>VDFB02000017.1:372922161-372995523 GCA_007258455.2 Sequoia sempervirens | reverse complement strand
GTGGGAGAGACCTGATAGAGAGAGAAAGAGAGAGAGAGGGGGAGAGGAAGAGAGAGAGAGAGGAGGGAGTGGGAGAGACCTAAGAGAGACACCTAAAATGAAGAGAGGGAGTGGAAGAGACCTAAGAGGGAGAGACTTAAGAAGGAGAGAGACTTCAAAGGGAGGGGAGAGAGAGGGAGATGGAGAGTGAGAGGGAGAGAGAGAGAGGGAAAGGGAGTGGGAGGGACATGAGAGAGAGAGAAATAGAGATTTGAGAGGGAGAGATAGAGGGAGGGATGAAGGGATGAAGGGAGAGGGAGAGAGGAGAGAGAGAGCTGAGATGGAGATGGAGAGAGAGACCGAAGAGGGAGAGATACTTCAAAGGGATGGAGAGAGAGGGGGGAGAGAGGGATATGGAGAGTGAGAGGGTTATGGAGAGGGAGTGGTAGGGACTATAGATAGAGAGACCTAAGGGGGAGATGAAGAGTGAGAGAGAGAGAGAGAGAGAGAGAGAGAGAGAGAGAGAGAGAGAGAGAGAGAGAGAGAGAGAGAGAGAGAGAGAGAGAGAGAGAGAGAGAGAGAGAGAGAGAGAGAGAGAGAGAGAGTTGAGATGGAGATGGAGAGTAGAGAGAGATAGGGAGAGAGAGAGAGAGAGAAGAGGGAGATGAAGAGTGAGAGAGAGAGAGAGAGAAGGGAGAGAGAGAGAGAGAGTTGATAGGGAGAGAGGGAGATAGAGGGAGGGAGAGGAAGAGAGACTTGAGAGGCTGAGAGGGAGAGTGTGAGAGAGAGACTTGAGAGGGAGAGAGTGTGAGGGAGAGAGAGAGAGAGGGAGGGAGGGAGGGAGAGAGAGATAGAGAGAGGGAGGGAGGGAGAGGAAGAGATACTTGAGAGGGAGAGAGGAGAGAGAGTAGGATAGAGAGAGACTTGAGAGGGAGAGAGTGTGAGTGTGAGTGAGACATTAAGAGAGAGAGGGAGTGAGAGAGAACAAAAAGAGAGAGGGAGAGGGAGATACTTGAGAGAGATATACATAAGAGGGACATAGGGAGTGGGAGAGACTTGAGAGAGAGAGCTAAGAGGGAGAGAGACTTAAGATGAAGAGATACTTCAAATGGAGGGAGAGCGAGAGAGGGAGTGGGAGGGACTTGAGAGAGAGTGAGAGATAGAGAGAAGGAAGGAAGGATGTAGAGATGGGTAGAGAGATATGTCTAAAGCTCAAGGAGAGAGAGTGAGAAAGATAGGTATAAATAGGGACAAAGAGAGAAGAAAGGAGGGAGGGATAGGTCTAGAGCTTAAGGGGAGACATAGTGATATATAGAGAGGTAGAGAAAGGGACAGAGGTATATGATGATTTATGAATATTTTTTCATCTAATTTCTATAAAAAATTTAAATATTTCATTATTAATTATGTTTTCTAATGTTTCAAGTATTTTGAGATGAGTGTTACAAAAAATCATGAAAAAAAGACTTTGCATGTGAAAGTAGTGAGCATTTGGTGTTTCAAAAATGAAATATGAGTTTTAAATGATTATAATTATTGTTTGTGTACACTATAGAAACACCACCTATTCCATTGCATAGAGCTCTCAATCACCTTTCCAACACCTATAAAAAGTTGAAATTTCGATAAGAAACACAAAAGTTATGCCCATTTTACTAAAGAGTTTTTTTAGGTCTTCAAAACAGATATCCGTTTTTATTTTCAAAATGGATATCTGTTTCAAATAGATATCCATTTTTTTTTTCAAAAAAGATATCCATTTTGGAAACAAGGAACCCATTTTTTTTATATCTATTTTTTTGTAAAGCGAGATATCCGTTCGAGCTTTATTTTTCAAAAAAATGGGTTCCCACTTTCCAAAATGGTATTTGTTTTGAAAAACAAAATAGATATCCATTTTGGTTTGGTATTACCAAACAAAAAATGGATATTGTACCCAAGCTTGCAAAAATTCAAAGTGGAAATTTCATGGTTTTGGGCATGTTAAAAATGCCTTTTTTTCACATCACCACTTTTTGGACCCCCATGATCTTGCACAAACCTGAAAGGAAAACTCCTAAGTATGGTATAAAAAATATAGCTCCTTAATGCTTAACTCCAAAACATCTTGTTTTACTACCTTTCATTATTCAAGGTTCTTTCTTTCAATATGGATAAAATTGAACAAATTCAAAGAAATTTCATTGGGATTTGTACCAAAGAACATTCAATAATTTCCCTTGTAAGATGGGAAAAAGTGTGTCTTCCTAATATTTTTGGGGGTATGGTTATTTGAAGGCTCAAAATGTTTAATAAGGTCATTCTTATCAAAGTTGAATGGAATTTCTTTGAATGCACTAAATATTGCAGGGCTATTTTGAAAGCTAAATATATTTTTAATGAAGAACATGGTAGTTTCCTTTCTTCCTCTATTTTTCCTTATGGTTTGACCATGTGGAATAACTTGTTAAAAATAAAAAATATCATCAATCAAGGGATTATAAGGAGATTTGGTAATGGAAAGAAAATATATTTTTGGGAGATTGTTTTGGAATATTGGCCCTACATTATCCTCCTTCATTCAACTCAACCAAATCAAGGATATACTTATTATAAAGAATGATAGATACATTCATAGTTACATTGAGTGGGAAGGAGACAAGACAAGATGGAAATATTTTAGGGAGCAAGTAATTCAAAGCATGATTCTTAGGGATGGAAGAAAACAAGTGTTGGTTGCTAGTTTTCAACTTTTAAGGCAACAAATTGGGGAATACTTATTGCATTCTCAAAACTGAGAAGATGAATGGATATGGACAAGACTTCCTTCTAGGCTTTGTTTACTCAAGTCTTCTTATGATTTGATAGAATTATACCTTATAAATTTTGTTCACTTTGACTAGAATTAGGTGTGGAACTCTAAACTCATCCCTAAAGTTGATTGTTTTTGGTGGGTTATTGTTCATAATAATATTCTTACTATTGATAATTTTACTAGAAGAGGATTTCAATTTATTAATAGATGTTTTTTTTTTATGAGGATGTGGAGAATATTGAGCACCAATTATTTTATTGTCCTTTCTATAGAGAGGTATTGACCTATGCGCTCCTTCTTCTCTTGATTTATCAGGGATTCCCCAATTCAATTAAATATTTTGTGCTAAGCTAGAACATTTGTCCTTTTCCTCACCTAATTATAGCTAATTTGTGGAGACAAATACCCCCCTTTGTCTAATGGGGATTATGGAAATAAAGGAACACTAGAATTTTTAGTGATCAAAAGAGAAACATCAAAGAGGTGTTTTTGAATATAAAACCGTGAACCCCAATCTATTGTACCTGCAAAAAAAGAAGGATAAAACACCTCAAGTTAGATATTGTAAGCATAAAAAAGGATTCCCCATGGAATCCATTTACAATTAAAACTAGGAATGAAAATATGCAAAAAAACAATAAAATGATACACCAAAGATGAAATCCTAATTTAAATAGCAAAATCTTGTTCCCATGGGGGAATTGGTGCCAATTTGATGTGGAAATTTGGCCCTTTCCCAATTCCTATGATGCAATGTTGATAGATGTAGACTTGGTGATGAACTTTGATCCACTTTTGATGATGAATGATGAAGATTCCAAGCCAAATCTGCAAAAGAACCTAGCTAAAAGCTCAATGGTGTGAAACTTGATAGATATTTGAGCATGGTAACTTTACTCAAATTGTGGATGCTCAAATGAGGAGAGGAGCTCTTCATTTATAGAATGCTAAGATGGATGAAAGTCCAAATTTTAGCAATGTGGGACTAACTTTCATCCAATGATATGGTGCCACTTGTCAAGCTATGAATGGATGATGGTTGTGCAAGATTTGGGGTTTGTGCCAATAAATGCCAATATTTGAAATTCAAATTTGTTGAAATGACATGTAAGAGGGAAGGGAAAATGCAATAAATGCCACTTGGCTCAAGGCAAAGGACATGTAAGAGATCTTAAATGCCTTGTTGGATGTACATGTTGACTTGGAATTTTGAATTCAAATTGAGAGAATATTCCAAAAGATGCAATGTGAGGAAAATAGGATTTAATAAATGAATTGAATCTATTTTCATGTGCAACTTGCATTATCTAGAGGATGTGACATGAGATGAGGTTAAATTAATCAAGGGTTTAATTAATTTAATAGGAGATTAGATGATGTGACTTATTTGACTTAGATTTATGGATTTATTTAAATCAGATAAGAGAGGAAATATATGATAAAAGGCTAATTAAATAAATATTTTGATTTATTTAATCAAAAGGGATGGTGTTAGATTAAATCAAATAAGGTTTCAATTTATTTAATTTAATGGATAGACTTTAGAGATTTAATCAAATAAATTGATTATTTAATTAAATAGGGATAATTAGATCAGATGGATTGATTTAATTAACAAGAGAAAGTAACTTAATTAGAAAAAATGATTTATTTAATTAAGAGATGAATATTGATGAATTTAATCAGATAGGGGAATTTGATTAAATGGTTAGACCAAGGGATGATTTAGGAAGAAACAATGTTAGTGAGTCATGATCAAATGCACGATGTCAATCAGTATATTTTTGATGTCTATATTTTGCCCCTCTTTGAAGTAATGCACTCATTGCATTGGTTCAAAGAATAAATAGTCCTGATCAAAGCCAAAAAAAAATTATATTAAAAACTTGCCCCATTGCTGCATGGCGAGGGAAAGCATGCCATTATAATGCCCCCTCGAGAGATTGGACGAAAATTTCCATTTTTTTGGGTGATCTCACGAAAAAAGGTGACAAGGGGTCCGAGAGGCTAAAAACATGTCTAAATGCAATAAAATGATGAAAAACAAGCCTCAAATGAACGAAAACAGGTTCGGAGGTCCAAAACCCTAGCAGGACAGCCAATTAGGGACAAGAAAACCCTAATTTTTAAGCTTAAAAGAGGCCCAAGGGGTCACTTTCAAGTCATTTTCACACACCTCCGCTAGCGAACCTCGAGATTTGAGCTCTGACCTCCTTACGATATGGCACAACGACAACTTCTTCTACACATTTTTGACCAAGTTTGGACCTACCAGCGGCCACCTAGCATCGGTGCCCCGGTATGTGACCCTAACTGAAGCTTCATTTTTTCATTTTAGTGCATTTATTATGAATTTTAGGGAGAGCTCACCTCCAGTGGTGCTATTATAGTGCCGCTCAGTGTTTGAAGTGCACCGCTTTTTCCTTCTTTGTGCCACAGAGGTGTAATATGGAATTTAAAAATTCCACTGCTGAGAGCGGGCTTGGCTTAGACTCGCGGTTTAGATTTGGAAAAGTGCGCCGCCGCGGCGCCCTTTTCAAGCAAATTGCTACACTGAGGGTTAAATTGCACTGCGGCAGCTCCTTTTGGAAAAATTCTAAGTCTAGTGTTGGAGTTTGAGAAAACTCAAACTGCGACACATTCACAAACTGTGCCGCTGTATGCAAGTTTGAGGCATTACGTCAGGAATTTTTTCAAAATTTTTAACATGCTGACTTTGCGTGATGCAGGATGGACCTAGAGAGATTTATTCTAGGGAGCACCAGTCATGGGAGTTGGTGAGTGTTTTACAAGATTTGAGCGACAGAGACCAGGGTCGATTGGGAACCGCAGGACTATGGCACATTATGTATGTAGCGCCCGTGCGTACACACATTGGGATGCTATCAGCACTGGCGGAGCGATGGTATAGTGAGACATCATCGTTTCATCTTCCCACTAGTGATGCGACCATCACACTGGAGGACGTCTGGTAGATACTATGTTTGCCCATTCATGGCCGTCGGGTGATTCACGACCTAGAGGAGGGATGTGATTGTTGCACTCGAGTCCTCACCATACGGGATATCATTTATTGTGAGGGGAAGATCGAGTTGGAGAGGTACAGAGTCATAGCAACTCCCTTCTGTTGGGTAGTTGCAGTGATCATTTCGGGTTTGGTTGCCCCAAATTGACGAAGGCAATATTTTTGTCCCAAATGGGGATACTGCTAGGAGAGGATGGTCTGGGATAGGCCGGTTTGATTCGCGTGGGGACTCATCCTTCTGGCTTCACTTTACAGGGATCTCCATGAGTATGCATACGTGGATGGCATAGCACTAGGAGTTGGGTGACGCTTCTACATGTTTGGGCATGGGAGCACATTTCTGTGCTATGTCCACGAGTCATTCCAGTTCCGATGGGGGCAGAGGATGCCCTAGTGGCACAATACAAAGGGGGTGTGTCCTTTACACACACTGAAGAGCACATGATCCCCTACTAGAGGCAGGTCATAGATGAGATGCTCGTATTCACTTGGAGACCATACCTTGGTCAGCTTGGATGGGCTGATGATGCATACCAGCTCTTCTACTGTCGGTAAGACAGGTACATGCAGGGTCGTGAGCATACCATGATAGAGAGGTACTTGCCTGGGTGTCTACAGCATCAGTTTGGGGAGCCACAGGATCAGCCAGATGATGGCTATGTGGCTATCTTTGCTTGGAGCCAAACACAGACATCATGGGGCCATGTTATTCCTACCATGGAGGCGGTCGATAGTTTTTGACATTTGGTGGCCCGACCTTGGGCTTACGATTAGGGTTCGGTAGACCCAGGGACCACACAGGCATACAGGGATTGGTTTAGACCTCCTCTATAGTTGACTGTCCCAGGTGAGGACCTATAGGTACATAGGGTCAGAGGTAGGGGGAGAGGATGAGGATGAGGTCCCAGGGTCGTGATTCGACAGGACCCACCATTAATGCCCCTAGTTCCACCAGATCACAGGGATTTCCCTATGCAGGATCAGCAGCAGGATCTGCCAATCCCACCACCATGAGCCAAGGGTGAGGATCAGGTACATGCACAGCCACTGGCACAGCCAGCAAGGTAGGCAGACGAATGGGATGCCTTGATTTTACAGCTACAGGCACAGGTACAGGTAGTGATGGCTAAGAGGGATCAGGCACGAGTTGAGAGAGAGCAACTTAGAGTGAAGAGAGACCAAGTTGTATAGTAGTGACAGGTTGCGGAGCTATAGGTAGTGATAGAGCTAGGCTGCAGGCAACAGATAGAGAGCATGACAGCTGCCTCATCCTCGCAGGGTACAGTGTCGGTTCAATCCTACAGGGAGGCCATTCGAGAGATAGAGTACTACTGCCGGACCTACCACGACCACGTACCTAGAGCAAACTGGGTCCTTGACTACTCAGAGCAAGCCAGCCAGAGACCACTAGAGGGTTACGGTGACAGGGGTGAGGGCAGCATTCATGAAGATCGACTGTGATTCAGATGATACGAATTTTTGGTGCCTTATGGTCTCATTTTTTATAGCCCCGATGGGCATTTTGTACTGATTGACATACACATATAGTGATCTGATTATTATTCCTTGTACTATGATAGTGACACTGATGATATGATATATATATGAGCTGATTTTGATGCGATGCTATGTGTACTCCTTTAATTATGCATGCATGATTCTTTTATATCTTATGGATGCATTTATTTCGAATGACGTCTATGTATTTGATTATGACCTATGATATGACGTGCAATTTTGTTAACTATGTGATGATTTACTTTATGCCAATGCAATATGTGAAATGATTTGATTTATGCTATATGCAATGATGTGTAAAAAATGCTTATATATGAGATGATTTATGGATGGATGTGATATGATGATGTATGTGATGCAGTAATATGTTAATCCGATGATATGTATGCCTAATGAATTGAATGCTTATGCTTACGCAATGATCAATGTAATGTCATGAGATGCAATGTAATGGGTGAAATGTGATGATATGGATGCACCTATTTATATGATGATGAGAATGGGATGTTTCCTATATGATACGTAATGCAATGTGCTAATGATATCTATATGATGTGCTTATGTAATATGCTAATGATGTATGGATGCAGGATCAGTGGTGATGATGGTGATGATGATCAACTGTCATAGTACCTGGTTAGTGTGGTTAGTGAGAAGAGAAGAAATCATTTCAACAAGACGCGTGATTACACAAATGCAGATGATGATGATGATGATGATGATGACTTGCTGAGGAATCGGGATTTTCAAAGGGCCAAATTTTCTTATATTTGATAACACACATGGTATGATGCATCAAGGTATAGAAAACTAGGATGGCGTTGTACTTAGTGTGATGGACCTTGACTCGTCAATTAGATAGGAGTATTCTTGTTCACACCTGACATACGGAAACCTTGCTAGGATGTATTTCAGAAGTTTCAAACATCTCGGGCCAAAACACGGAAAGGTAAACCTATCCCTGTAATAGTCAACAAGTTGCCCTAGACCTCTTCCATACATTCTCAACAAAGCAAGTACTCGTCGAGGTTATATTACAAGAGCATCCAACAAGCACAGTAGACAAAAGATAATGATCATTTTCCTATTCCTAGTTCTCTAAATCCACTGTTTTGGGATATCATCGAGATGTCCTTGGAATGAGTGCAAAATAAAATAAGTCGAAAGAAAAGACCAAGTAAATAAATAGACTAATGCTCTTCAATACCACTAATAGAAAAGGATGTGTTTTCTAAGATGATAACCAAATTTATTGCCAAAAGATAATGCCCATTATAGGAAGGATGCATCCTAGGACATGTTAGTGGATGGTGGCACGTCATTTCGTTTATAAAGGATAATTGATATGGGACAAATTTAGATGATGAGTTATCGATACAAAGAGGTGACCAATTTGTTTACCCATTGGCCTAGACTTAAGACATGACACTTTTGAGTTCTACTTTTAAACTTTCCAGACTTGTTTCCAATTGTTTTAACAAAGATTTGATGCAGGAGCATCCAGTGGTGTAAGGGCAATCTTGCATCACCCAAAAATAGTTAAATTTCAAGTTTCTCAATTTTTTGATGTTTTTACATTTTTGGATACCTTTTTTGTCATAATGAAATTCTCAATTTACGGTTTTTATTTTCTGTTCCTGGGTTGAAAGATATTGCAGTTTTAGTTTCCTAGATTTGCACCTGAAAATCTTCCGAGTGGGATTTGAGGCACTTAGAGCTCCCAGATCGGCCCTGAAACTTGTCAAAATCCATGTAGCTAATCATGGAAGTGTGCTCTTGACTTCGATACCTTTCCATCGGTTCAAACAGTTCGTGAATTAGAGTACCGGATCAAAAGTTATGGCCCCGAGAAGTTGGCGCACTTTCTAGAAGATACCATTGCAAATGCTCTTTTGAAATTTGAACTTCATGTTGTAAATTTTCGGCGCCAAACCACCTAAACTCAATTTGAATGTTGTTTTGGCTCCAAACTAATGAGGAGCTCTATTTATGGGTGGGTTTTCTAATTTTTGGGTAACTTTTTGGGGACAAGCTCGCATATTGCGAAAGGGTTATTCTGTAGCTTTTTGTAGCTTGCATGTGTTGTAGAACTTGGGGATTTGAGATCCTCTGCATGTAAGAAGCTCTATTTTCTGAATAATAAAATTATGAACTCTTGTTTGTGGGTTATTTTCTGTGTCTTGGGTTGCACCCTCATCAAGATTGATGATGACGATCATTTTATCATGAGTGGTGTTATTGTGGGTGCAAGCAAGAGGAGGCGGATGGATTTTTTTTTCAAATATTTGGATGTTTTTGATGTTTTGAAATGTTTTGAGGCTATTTTTTGGTATTTTTTAAGATTTTACAAATGTTTTGATTTTCAGTATTCTAATGTTTTAGGATTTTCTGAGATTTTGACCGAGATACTAACCTAAAGACCTGTCCTAGGGGCCTCTGGGGTTGATCAACAGATTAGCCTTGCCTACGTTATACACACAGAGACCACGTAGTTCGGCTGACGACATGATCGATTTCCAGATGATGATATACATGATGAGATGTCAGTTTATTATGACGAACTCCTACAGGATTGACCTAAATGTCTCGAGGGATGATCAAAGATCAACCTTTCCTACGTTCAAGCTCAGAGACGACGTAGTTTGACAAGACAACCTTGTTTTTGGCTTTTTGAATGACTTTTTGACCTATTTTTGGATTTTGATATGTTTTGAATGTTTTTAGATTTTCTAATTTTGAGGACTTTAAGACCATACACGAATCCGATCTGATGAGAATGTGCCCCCAGCGTGATGCGATAGACTACTCCGATAAAGGCAGGACAAACTGACCTTGAGGATGGGCCAAGTAGTACTGGGAGGGATCATGATATGAACACATGACCAAGCTATGGTGCAGATGCAAATGGATGAGTGATGGATGGAGATATGAATGTGATGAATGATGGGAGCGAAATGGAGGGATGATGCCAACCAAGCCATAAAGATCTTGGTGGATGGATAGTGCTTATTTACACAAGGCGCCTGTTTGCCAGGTTTTCACCAAGGTACTTGCCCAAAGTGCCACCAAAGTGGTTTTCACTAGAGGACGATTTTTTTGATCTTTTTTTTTATTTTATTTTTTTGGATTTTTCTTTCTTTTTTTATTTTTTTGTTGTTACTAAGATGCTTGTTTGCCAGGTTTTCGCCGAAGTAACACTTTTTCAGAACTTTTTCTGATTTTTTGGATTTTTTGGTTTTATACCCAGAAGAATTAGGCATAAATTTTTTTGACATGGGAGCTATTCATGGGCTCCTGCAGAGGTTCCCCTTCGGTTGTTGATAGCTGATATGCCCCTGATTTATAGCTTGCTGTGATGATGAAAGGCCCTAACCAATTGGGTTCAAACTTGTCTTTGCTGCTGGGATTCGGGACATTCTTCTAATTTTCTTTTAAGACCAATTCTCCGACTTGGAAAGTCCTACTTCTAATCTTCTTGTTGTAGCTTTGTTTGAGTCTATTTTGATAGACTTGAAAATGATTCAAAGCATCTATGCATCTCTCATCCAGTAGCTCCAACTCATTTAATCTTGATACCCGATAGTCCTCATTAGTGATGAGATTTTGTAATGATATTCTGAGGCATGAGAGCTCGATCTCAATTGGGAGTACAACCTCTAATCCGTAGACCAAGGAGAATGAGGTGGCGCCAGTGGGTGTGTGGATGCTGGTTCAATAAGCCCAGAGGGTGCGATTAAGCTGCAAGTGCTAGTCACGACCTGCGTCATTGACTATTTTCTTGAGGATTTTGAGGATGGTTTTGTTCGTGGCTTCTGCTTGGCCATTGCCTTGGGGATAGTATGGGGTGGAGAAGTGATGCTGGATTTTGAATTTTTTGCACAATTCGTGAACCTCCTGGTTCTTGAATGGTGTGCCATTATCTGAAATAATGGCTTGTGGGACACCGTAACGATAGATGAGATAGTTCAAGATAAATTTTGAGATTTGCTTCCCAGTGATATACGTCATGGGTATGGCTTCCACCCACTTTTTGAAGTACTCAGTTATAGTTATAATGAATTTGTGGCCATTGGATGAGGTGGGTGTGATTTTCCAAATGAGATCGAGTCCCCACTATGAAAAGGGCCATGGTGTGACGATCGGGTGAAGCTCTTGAGCTAGAGCATGGATGAGGTCCCCATGCTACTGACATTGTAAACACCTTTTAGCATGATCATGCGCTTCTCTTTCCATTGTGGGCTAGTAATACCCCAACCTCAATAATTTCTTGGCAATGGTCATTCCACTCGAGTGTGATCCACATATACCGTTATGAACCTCGGTTAGAGCGGTTAATGCCTCCTCAGCATTTAAACAGCATAGCAAGGTACCTTCTATGCTTCTACAGTATAAGGTATCACCTAGGATGACAAATCTGGATTCCTTTTTGATAAAGGTTCATTTTAGGCTCAATGGTAGGTCAGCGGGTATGATTCCTATTCGAAGATATGCATAGATGTCATGATACCAAGGATCGCCAGGACCAATGATTTCACACACATATTCTAATTCTGGTACCTTGAATGTGGGAATGAGAAGCTACTCGATCAGAAATTCATATTTTGGTACATTATGAGGGATGTCCAATAGAGACCCAATTGTAGCCATGGTGTCAATTGCTTTGTTGTTGATTCTTGGAATCTGCTCAAATGTTATGTCGATGAAGGATTCTTTTAGAGTCTCCACCAATTTTTTGTATGGGGTTAGCTTGTCATCCTTTGTTTGATATTTATTATTGACCTGATTTATGATCAACCGAGAGTCTCCATATACCTTGAGAGCTATGATATTCCATTGTACTGCTATCCTAAGGCCTATAGTCAAAGCCTTGTATTCCACGATGTTGTTGGTGCAAGGAAATGCCAATTTGTATGACTTCGGTATGCAATCCCCTTGTGGGGTGATGAAGAAGGCACCAACTCCTGATCCATGTTGCGTGTATGAACCATCAAAGTATATTTTCCAATGGTCTGCTATGTTGAGGTTAAAGATGGATTCATTTGGGAATTCTGAGACAAGAGGGTTCTCAGAATAAATGGGTGCTTCTGCTAGTTGATCTGCAATAACTTGACCTTTAATGGCTTTTCACTCAACATACTCGATGTCATACTCTGACAATATCATTACCCACTTTGCCATTCTACCTGTGAGCATTGCCTTTGATAGGAGATACTTGAGGGGATCAATTTTTGCAATGAGCTTTATCTTGTGTGCCAACATGTAATGTCTAAATTTTTGGGATGCAAACACTACTACAAGGAAAGCTTTTTCGATGAATGGGTAATTTAGCTTGTGACCAACCATTGTCTTACTGATATAGTAGATGGCCCTCTCTATTCCGTTTTCATCATGTTGAGCAAGAAGAGCTTCAAGGGCCGCTACTATTGCTGACACATATAAGATCAATGGCTTTTTCGGGATAGGTGGCATTAACACTGGTGGCATCAGTAGGTATTCCTTGATTTTGTTAAATGCTTCTTCACATTTTTCATCCCATTTGTATGCTACCCCCTTGTGGAGTAGGTGAGAATATGGATTTTTCTTGTCTGCCAATTGTGCTATGAACCATCGAATGGATTGAAGTCGGCCTTGGAGGCCTCTCAGTTGTTTTAGTGTCTTTTGTGCTTCCATCTCGAGGATTGCTTTTGCTTTTGTTGGATCCACCTCGATACCTCTCATGGAGACTATGTATCCTAGCAGTTTACCTGATTGTACACCGAAGACACACTTCTTAGGGTTTATTCTAACTTTGTATTCTTCTAATTTGTCAAAGATAGCACTTAGGGTTGCTATATGATCTTGTCTTTTTCTTGACTTAGCTAGAATATCATCGACATAGTCTTTGACTATTTTGTGAATCATGTCATGGAATATTAGTGTCATGGCCCTTTGATAGGTTGCTCCTGCATTCTTTAGACCAAATGGCATCATGTTCCAGCAGTAGGTCCCCCATGGACAAGTGAAAGCCATCTTGTGTTGATCTTCTTTTGCTATCATGATCTAGTTATATCCTGAAAATCCATCCATAAGTGATAGCATCTCATGCCCTGCCATCATATCTACTATCATGTCGATGTTAGGAAGTGGGAAATCATCCTTGGGACATGCCTTGTTCAAATTTCTAAAATATGTGCAAATTCTGATGGCTCCGTCAGGTTTTGAAACAAGTACCAAATTTGACACCCATTCTGGATAATCGATTGGTCAGATAAATCCTGCATCCAACAACTTTTTGAGTTCCATTTTGACCAATAGAGCGATTTGAGGATGCATTTTCTGAAGCTTTTGTTTGACCAGTTTTGCCTCTGGATACATTGCTAAATGATGAACCACCATTTCTAGATCTAGCCCTGGCATGTCAGCATAACTCCATGCAAATTTTATTTGCCTTTCCCTTAAGAATGCTGCTAGGAGTTCTTGTTCTTTTGATAATAGTGATTCCACATAGAATGTGATATGTGGGGTCTCCTCTGTTCCTATGTTGACTGGATTGCACTTTTCGGACAAGACTACTGACTTCTCTTGATGAATGGCTCTTAAGGGAAGATTGAATCCTTCATCCTCGGGCACCTCAAAGAGGTTTTCACCATTGGATACGTCCTTTATTTTTACTATTTTGTTGCCAGAGAGTGCCACAATGTGGTTTTCACTCAAGGACTTGGATATGATTCTTAGTTTCTCACTTTTGTGACTGAAGGATTCAATCGTTTCCCCGTAATAAGCATGTGTGTCCAACTCCATGATAAATCCTGCCTTGTGATCTCCATTTGGAATGTTATCCCTCAATCCCATGAATTATGAGAGTGCTTCATCATTTTTGAATGTATCAAGAACTAGTGGTCCTCGTTGGTCATAGTCGATCATTTGGGGGTAGACTAAACGAATCTCATGATTTTGACTATCTGGTTCAAAGGATATGGTACTAATCATACACAGGGTGGTATCTTCGAATAGCCTAGGTAGATTGGATAAGGTATCTTCATCATCGCTACTAATATAGGGCTCAGTTATGAAATTATGTGTGTTGCTACTTGTGACTATTGGTGAGTGTACTTGTACTAGCACTGGTTGAGGAGAGACATTAGCGGCTCTAACCGGAGGACGTCGGCCATGCATGGTTATTCTCGGAGGGGTACATCCAAGACCAAGATTTGTTATGGGTCGTGTCTCCGGCATGATAGGTATTATGAGGCCATTGTCATTTTGTCCCAATCTCTGGTTTTTGTCGTAACCCATTGCAAACATCATTTGTAGGTCCCTGCTTCTTTCATCCATTGGTAATTCAGGTGTCGGTCTTTCATCTCGATACAACATGTGAGATGGATCTGCTTCAATGACCTCATGACCAGGGTCTCCCCATCTTGTGAATTTTGGATAGTTTTTAGGATAGGTTTCTGATGTGGAAGCTTGATTTTCTTGTGGGCATCCTCGTGATCTAGGAGATTGTGCTAACTCTCCTATCACAAAAGCATTGTTAGGGATCTTGTAACTTCCACAACCATCCTCCTGGATGATGAGCTTGATGTCTGATATGGTGGGAATGGTGGGTGTCTCTGTCGCAGAAGTGGACGCGAGAGTGGTGGGATCGATGTATGATGTGGATGGGCCCTCATCATTTTTTGGCACTTGGGGGATTTTGTAATATTTGGCTTCAAGGTTTTTGCAGTATGAGAATGGTTCAGGATCTCCATGGACAGTAACCTCTTTTCCATTATGTGTGAATTTCACACATTGGTGGAAGGTTGATGCTACGACTTTCATCACATGAATCCATGGGCATCCTAGGAGGATATTGTATGGCAATTCGAGGTCCAAGACCTGAGATGTGGTTTCCATGAGCGTTGGCCCTACTTGAATAGGGAGTTTAATCATGCCCTGAGACACTCTTTCTTGGTCATCATATGCTCTAATTGTGATACCTTTACCTTTGTCAATGGTATCCTCTGATATTTTCAATTGTTTGATTAGGTTGAGAGAGTAGATGTTCAAGCTTGAACCCCCATCCACCAAGACCCTTTTGATTTTTCTTTTGTTTACAATGGCTTCCAAGTGAAGTGTGCGGTTGTGAGATGGTTGGGTGGGGAAATCTTGGTTGGAAAATGCAAGGAGATTAAGTGTTATGATATTCTTGACCATAGCTTGGAATTGGTTTGCATCGAGATCTGCAGGGACAGTGGATGAGGCTAATGCTTCCTCAAGGATCTTTTTATGTGCTGACAATATTTTTAACAACTCCATGATGGAGATGTGTGCTGGTGTTCTCTTGAGTTGATCTACAACATTGTAGCTATACGGAACAGCTCTTGATGAAGGGACTCTATGAGGTTGGGATGATCCTACAATGGTGACTTTACCACCTCTTGTGGTGACTCCACAATCTTCAGCCTGGGTGCCCTTGATGGTGATGACCATGCAATCTTCATTTAGGGAGGCAACGACTGTTTCGTACACATGATTTACACTACCCTTTCTTTTGTCATTTTTATTCCCTTTGTTGCCATGATTCGGCATCAGATTCATGTAGATTTTTAGGTCTTGATTTCCTGTAGGTTGTTTGACTTTTATGATTCTTTTGTCAATGAGATCTTGGATAATATTTTTGAGTCTCATGTAGTTGTTCGTGGTTTGACCTTTGATTTTTTGGAATTCGCAAAGTTGATTTCCATTGTACCAAGGGGGTTTGACGTCGGGTTCTTGGTAATTCTTGAATGTTGGTGCTTTGATGAGCTTTTCATCGATCAACCTTTTCATGATGTTCTCAAGTGGTTCCCCCAACATAGTGTATTTTCGTTTAGGATATGTTTTGCGCTGGGGTGGTCCTCTTTGGTCATTAAGGTTATTGATGGTGGGATTATTGTTGGGTTGATATGTTGTGTGATGAGTTTTTTGGCGTTGATTTTGGATTTACGGTGCGGGTGTATTTTGGCATGGACCACTGATGACCACCTTGGCATCAACAACGCCATCATTAGCGATGTTCTTGTTTCTTGCCCATGTTCGAGGTTTATCATTTTAATTTGATGATGGGTGATTGTTTTGCTGTTTGTGATATGACGTTGATTCTGCAGGTTGGGTCACAAGGGATCTTTCGATGCTAAGCGCCTTGGAGATTAATTGCTCATATGTGGTGATTCCCTGAACCTTGAGATGAAATGACATGCGGCTTTCAAGGTTGGTGATGATTGTGCAGACTTGTTGCTCTTCTGGCATGGTCCACTTGCTCTGATTGGCCTTGGATCGCTATCGTTGAAGAAATGAAGCAAAAGATTCATTTTTTCCTTGTTTTAGAGTGTATAGTTCTTCGAGAATAACATCCATTGTAATGTTACATGCATAGTTTCTAATGAATTCATCTTTGATTTCCTAGAATGTTCGGATGCCTAAGGGTAAGCAAGAGAACCATTCTATACCGTTGCCTACCAAGCTCCTAGGGAATAGTCACATCAGATAAGTATCGTCATATGCAACCTCCATACAATGAACCTGGAATTCCCTGATGTGATCTTCAGGGTTTCCCATCCCTCGATATTTGTCAAATTTAGGGATCTCAAATCCCTTAGGGAATGGTTTCATGTCTAGGCTCCTATCAAATGGATAAGGACACAAGTTGCTCTGTGTTTTGGTTGTTCACCCTGATTGAAGGTCAAGCACTTGTGATAACAACCTGAGTTGTGTCGTTACATCGATTTGAAGATTAGGGGATGGGATGAATGTGTTTTGAGGTGTTGCAATCATGGTTTGGATGGATGGATTGGTTGGTGCATTGTTTGATGGTATTGACATGTTGTGGCAAGCGAAGTAGGCTTCTACTTGCTTCTGGATGAACAATGCTTGTTGTTGATCTTGTTGTTGTTGCTCTAGGATTTGTGCTTGTTGTTGCGCTTGATGTTGTTCCAACAACGCTTGTTGTTTTGTTTGTTGTTGTTCCCACAACGCTTGTTGTTGGGCTGCCAATTTTGCTGCTTCTTGCTGCTCTTGGTATTGCTTTAGTGCTTTCTAATATGCTTGCATTTGTGCTACTTGTGCAAGAAGTTGTGCTTGAGCTTGCACTTGTTGTGCTTGTGCTTGAGCTTGTGCTTGCACTTGTGCTACTTGTCGTTACAATAAAAGTTGTGCTTGAGCGACTCTTTGTGCTTGCAATGCTTGTGCAGCTTGGGTGGCTTGTTGTTGTGGTTGTTGCACTTTTAATGCGGCTTGTGCAGCTTTGGCAGTTTTTGTAGCTTGAGCGGCTTATTGCACGGCTTTTTGTTTATGCACTTGTTGGTATCCTCTTTGAAAAGTGGCTTGCAATGCTACGTCAAATTGGTTTGATGTGGTGAACATTGGTGGTGGTGGAGGTGGTGGTGGATTTGGAATGGTAGTGGATGATGATGTTGTGTTGATATTTTGGGTGTTGGATAATGGTATTGATGTGATTGGTCCTTGAGAGACCATGCCTTGTGATGTTAGGGGGATGTTCGATGATGTTGCCATTGCTTGTGTTTTTGTCATTTGTTGTTGCGATATCAATGACAAATTTTGTGTGTTTGGTGTGATGCTTTGATTGATGGTTGGGATATAGGTTTGACTGATACTTGGTAGAGGGGGAAGCCCTAAACCAAGGAGCACTGTGGATGATAATGTCAATGGCGGAAGAGGTGGAAATGTGAGAGGTGTGAGTTGTTGTGAAAATGTCACCGTGTCGAATAAGCCCCCTAGTCCGAACGTATCTCCCTCTTCTTGTGAATTTGTGAGAAGAGGTGTTTGTGGAGCTCCATGGAAAGATGTTGATGATGGGTCATAATGTAACATGAGAGGAACATTTTTGTGTAATGGGTTGTTGATTGTGTTTTGTTCCAAGGTGGTGCTTGCATCCAAATTTTGATTGTTAACAAGGGGATGTGATTGAAAAGCATTAAGGAATGTGTTTCCCTTGTTGACAATGGGTTGTGTTGGAGCAAACAATGTTGTGATTTGTGGGATGTTTTGTGTGATGTTTTGGGATGGAGGTGTAGATGAGATGGGTATGGTGGATGAGATTGGAGGAAATGATGTATCAACTATAGTACTCACATCAAAATCCGAAGGCAACTTGGCCCCTTGTTTTGCTAATTCAAGCATGTATAATGAAGGGTTAAGTCTCATCATGATGTTGATGATTCTATGGTTGTCTAGATTTTGGAGCATTTCCGTCATTTCCTCATGAGACATTCCAAAGGTGAGGTCCTCCCCTTGATTTTCCTCTTGTGGATTTTGGGATGATGAGGGGATCAATGGATTGCTTGATTCAGCTGGATTCATTTCTGTGTTTGTTTGGCTAAGGTCACTTGAAGTGGGAGTTTCTTTGTTGGCTTCCATACTCTTGTATTGAGATCTCATTTGAACCATAAAACAAGGATCAATCTTCAAGAATATGGGAGATGAATCTCTTGATTCTTTGGATCGATCTTTATCTTATGTTCCAAAGTGAAATGTTTTAGGATTCCTTAAGGATCAAATGTAATGCTATGATAATGATGATGATGTTTTAGGGATGGATGATATGGATGTTTTGGCTTTTGATAAATCTTGAGTGAGACCCTAGGCTTTAGGACTTGTGGATTTTTTATTTTTTATTTTTGATTTTGAGATTTTGAGATTTTGAGATTTTGTCCTTGATTTTTTATTTTGTATTTGGATTTGGATTTTTGAACAAAAAGACCCTAAGATGTTGGATGATGATCTAAGGGGTAGCTTTGTTCAAAGGAGGATAATTTGAATATGTGTGAGGAGAAGGATGCATCTACCCACACCTATTCAAACAAGATGATTGTTTCACTAAGCATATGAAGGATTCATCTACATACACCAAGCTAGACAAGATGATAATTTTGACTAAGTATAGGCAAAAGGATGCATCTACACATACCTAACCAAAGGTGCTTTTGCTAATGATTTCAAGGATTTTGTCTCAATGATATTGATGATTTTGATTTTGCCACAAAGCCTAGTATCAAGGATGATTTCAAGATTTTCCAAAAGGTGATGATGAGATGGATTTCTGTTTGATGTTTTGGAGGGAGGATGAAGGATGATTTTGATATGTTTTGATCCTAAGAAGAACCTAAAAAGACACACTTTGTTTCCTTAGACCTAGGTATTGAAGAGCATGCAAATGCTTCCTAATGACCTTCGTAAATGATTTGAATATTTGGATTTCCAATTAATGATTTTGTGTTTTGGGATTTGGAGTCTTCAACACACATGAAAGTTCATTTTTTGTTTAGCTTTGCTTAATGTCTTTATTTTACCAAAAACACTTTCTTCAATTAGGTTTTTCAAACTAAGATGTCCAATGTCTTGATTTCTTCAAACCCCACAAGATATGTTATGTGGAAATTTAACGAACTTAAGGCAAGGATTTCCTATTGTTTACTTCAGAAGACAAATTGAGATATAATCCAATGCTTAGAAACCTCTAAGGATGTGAATCCCAAGGGAAAGCAATAACATGTGGATTGAGTCAATTGTATTTGTCCTCAAAAGGGTTTGAAATTTGGATGATGTTTAGTGTTTGTTTCCATGGTGTTTTCGATCAAGCAATGCATTTTGTAACCCAAGAATAAGTACAATCCTATGGATTTGAAAGACAATATTTGTTGGATTCCCACTTGGACAAGTCTAGCTACGCTTATCTCGAGCAAATGGTTAGATGCTTGACCCCGCTGGCTCCCCTCCACGACACTCACTTATACGGGGCATCCAAGCATCAACACCCATGAAACTCCCATGGCATGCTTTCCATTTCTACTAGAAGACCGTAAAAGTGTGGGGCGGCTTTAGAACGATCGTTCTTGCACCAACAAATAGATAAAAGGATTTTGGAAAATTCTAGCACATGGGTTCTAGTAAGGAATTTCCGTTTGTAGGAGTTGACCCAACGTGGCAAGAGTCCCCTTTTGGATCCATCTTGTCAGAGTCAACCGCGTGATATTGACATTTCTTCCAATATCCACATTTATATCCTGGTTGGAAATACTCTTGGCTTTAGAGTGTTACCGGTTGAGTCGTTCCCTTGGGTGATTACTTTTTCCCATAAGGAAGGCCCTTTAAGATAAACAAAAGTGAATGAAGAACAAAATCCGTAACTCGATCAATCTTTGATAGCAACAAAGAGAGAGAATGTACGCAAAAATTCCCCCACTCACACTCGTACAATAGTTTGTTCAATTTTAAGCCCAAATTGAAGTGTGGAGGTGATTGCTTTGTCTTAACCCAAAGTCATGGAAAAGACCTTTTGATTCTCAAGATTGCTATAAAGCGCGAGAGAAGCACATACGTCCTTTTCGAATGGCTTTAGTCTAAGTAAGCCCTCACAAAAAACACAACTACACTTGTTCATTTTAAACCCTCAAAGCAATATGTGAGTTCATTTTAAAGCACCAAATCACAAGTGAAAAAAAATTTGTTCAATTGTTTAATCCATAAACGAAATCTAGTGAGTTGTAGATCCTAAGATTATTTTTAATCCTTTTGCAAGAAATAAACAAAAAGAATCCTTTTTAAACCCAAATGAAAGCTAGTGTTCTAAAGAAAGAAAAAGATGACAAATTCCTAATGAAGTGTTAAACAAACACTTAAGTGTTTAAAAACACTTTGATTAGATATCATCACCATGCTCCTTCTTCCTTAGCTTTCATTTTCCAACCTACAAAGGAGAAAAATAGTTAAAATCTGGAAAAACACAAAAATTAAAAAGCAGAAAATAGAGGAAAAAGCAATCATAAATTAAAACGCATGCTAAATATTAATTTTCTCCCTTTTACTGTCTTCTAGCGTCACAACTCGTGAAGGCGTCACTATTTTTTCCTTCCAGCGGTGCTATTTCAGTGCCACTTTACCAGTCAGTGGCGCTCTATGTTAGGACAAAGAGCATGATTGCATTGCTCTTTTCACCCAATGTCACAGTTTCTGAAAGCGTTGGAGTTTTAAAATTTTCCAAAACTGATGCAGATCGGTGAGTCCAGCGGCATAGTTTCAAATTTGAAATTTCTTGGCAGGATGAGTCCAACGGCGGAGTTTACATTTGCGTTGTGCTATATAGCAATGCTGGCGAGCTTGTGGCACTAATACAGCGATGCTGACGAGCTTGTGGCACTAAAAATAGTGATGCTGAGGGGCCCACGTCAGAATTTCCTGTGTCAAGAAAACGCAAAATTTTTGAGAAAATGTTAGAATTTAAGAATGCTTCCCTCCTTCTAGCACCAAAATGTGAACCCCAATCTATTGTACCTACAAAACAAGAGGATAAAACACCTCAAGTTAGATATTGCAAGCATAAACAAGGAATCCCCATGGAATTCATTTACAATTCAAACTAGGAATGAAAATATGCAAAAACACAATAAAATGATACACCAAAGATGAAATCCTAATTTAAATAGAAAACTCTTGTTCCCATGGGGGAATTGGTGCCAATTTAATGTGGAAATTTGGCCCTTTCCCAATTCCTATGATGCAATGTTGATAGATGTAGACTTGGTGATGAACTTTGATCCACTTTCGATGATGAATGATGAAGACTTCAAGCCAAATCTGCAAAAGAACCTAGCTAAAAGCTCAATGGTGTGAAACTTGATAGATATTTGAGCATGGTAACTTTACTCAAATTGTGGATGCTTAAATGAGGAGAGGAGCTCTTCATTTATAGAATGCTAAGATGGATGAAAGTCCAAATTTTAGCAATGTGGGACTAACTTTCATCCAATGATATGGTGCCAACTGTCAAGCTCAAGGCAAAGGACATGTAAGAGATCTTAAATGCCTTGTTGGATGTACATGTTGACTTGGAATTTTTGAATTCAAATTGAGAGAATATTCCAAAAGATGTCATGTGAGGGAAAATAGGGATTTAATAAATGAATTAAATCTATTTTCATGTGCAACTTGCATTATCTAGAGGATGTGACATGAGATGAGTTTAAATTAATCAAGGGTTTAATTAATTTAATATGAGATTAGATGATGTGACTTATTTGACCTAGATTTATGGATTTATTTAAATCAGATAAGAGAGGAATATGATAAAAGGCTAATTAAATAAATATTTTGATTTATTTAATCAAAAGGGATGGTGTTATATTAAATCAAATAAGGTTTTAGTTTATTTAATTTAATGGATAGACTTTAGAGATTAAATAGGGATAATTAGATTAGATGGATTGATTTAATTAACAAGAGAAAGTGACTTAATTAGACAAAATGATTTATTTAATTAAGAGATGAATATTGATGAATTTAATCAGATAGGGGAATTTGATTAAATGGTTAGACTGAGGGATGATTTAAGAAGAAACGATGTTAGTGAGTCATGATCAGATGCACAATGTCAATTAGTATATTTTTGATGTCTACAAAAACAAGTGTAGGAAAATTTAAATCTTGGGATTATGGATTCTCTAAGACAATGCCCTCATATTGTGAACTCAAAATTAAATAGAAGTGGGGCATTAACAAGAACCTAACCAAGATAAATTGGATTAGAATCTTGAGTATAAAGTAAACAAAAAGGTTACCTCTTGTAGAGGGGTGGAAAAAACTAAACTTTGATGGGTTCTCAAAAGGGAATCTAGGGATGGTTGTTGTTGGAGTCATTGGAGATTAAAATGACAACCTTATAGAAGGATATGCAAACAAATTAGGAACTTGCACTAACAATATTGTAGAAGCTACTACAACTTGGAGGGGAATAAAGAGGATCAATGAGTGGGAATTAAACTAAGTTATTATTGAAGGTGATTCCAAACTGATTATAGAAATGCTCAAAGGATAATGTAATGCTCCATGGATGATAAGAGATATGATGACTTATTACAAAAATATGTTAAGGATATTCCTTAACTACAACATTATCCATACATATAGGGAAGGAAACAAGTCTATGGATGTGGCATCTAATGAAGACATATTTTTCCCTTGATGGGCTTACTAGAATTATTCCCACATTAGAATATATCTAGAATTTGATTTGGAATGATCTCAACCCCTGTATCTTTAACTCCAAGAATGTAGAATTGATAGTAACACATATGATCAACCTAACACAATGTAGGCTCCTACAAACTATTTGGACAAGATCCTTTGGTATCTAAATGCTCATAAAGATGATATTATTTAAAATAAGTTTGAGTAGTTACTAAATACCAAGTTCAAGTACTTCCAAGTCAATCTAATGTTTGGATTAATTTTTTTTATTTTAAGTGAAATATTGAAGAAAATATTTTTAATCATACAAATAGCCTATATGATTCTAATGCAAATTATAAGTCTTGTTGTCTCTTAGCAATTGAAGAATTTTCTAATTATTTGTATTTGATTGAACATAAGAATTGATTGGACATTAATTTTTTGTAAATACAAAAATAGAGCAATAAGTCACACAAATGTGTACCATGTTAGCTCATAATGAAGATGAGAAAAATCACTAGATCTAAATTTTTTAATTTTGTGTCAATCTTGAGGTACTCTAGATTGACCCAATATAGTATGGTACAAAGATTTATGCATGAAAAAATACATGTGGATATGGATGTGATCATAGGTATGAAAAATGGTTCATAATATTGAATATATAGGAATGTGTGTAAAATAAGAAAGGGTTGAGTGTAAATTCATATAAATAGGTGTAAATGAATGTTTAAAAGATAGATATAATAATTAGAACATGAGTAAAACTTAACAAAAGAGTGTGGAACTTGTTTCTATGTTATTTTATTAAATGATTTTATCAAAATGAGACAAAAAATAAATAGGAGTTGGAATTGATATGCAAATTTAATCACTACAATAGAAAAATCATTAAAATCGTTGCTTAAATGTAAATTTGAATATCCCCTTGTCCTTGACTATTATTGTATCAAATTGAGTCTAGTAGATATCAAGAACTAAAATTTCTTCCATATAGCATCATAGTCCAGAATTCACTTAATTATGGTATAATTAGATTACTTATAATGAAATGTGACCCAAAATTATGAGAGTAGAGTGTTGGAACTCAATTTTGTTGTGTCAAATTTGGCTTGATTATCTTCGTTTTATGTAAGCCTATGAAGTATTATTCCTTGTCAATAACTAATTTGAGAAATATTCATATGGGTCAACACATCATATTGTGATATTGTTCGTGTTCCTTCCCATGTCTTGTACCTATTCACCAAAGTCAAATTTACAAGTTAGCTAATTTTGAGTGGTCAAAGCTTTCATATGCACCAAAAATATTGGTTACTAGTTGCTATATAATATTTGATGGATTATTTCCCCCTTTGTAAGAGTAAATAACATGGTCAAAGGTTCCCTAGGAACTAGGAACTATTAGTTCTTGTCTCACATGAAACCCATGATAGAGGAATGTAGAAGCATCAAGGAGAGGAAAAATAAAGCGAAGGAAGAGAAGGATGCAGGAAAGTCATGGAGGTTCCTTTTGTTGTTTAAATTATTGATGAAGGGGATAATGAGCACATAAGTCCCTATAGGTTCCTAGTGGGTATATAGGTGCCAAAAAGGAAAAATCTTAAGCTCATGATGTGTCTTTTATATATATATGGCTCAATGGAATTTTTTCCCATCCCTCTCCACATACTCACAACTATGATTCTATTTTCTCAAACCACAAAATTAATTGCACATAATCCTCTTTCATTATGGAACACCTACTTTGGGCAGGAATGAACCTAAGTTGTGGGTTTGAACATTGCTACAATTTCTAGTAATTAGGTTTGATGCCTTGCTACTATTTTAATATGTTTTTTGATTATTTTTCAAAAGAGTTTGTTCTTATGATTGTCTCCAAACACCAAGGAAGTTGCAAGATAGTCTTTGATGCCAATTCTTTCCCATTCTTTGAATTCCAAATTTGTAGGTATAAGAGGATTCAATAAATGGAAGTGAATTATGTGATAGAGTGTTTGTTGACCAGTATGTGTATATTTTGGAGGGGTTGTAGTCATAGTTAGGGATTCTCCTTTTTCACATTTTCTATTATGAGTGTAACTATGAATGAGATGAATGTAACAACATTCTAAAACTATTATGATCTTTGGAATAATATTTTCTTTTTGTACATGAATATATGTATCTCTATTTTAGATAACTAGGTATGCCCTATCATTCTAGTTTCACATCTTGGGTTTAAGACCTACTATTCTTGTTTCTATTTTTTCATCCAATGTGTTGTGACTATATTTCCCAATATATATGCACCAATCTAGAACCATTTACCAATCTCGCGTCCATAAAAAATATTAATTAATAGTTACTTAGTGAGTCCTTTAGTACATTCATAACCTCATGATATAACCAAGGATATCTATTCAATGAGCTACAAAAAAATTCATTTCATGCAGGTTAATTTTTATAGTTTTATCAACTATATAGGGGTTATATGTAACTATTTTTTCTTAACCTATTGATAGTATTTGGGGTTAAGAATGTATTTGGGTTTGTTTGAATCTATTTGAAGATTATAGATTGTATGTGTCTTTAATACCTATTAAGGTATACTCCTAGGAACACCCTCCAAAGTCTAAGATGAGCTTGAAGTGTAGGAGAGAAAATCCACTCTCATAGAATTAGCTTAGAATCCTCCATAGTTTGTAGATGAATTGATTTCACCCACTTTTTGACAACCTTGGCCTTGTGAGTGGGTTTTGGTTCTAGAAAATGGAGCAATGATTTTGAGACCTAACAGAAAGCATACGAAAAATAACGCATTGGGTTAAAAATTCAAATGTTTATTTTAATCCAAAAATCCAAATATGAGAGTGAATTTCAACCCAAATTTAATCTTATAAAATAATCAATGCAAATGAAGCTCCCAAAAAAAAAATAGGTCTATAATCAAGTCTTCAACATACATCCTGCAAAACCCACCAAGTTGGTAGTTTAAGGCATGTAGGTCTTTTCAACATGAAAACTAATGCATTCAATGGTTAGCCAAAAAAAAAAGTTATTCCTTGAGAGAAAAACAAACACCGTAAATAGATTGTTTGTGATTTTTTGATAAATATTAAAAAAGAGTTTGTTGAAAAATGATTTTGTATGCAAAATTTATGAGTGCTTAAATTTTTTAAATGAAAGGATAAATTTGAAGCATTTTACATAATTATCAATATAAATTCTAAGAATTTTACATATTCCATTGTAAAGGGCTTTGAGCTAGCTTTCCAATACCTATAAAATTTTAAAAACCAGATTAAAAATGAATAAGTTATTCCTACTTGACTGAATGGTACTTTCTTGAAAACTTCAATGGAAGGAGAAGGAAAGGGTTAGCCCTCTTTCAATTGGCCCCTGGTCACCCAAGTGACCATAATCTAAGAAATGGTCTCCATGGGTTTTGGGGGATAAATTTAATCCACTATTTGAAATGGATTGAGGGCTCAATAGCCCACAAGAGTATGGGCATTTAGAGGTTTGTGCAGATCTTGGTCATTAATATGACTAGGGGATAAGCTCCTTAAGAAATGGTATATAATAATAACTTCTCAAGATCTATTTCTATATTGTTGAACCATCAATTTTGGGGGTTGGCTATGTACTTCTCTTGCACTCTTAGGGTTTTTCACCTAAAAGGAGAGATAGAACCCTAAAATTGAGGTGGTTCACTCAAACTAAGGAATGTATGATGTAACTATGACTAAATGCAATGATCTAGATGCAGCTAATTGATAAAATTGTTTGATTATGAATGCAAAACTAACGAAATATGCAATGTTTGAAAGCATAATGTGATATGCAGAAATGAATCAAAAACATAAACAAATGCAAAAAGAAGTGAATGAGACTGAACAAAGTGCACCTAGAAGTTGAATGTTGATCCTATAAGATTTTAGAATCTAAAAAACTTCATTGTTGATGACCAGTGGGACTCATTCACCACTGATGGTGAATCAATCCTGCTTCTAGTAAAAAACCCTAAAACTAGTTTCTAATTGTTAGGAATTGAATTATGACAAAATCACATTTTCAAGCCTATAGGTGGGACTCATTCACCATTGATGGTGAATCATTCCTCCTCCAAAATTCTACAAATTCAAGAGTCAACCTTGTGGGTCCATACCTGCTCTTGTTTTCTTGTTAGGTTGACGGAGTCAAATCTGTAGAAAATGGGTTGAATATTGTCTCCAAGCCTAAATTAAGGTTTAGTTTACTTTAATCACTTTGATTACTTATTTACCACTTTCTAACACCTATTTCTTTGCAAAATTTTCCTACAAGACCTACAAACACACATGCAAAGAGGGGGACAATGGTTGAGGGTTAGAGTATAGGGATTTGCCTTGGTCAAATCCCACTTTGGTAATCAAACCCTTGATAAAGAAATGAAATGAAAACAAGAAAGGAATAATGAATAAATAACATGAAAGTGTCCTAAACTCACCAATCCCTTGTTGTAAAATTCTAAAGATATGTCAATGACTGCTCCAAGATGCTTGATATTTGCTTGATCAAGTGATGCTATGATGCTTAAGTGGATGAATGAAATTGAATGCAAGAATGAATTCTTGAAATAATTAGGTGCAAAATGGGTAGAAAAACACTTATTTATACACACTTATGCCCTAATTACCCAATAATAAAACATTACATACCGACATAAGGTTTTAATGAATAAAAACCCAAAAGAAATTTTGAATTATTTTGAATTTGGAGCCATGAGGGAATCATTTGCCACCCATGGTGAATGGGTCCCACTTAAGGATTTTAAGTGGGTGTTGGGAATTAAGTTACATTTAATATTATTTATTGGGTTTACATTAAAAAATACACTTAAATCAGGCCTATAAGTGCATAAAGAGGCCAAATAAAGCATAAGAAAGGTGTAAGTAGTGATAATAAGCCTAGAAAAGCATGAAATCTTGTTACAATACTTTAAAACACTTTGAATTAGAACTTGATAAGGGATAAAAAGGTGATTTTTAGATAAATTATAATAAGATTCTAGAAAAGTATAGAAGCGTGTTAGAACACTTCACAACACCTTTACAAGACATCATAATTTGAATATTAAAGACCTAATGTGAATGTTTAAGCTACATTGCAACATTAAATCAAAGTAAAATGAACCAAGAATCACAAGAAAAAGACCTAAATAACCATGAAAATGTCCAAAATCCATTTTTCTATGGTACATTTAGCTCCCCCTTTAGTGAGAGAATGAACTTGCTTGAAACCCACATTAAAGTAGCGATGCATATCGAGAGGGATCCAAATGTACTTATGCTAGAAAGATGTAATGGCAATGATCAAGAGGGATGATCAAGCCCCTAGGATGAAGATCCCATCGCAAACTAAATATAAGAACAAAGGAACACATATGAGAAAGAGAGAAAGAGAAGAGATATGAAAAAGGAAAAGTTAGATCGAGCTTCAATCATTTGTTTAGCTAGTTGTGAATCAGATCTAGGTTATTTTTCTGAAGAAGAAAATGCATACTCACTTTGGGGCAATGAAACTCATGGCTATCTATTGGGTGAGAAGACCCAAAAGGTGAGAAACATACGCTCAGGTGGTATGTACTAATAGACACATAGATGGCTATGGGGAATTCATGCGTTAGAATGGGCTTCCCACTCAACCATACCAAAGTTATACCTCCTGATAAATTTAATAAGGCACCACAAAATAAAATTTAGGTTCATGCTTCATGAGACAAGCAAAGCTTCATATGCTTAGAACTCATGAACAAACAGGATGGTACCACAAGCATGCAAGTTGTGTTATGCAAGGTGGTCATGTGAATGCAAAATGTAAAATGCAAAATAACTATTGAAATGTGTCTTGTTAAGTTCATGTGAGTTCTATCAGTTAGGGAACATTGTGTCTAATGTCTCCAAGAGAGGACCAATCAAAGAATAGAATATTCACAACTTAGGGGATGTAGTGTGTCGCATCAAGACACTAAGAGGAATTTAATATGCTAAGATAGATCACACTTATGAAGGAAATCACACCCAATGTCATCCATAAGGTGACAAACACATCTATGTGAAGTAACAAGGTTGCACTAGGGTATGTGCAGGATCACGATGGGCCAAAAAGTGGTAATATGATGGGTATGTGGCTGACGACTTTTTTTTACCCAAAATTGATGAAGCGAAAAGGGCTTTTAAAGGAGATTCTCAACTTTCCACCAATATAAATTATGTTTTACTTTGAATTTAATAAGTAATTATTATTCATTTTCTATTCAAATTATGACTAAAGTCTGATTGATAGACTAATTGAAAAACATATATAGCTTTCAAACGATATCAAATTTTTGAATCCAAAAGATATGTCACATTCTATGCTTTGCATACTATAGGATTAAAAAACAAAAATTGAATTTCATGAAGTTTTGACCAAGTTAAGGTGGTCAAACATACGAGTTTTTTATATTTTTTAAAATTTGTAATAAAAAATTCATAATTAATTGTTTACTTGGAAAAAAATTACAAAAAATATGTATCACATCAGGACATGAGTCCTCTACTTATATCTAAAATATTATCATTTTATTATGGTTAGGGTGGTTAGACAAACACCTACTTATTTTTTCCCTAAAATTTAAGTACTACTGCATTGAAATTTCAAATTTTCACTGAATAGATCTTTTTTTTTTAAACAAACCTAGTAGTTTAGAAACTACATTCAATTTGATACAAATTCTATTCTTACATATTTTTTAAATAATATAGACAACTTATTCAAATTTTTACGTCAAGTTGCCTAACTCTGATTTTTCTGATTTTTTTGCCACTTAAGGGCCTATTTTTTCCATGATGATCCTGCACATACCCACTAAGAACCAAGAATGAAAAATGAATAATTTCAATGTATGCCCCCACTTTAAAGGAATTGCTACGCACCTTTTTGTGATAAATTACTTTAAAGTAGCTAAAAAAAAGATGCAAAAAGAAAACAAGACATGAGAGCCATCTAGGAAAGCCCCTATGCCAAGTCATACATTTATGAGTAAGGTTGCTTCATGTAGATGAAAAAGAAAATTAAAAGAAAGGGGGGTTGCCCCTCAGAAAGGAACACACCAAACACATAAGGAATCTATGGATTTTGGGTTAGTGTGTTCATTGTTGCAATGTGTTTATTAAAGAGCTCAGAACTGTCATCATTCCTTGAATACATAGAACTGGAAGAATGACACAAAGAGAGCAAAAAATAAAGAAGAAAGAAAGTCTATTTTGTGTCAACATGGAAGAGACATTTTGGTCTCAACACTTTGCAACATCCCCAAAAGGAAAACACAAGCGAAAAGAACAAAAATAGGAAAAAGAAAAGGGATCAATTGGGTCAACATGGAAGAGACATAGGATGTCTCAATGCTTTGCATCATCCCCAAAAAAAAATTGAAATAGCAAGGAAAGGACCTTTTGGGTGAACATGGAAGAGACATAGGGTGCCTCAATGCTTTGTGTCATCCCTAAAAGGAGACAAAAAAAAAAGTGAAATAAAAAGGAAAGAACCTTTTGGTTCAACATGGAAGAGACATAGGGTGTCTCAACACTTTGTGTCATCCCCAAAAGGAAACACAAAACAAAAGCATCATAAAAAGGAAAGGACCTTTTGAGTCAACATGGAAGAGACATAGGGCATCTCAACACTTTGTGCCATCCCGAAAAGGAGAACACAAAACAAAACCGAAAAAAAAAGAGAAAGTATGATAGATAGAAGAATAGAGAGACAAATAGAGGAAGTGCACAAAGAGAAGGAGAACACCAAATGCACATTACAAGGGAAAATGAATACGCACATGTAAAAGGAAATAAAAGTACTAGTAATGCAAAGGCAAGTCAACCATCAACCAAGTCATTTCCCTCTCAATCTCAATAAGTATAAGTGGAAGGTGAATAACAAAACTAAGGGACAGAGACAAATACATTACTAGGACAAGGCCAACAATGTCTTCCCCCACTGGATGTTATGCAAGATAGGTGATGAAAAAGATCATGCAATAGTGAGAATGGAAAAATTCTACAACTATTGCATGATGAGGTTGTTTGGTAGAGTTTATGGAATGATAAGATAACAATCGGTATCAATGAAGTGATACATACTCAGTATGTCCTTCAATGTCTGACATTCATCAATTTGGGGCCAAGAACATGATGATATTTGCAGTATGGTACATTAGAATCTTTAGGAAGGATTACCAACCTATTCATAGGTGGTAATAGGATGATACCTTTGTTTAAAAGCATTTGGAGTTCCCTTTCACATTCAGGTGGTGGATGGAGAGGAAACTTGATTTTTTTCAATTTGTAAGGTTGTTTACGTTTACTAGATTCACCTTTTTCATGGATTAAAGGAGGAAGAGGACCCATGGGGATCCTAGCATCCTTGTTATTGGAATCATGTAAAGTTTGTTCTCATGGAAGGAGAACATTCAAGTAAGGAGGGGAATCAAATATCACTATGCCATCATCACAAAGTCTCCAATATTCAAAAGGAAGCTTGTTGTCATGTGGACGATCTTGATATCCTAATCCTGTTGTGTTTTCTTCAGTTGGTTTTTGTTCTAAAAGTTGGTGAATATCATGTTTGGTTGTTGTATCACATCCTTTTTTGTTTAAGATAGTAAAACCATTGCCATATGTTTCTTCAAGATTGATGGGTGTGTTGGTAACTTTGTTATCATAAAATGGTTGAGGATGTGGTTGTTTAGAGGAACTAGGTCCACCTATTGAAAGGAACTTAGGTCCTTTGTTTATTTTGGGATGTAGGTATCCAAAAATGTCAGGAGGTGAAATAGTAGGAAGATCTTGTGACTTCATGGATGGGTAAAAGGTTGCATTGGCTTCAAGGTTGCCAAGACATGAATTTAATTTTTTTTTCATGTTATCGTCATCTGGACATCATGAGGAGGACAATCATGAGGAGTTGAGGGAGCATGAGGAAGCTCAAGGTCATTAGGATCATAGCCAAAGGCACAAATGGACATGTCCACTAAGGATATTAATGAATTCTAAAACTTATTAAAGGAAAAATCCATGATGACAATGAGTAAGAGTAAACTAATATGCAAGAAAGAGAAGAAAATAGGAAATCTAGAAAGTATAACAAAAAGTAATAACAGGAAACTGTAATGCAAAAAATGCCCAAAAAATGCTTTAAAATGAAATTCAAAATGTGCAGCTAGACTAATTCGCCCAGGGTGGTGAATGAGTCCAAGGATGAAATTTTTTTGTGTTTTTCAAAAAAATTAAAGTGACTTTTATGATTTTCATATGCAAAATGAAGATGCAAATGTAGAATGTCAGTTTTTCTAATGTTTTAAAGTGCAAGAATGAAATCTATATGGGATTTTCACTAATGCAAATGTGCAAACCCTAGGATGCAAAAAAAATGCAAAAGGCTAATGCAAAAGCTAATGTTATGAGTCTTAGGATGTGAATGCAAATGCAAATTAGAAAGATACAATGTTTAATATGTAGGTTCACCAAAATGAACCATCAATTTTGGGGGTTGGCTATGTACTTCTCTTGAACTCTTAGGGTTTTTCACCTAAAAGGAGAGAGATAGAACCCTAAAATTGAGGTGGTTCACTCAAAATAAGGAATGTATGATGTAATTATGACTAAATTCAATTATCTAAATGCAACTAATATGCAATGTTTGAAAACATAATTTGATATGCATAAATGAATCAAAAACATAAACAAATGCAAACAAAAATGAATGAGACTTAACAGAGTGCACCTAGAAGTTGAATGCTATTCCTAGAAGATTCTAGAATCTAGAAAATTTCACTATTGATGACTAGTTGGACTCATTCGCCACTAATGGTGAATCAGTCTTGGTTCTGGTAAAATGCCCTGAAACTGGTTTCCGACTGTTAGGAACTGTATTATGACAAAATCACTTTTTCTAGCCTATAGCTGGGAATCATTCGCCACTGATGGTGAATCATTCCTCCTCCAAAATTTTGCAAATTCAAGAGTCAACCTTGTCGGTCCATACCTGCACTTGTTTTCATGTCTAGTTGATAGAGTCAAATCTACAAGAAAAGGGCTCAATATTGTCTCCAAGCTTGAATTAAGGTTTAGTTGACTTGAATCAGTTTGATGACTTGTTGAACACTTTCCAACACCTATTTCTTTGCCAAATTTTCCTACAAGACCTACAAACACACATGCAAAGAGGGGGAAAATGGTTAAGGGTTAGAGTATAGGTATTTGCCTTGGTCAAATCCCACTTTGGTAATCAATGTTAGAATCCAAGATCACCTGCATGCAAATGAATACCTGTCACATGCAAAAGACATGCAGAACCAAAGAAGATGTTCTGTAAAACCTCTCAGTAAAAAATGCATTAAGAGAATCTAGGATTACAAAAGTGATCAATCATTATGAAGGAGATCAAGAAACCCTAAATGAAACCCTAGTGTGCACACTTAATAATTAATAATTAATTATTAATGTGCCTAAGTTTAGCTTAAGTAATAAAGAGGAATAAGTGACTTAATTAATTAATCAATGTGATGTAATTAATTAAGCATAATAACATTACTCTAACACCTATAAGATGAACTTAGGAAGGCTAAAACACTAGATAAGATGCATGAAAGCAAAGATGGGTCCCAACTAGGCACGATCGGTACCCATTTACAAATGCAATAAGGAGTAAGAGAAGGAAAAACCTTGGGACAAAACCCCCTTACAATGAGATAACATGCTGCAAAGAAGCACTGGAAGAACTCTGTAGAGTAACATTGGAACTTGATATAGGCAAGCAAGGAAATATTCTTTTGTATACTACTGAAATCGGACGAGTGTCACTGATTGACTCAAGGAATCATGATTAAAGCAACAGAAAACCTGATGCCACGGAACACTCGAAAACTCCAAACAGGAACAACTCTAAAATCTATGAAGTAGCAAACAATTATTGAATGATGTATTACTGAAAATGAAGTGCAAAGATGCAAGATGCACTCTCCCAACTGCCAAAACATCCAAGTAATCGCCAAACAACCCATCGGGCCAAATATGGACTAATTTATAAACCTAGGATAGATACAGAAAAAGTACATGGACAGCAACCTAGAGCTCCTCAATACCTTTCCGACGCTTCAAACGAGGAAAAAAACGGAGATCGTGGCAAAAAGTTATGAGCTTGGAAGCATAAAAAGTACATCTGACTTCAAACAGCAATAAATGCAGGAAAACAGTAAAATACTAAAAAATAAATAGTACTACTAGAAAGTTCTCAGAACCAGCTTTCCGGCGATATCTCGTTTGCTCGATTTCGATACTGTATGCCCAAGTTATGGCCAAAAGAAAAAAAATTGCTTCTTTAGGGAAAACTAGGGTTAGGAGGGGGCAAAGAGGCCGTACGGCCGATGACGTCATGCTGACGTCACCCGTTCACGAGCTTAAATTTGACGGCCGTCTGGCCGTCACCGCAAAAATGGGTCCCCCTGCAGAAAAGAAAAAATTTTGGCCCCTGGTCACTGTGGGCATTTGTAATTCTGCAGGGCCGGCGGAGCTCCTGGTTCTCCATATGGCCGGGGGCTTGGCGCAGGGGCCGGATCCCCTGGTCCTCCATAGGACCTATGGCGGAGCTGAAGGGCCGGTGCTGGGGCTGATCTCGGGGAAGAATGGTGGCTGCCGCCCAGGCCGCCGGGTATGTGCGGTGGCCGCCTGCCTTCTGTGCGGTGGCGCTAAAACTTCAAAAATTTCAATTTTTAATTTTAAATTTCTCAAAAAATGCCTCGTCTGCATCTTTGCGGGGAGGCCGTCGACTGAGAAAAAAAATTGCCTCCGGGATCAACTGTACCAAATTGGATGATTTGACAGGCGTTTCTAGGGTTTTGGGACGCTGCGAACATGATGGGGACGTCCGTTTGAGTCCATTGTGTCCCAAAAAAATGGCTACCCCCAGATCTTGCAGAAAAGATGCCTGTGGAAACCCTTGCACTTGAAACTCACTGAAAGGCCATATCTTCAGATCACGAACAAGCAGCTGCAGGTCTGGAGCTCTGATACCATGTTAGAATCCAAGATCACCTGCATGCAAATGAATACCTGTCACATGCAAAAGACATGCAGAACCAAAGAAGATGTTCTGTAAAACCTCTCAGTAAAAAATGCATTAAGAGAATCTAGGATTACAAAAGTGATCAATCCTTATGAAGGAGATCAAGAAACCCTAAATGAAACCCTAGTGTGCACACTTAATAATTAATAATTAATTATTAATGTGCCTAAGTTTAGCTTAATTAATAAAGAGGAATAAGTGACTTAATTAATTAATCAATGTGATGTAATTAATTAAGCATAATAACTTATTACTCTAACAATCAAACCCTTGATAAAGAAATGAAATGAAGAAAAGAAAGGAATGATGAATAAATAACATGCAAGTGTCCTAAAATCACCAATCCCTTGTAAAATTCTGAAGATATGTCAATGACTGCTCCAAGATTCTTGATATTTGCTTGATCAAATGATGTTATGATGCTTAAGTGGATGAATGAAATTGAATACAAGAATGAATGCTTGAGTGAATTAGGTGCAAAATGGGTAGAAAAACACTTATTTATACACACTTATGCCCTAATTACCCAATAATACATCACAGGCTGAAATAAGGTCTTAATGAATAAAAACCCCAAAAAAAAAAGAATTATTTTGAATTTGGAGCCAAGAGGGACTCATTTTCCACCCATGGTGAATGGATCCCAATTAAGGCTTGTAAGTGGGTGTCAATAATTAAGTTACATTTAATGTTATTTGTAATGTTTACATTCAAAAATACACTTAAATCAAGCCTATAAGTGCATAAAGGGGCCAAATAAAGCATAAAAAAGGTGTAATTAGTGATAATTAGCTTAGAAAAGCATGAAATATTGTTAGAAGATTTTACAACACTTTGAAATAGGACTTGATAAGGGATAAAAATGTGATTTTTAGATGAATTATAATAAGAAGAGTCTAGAAAAGTATAGAAGTGTGTCACAACACTTCATAACTCCTTTATAAGACATCATAAGGGTAACTGCACCAATCTGTGACACAATTTAGGTGTCAAATTGTAAAAAATACAAAAAAAGGCCAAAATTGGCCATTTGGCATGTGCCAAATATAAAAGGTAAATAAAATAAAAAAAGCATTTTGAAACCTCATTTCAGTTCAACCCATGACTTGACTTAGAGGATTTGAGGTCTGCAACTCATGCTCGCCAAATATCATCCGTTATTTGCATCCTTAGCTTGCTATTTTTCATGAGGATGCCGCCAACATGTCAAAGATGTCAAATATTGCGAAGAGGTATGCATTTTTATTCTATTATTTTGAATTTTATTTAGAATACAGATTGAAATAGGTTTTTATAATAAAATATTGTTCTAATTCTCAGGGAATGAATCTCCACCTCCAAACATTGAGAATTCATAGTCACCCCTTTAGGGAGAGCCTCCTATTCAAGAAAAGCCTGAAACCCCTCCATAAATTCATAGGAATCCTCAAGGAACACAAGAAAATATTCTAAATCAAATTGAAAACAATAAAAGAGACAATGAACAATTAATTGGAAGATTAACTAAGCATGCCGAAACCCACCCTTATAGGAGAGGGATTGCTAAATCATTGAAGTCAAATGTATCTAATGTAGGATAAATGAGCGAGAAAATAAATTTTTGGCAAAATAAGAGGCATGATATGAGACAATATTATGCTAGAGGTTTGTCATATGTAGATGTTAAAAAATAAATAATTAGCAAAGCCGACTTGTGTTCCCTATTTATAGACCTGAAAGCCAATGCACCTTTTTCTCATACATATAGGAGGTTCCCCATCCATTGGTACCACCATGAGTTAATTAAAAATAAATTTTTGGAGAGGTGGTGGATGGTATTTGACCAACCTCCATGTAATAAACATGAGGTACCACAATACTTTTTGAGGAAACTCTATTGTGAGTTTATCTTCAATAAGATGCCAAATTATTTTGACATCTTAGACTTTCAGGGTAGAGGTGGGGGCTCCACACATGATAAACTTGTTGCACGACATAATCCATAGTTGGCACCGAAACCCTTAGCCAGACCCATGGTGGAGCATTTCGGCATTCCTTCCATTGTTAAGGATAGTGTAGAGATGGACACGCTAGAGTCGATTGGCTCACTCACCTAGACCATTTTACAATGTGTGAGGCCTCTAGTAGAGCCTGGTGTGGAGGAGATGTGTAGGCCGAGAGCTCCACCCCACCATTGTGGTGCTTGTGGTGCAGTTTGCACATATGATTATCAGAGTGCTCGGGATGCAGCTACACAACCTACATTAGTTGTAGAGGTGATGGCTTTCACAGATGATTTGTTGAATGATACATTCGGCATTGACACTCAGGTAAAATTTAGCAAGTTCATTTAATGTTGTTTATTAAATTATATCTTGAAATTTAAGAATAAGTAAATTAGTATATTTTCGATATGATGAAATTTTAGGGTTGGATTGTTCATGAGACGTTCCCCATTCCTACAGACCCTTATTCATTCTCGATGTTGAGCCCATAGGTATGCAACTAGTATTAAAGATATTATTATTGCATTTGAACAGTTGAATGTTATATTTGAATATTTGTCTCATATCATGCTTTGGATTTCAAACAGTTTCCTAGTGGACCTTCGACCTCCACACCTCACAATTCATTTCCTCAAAAAACTTACACTCAGGTATCCTTTATTCAATAATGGTGTTGTAAAAAAATGTTAGCTAGTTTTCATAATTTTGCATATACAAATCTAAAAAATTGATGAAAAACACGAACATTGCATTTGTATTCCTTGATCATGTCACATTATCTTCTCAGGTAAATCACTTTTTGTTCCTTTATTCCTTCCTAATCACATCACATTGACATTTAATAGTTCACCCTACCATTTACTCTTTCATTTACCATTTGTAGATGTTGACATCAGATAGCCTTGGTGATGTTGGTGGCATGATGGACCATGGAGTTGCTACATCAATTTAGCTAGTTTTGATCCATTTAGAGAGGTATGCAACAAATTAGTCGATTTGACATTATATTTTCTCTTTTGTGGTCTATTATAGAAAATTTTCACAATATTTTTTTGTAGCTTAATTTCTATCTTGATGGTTGCTACAGGTGGTTGTCACCCCAGATCGTGGACATGGTAAGGATGTAAATGTGAATGATGACTATCTGTATGTGGTAAGTGATTATATTTTGCTATATGTCATTCCATAATTCATTTTTTGTGTATTAACATCTTTACATTTTATTGTATCAGTTGAAGGTCTAGAGTGAAGAGAGGAGGACTAGCGAGCATGTTCGAAAGACCAAAGAACCAACAGTCACTCCATCTAGCCAAATTTCAAAGGTAGCATGGGATCTATTTCCTTCCCCTAGAGGGAAATGATTGTATTAGGGTCGTTTGTTGTATGCCTATGTGGCATTTTGGAACATATGTTTTGTACTATTGATATATATGTGACATTTTATGTCCATAATATGGCTCCTTTGTACTAAACCTGTATGGATTTTTTGGATATATTGTATATACTTTTATCAATATATATCACTATATACCTAATGACTTTTTGATTAAAAAAATCTTATTTTACTACTACCATTCTTGAATGATGTTATCATGTGTATTGTGTAAATCGTATGCTTGAATTTTGTTGGCATGGATTTTTTTAACATCTAATGCTTAATTAATTACTATCAATTGCTCAATAATCTCCATCTAAAGCATATTGTGTAAATAAGCTCCATTCCTAGTGGTTTGTATCCTTTGGAATGCTTCAATTACTTGTGCATCACTTATTCACATGTATGCTTCACTTAGTCACATGTATACTTCATGTATAGTGCATGTATTCATGTATATGCTTCATGATTCCAATGCATAGCAGCAAAAATATTTTGGGGAAAATTTTGACAAACCAAAAGTATGAGTTTTTTAAAAAGTTGGGAAAAAATGATATTTAAAAAAAAACATAAAAAATTATAGAAAAAGAGATAAAATCTATTTATTTTGAAATTGAAAGGTATTTCCATAGCATATAGAGATATAGAGAGCGAACAAAATAAAGAATTTAACTAATGAATTGTAAAAAATAATTTTTTGTAGTTTATATTCATATCGTTGATTACATTTTATTGCACTTCTTTCAAAGTCAAAGCATTACTTCACACTGCATAACTAATAAATAGATGTTGATAGATGACAAAATTTCAATTACAATATAGTTTTTACAAAGTCAACCTAAGCAATTATGTAGTTACTTCACATTGCATAACTAATAAGTAGGAGCAGCTACCGATTACATTTTCTTATCATGGCATTCTATGAGGCCAGATTTCTTTGACGTATTTTATCAAATAGTTCACTGCCTTGTCTATGTTACCAAATTTTTCATACATGTCTACTAAAGCATTTTGTCAAATAGTTCACTGCCTTGTTGCTATGGCTAAAAGAATAACAAGTGCTTTTGAACAAGCTATGGATGCTTGGAAAAAATCTATCAAAAGTATAATAGCAAGCAATACTATAGACAAGGCAATGAACTGCTTGAAAAAATGCCTGAAAGAAATGTGGTCTCATGGTGATGGAATGCCATGACATGTAAATTACAATGGATTTTCATGCCATTTCATCACCATGAGACCATGTTTCTTTGAGGCTTTTTTTCAAACAATTAATTGCCTTGTCTATGCTACCACATTTTCCATACATGTTCACCAAAGAATTTTATCAAACAGTTCACTACCTTGCTGCTATGGCTAAGAGCCTAAAATAGGTGCTTGCAAACAAGCTATGGATGCTTGGAAAACATCTATCAAAGCATAATATAAGAAGCAATAGCATAGACAAGGCAGCGAATTGTTCAAAAAAATGCCTCAAAGAAATGTGGTCTCAATGTGCTTGTCATGGCATTCCATCACCAAGAGAACACATTTCTTTGAGGATTTTTTTTCAAACAGTTCACTGCCTTGTCTATGCTACCACATTTTTCATACATGTCTACCAAATAATTTTATCAATCAATTCACTGCCTTGTTGCTATGGCTAAAATTCTAAAATAGGTGCTTTCGAACAAACTATATGGATGCTTGGAAAAAATTCATCAAAGCATAATAGTAAGAAATAGCATAGACAAGGTAGAGAACTATTTGAAATAATGCCTCAAAGAAATGTGGTCTCATGGTGATGGAATGCCATGACAAGCAAATTCCCTAGATTTTCATGGCATTCCATCACCATGAGACCACATTTCTTTGAGGAATTTTCTCAAATAGTTTACTACCTTGTCTATGCTACCACACTTTTCATACATGTCTACCAAAGCATTTTATGAAATAGTTCACTGTCTTGCTACTATGGCTAAGAGCCTATAACAAGTTCTTTCGGACAAGCGATGGATGCTTGGAAAAAATCTATCAAATAATAATAGTAAGTGAAATAATAGACAAGATAGTGAACTGGTAGTATGCGATGGACACTCCCATGTTTTACAAATGAGGGGTGAGCTCAATTTATAGGCTCCTCAAATACAATTCAATGACCAAGATTGATTTCAAATCAACGATCGAGATTACAAAATAAAACCCTAATTAGGGTTTGTCACAACTAACTACTTCTTGAGCAATGAGAAAATTACATTCTTGTGCTTTTGCTAAATATAAACCAACAATAAAAAGTTGTTAGATTATGAAGGGTCAGGTTCATTGAACCTAGACATACTAGCTTGGAAAAATTTGATTGGTTGGAAGATGATGATGCACCATCTTAGCATGTTGGATGTCCCCTTTGATCTTGGCCTAAGACAGACTTCAAGATATGTTTTCCATCTCCTATTTTTAGCTTGGGGTTGACTTTAAGTTGTCTTTGCCATGTATGCTTTGAGCTGAGATGACTTTACATTTTCTTTTCCATGTATACTTTGAGTTCGGCGGACTTTACTTTTGTCTTCGGCAAGCATTATTCAAGCCAAGGGTAGACTTGATAGTATTTTGGACATATCTTTTCTTTCCCAAGTGGACTTTGCATCATCTTGGACATTTTCCCTAACCATGGGCATGGCAGACCTTACTTGTGCCATGCCAAGATTGGTCATACTTGCTCTTGATTTAAACATGATTATTTTCCTTCCAAGTGAAAACCGAAAGAGTTTATTGTAGAGGGTCTCAACACGATCCCATAGACTCATATGAGAAGATTTTAAGCATCACGGTGTCTGAGTAACGTCATGCTAAAGTTTGCAGCAATTTTGCACTTCAAACTCTTAAGGGATTTAGTCAGTTGAACATAGCTCAGAGTGATTCGACGCATTTGGATGTAAAAGAGGACTATTCTTAGTGAAAAAATACCTACTCAAACATGTTGGAACAATTATTTTGTTCACACGAGTTGCAGAATGAAAGTTGCACCACTTTGCAACTTTGCACTACTTGCATTTGACAACTTTTTCCCTAAGATAAATCTTTCTACCACAAGAAAATGCCTCTAAAATAGTAAAAAAGAGAGAGGTTATTGTATATGGGCTCAACATGATCTCATAGACTTAGACGAGAAGTTTCTAAGTGTCACAGTGTTCGAGTAATGTCATGCTGAAGTTTGCAACCATTTTGCACTTTGAACTCTTAAGGGATTCAATCGGTTGAATGTAGCTCAGAGTGATTTGACATGTTTTGGTGTGAAAAAAGGACCATTCCTAGTGTAAACGTACCCACTCGGATGTGTTGGAATAGTTAGTTTGGTCACACGAGTTGCATAACGAAAGTTGCACCACTTTGCAACTTTGTACTACTTGCATTTGACAACTTTTTCCCCAAGCGAAATCTCACCACAGGAAAATGCCTCTGAGATAGAAAAAACTAAGAGAGGTTATATTATAGATGCTCAACACAATCTCATAGACTCGGATGAGAAGTTTCTAAGCATCACTTTGTCTGAGTAACATTATGCGGAAGTTTGCAACCATTTTGCACTTCAGACTTTTAAGGGATTTAGCCGATTGAATGTAGCTCAGAGAAATTCGGTGCGTTTGGGTGTCAAAGAAGACCATTCCTAGCGTAAATGTACCCACTCGGATGCATTGGAATAGTTAGTTTGGTCACATGAATTGCAGAACGAAAGTTGCACCACTTTGCAACTTTGCACTACTTGCATTTTGACAACTTTTTCTCCAAGCAAAATCTCGCCACCACAAGAAAATGCCTTCGAGATAGAAAAAATTGAGAGAGGTTATTGTATAGGGGCTCAACATGATCTCATAAGATTAGATGAGAAATTTCTAAGCATCATGATGTTCGAGTAATATCATGCTAAAATTTGTACACATTTTGCACTTTAGACTCTTAAGGGATTTAGCCGGTTGAACGTAGCTCAGAGTGATTCAGCATGTTTGGGTGTGAAAAAGGACCATTCCTAGCATAAAATCACCCACTCAGATGTGTTGGAATAGTAAGTTTGGTCATACAAGTTGTAGAACGAAAGTTGTACCACTATGCAACTTTGCACTACTTGCATTTAACAATTATTTCCCCAAGAGAAATATCGTCGCCACATGAAAATGCCTCTGACATAAAAAAAATTGAGAGGTTATTGTAGAGGGGCTCAACATGATTCCATAGGCTCAAATGAGAAGTTTCTAAGCATCACGGTGTCTAAGTAACATCATGTTGAAGTTTGCAGCCATTTTGCACTTCAGACTCTTAAGGGATTCAGCCGTTGAACGTAGCTCAGAGCGATTTGACGCACTTGGGTGAAAAAATGGACCATTCCTAGTGTAAAAATACCCACTCGGACACATTGGAATAATTATTTTGGCCACATGAGTTGCAGAATGAAAGTTGCACCACTTTGCAACTTTGCACTACTTGCATTTGACAACTTTTTCCCCAAGCGAAATCTCACTGCCATAGAAAAACGCCTCTAAAATAGAAAAAAATAAGAGAGGTTATTGTAGAGGGGCTTAACATGATATCATAAGCTTAGATGAGAAGTTTCTAAGCATCATGGTGTCCGAGTAACTTAATGCTAAAATTTGCAGCCATTTTGCACTTCAGACTCTTAAGGGATTCAGCCAGTTGAATGTAGCTCAGAGTGATTTAGCATGTTTTGGTGTGAAAGAGGACCATTCCTAGCGTAAACCTACCCATTTAGACACATTGGAATAGTTAGTTTGGTCACCTGAGTTGCAGAACGAAAGTTGCACGACTTTGCAATTTTGCGTTACTTGTATTTGACAATTTTTTTCCCAATTGAAATCTCGCCGCCACAGGAAAACTCATTGGAGATAGAAAAAAATGAGTTTATTGTAGAGGGGCTCAACATGATCTCATAGGATTAGATGAAAAGTTTCTAAGCATCACAGTGTTTGAGTAATGTTATGCTGAAGTTTGCAGTCATTTTTCACTTTGGACTCTTAAGTGATTCAACCAGTTGAACGTAGCTCAGAGCTATTTGGCATGTTTGGGTGTGAAAAAGGACCATGCCTAGTGTAAACATACCCACTCAGACATATTGGAATAGTTATTTTGGTCACATGAGTTGTAGAATGAAAGTTACACCACTTTGCAACTTTGCACTACTTGCATTTGACAACTTTTTCCCCAAGCGAAATCTCGTTGGCACAAGAAAATGCCTCTAAGATAGTGAAAAACAAGAGAGTTTATTGTATAGGGGCTCAACATGATCCCATAGTCTTAGATGATAAGTTTCTAAGTGTCACGGTGTTTGAGTAATGTCATGTTGGAGTTTGCAACCATTTTGCACTTCGGACTCTTAAGGGATTCAACTGGTTGAATGTAGCTCGAAGCGATTCGGCAAGTTTGGGTGTGAGAGAGGACCATGCCTAATGTAAATGTACCCACTTAGATGTGTTGGAACAGTTAGTTTGGTCACACGAGTTGCGGAATGAAAGTTGCACCACTTTGCAACTTTGCACTACTTGCATTTGACAACTTTTTCCCCAAGCGGAATATCTCCACCACATGAAAACACCTCTTAGATAGAAAAAATTGAGAGAGATTATTGTAGAGGGGATTAACATGATCTCATAGGCTAAGATGAGAAGCTTCTAAGCATCATGATGTCCAAGTAACGTTATGTTGAAGTTTGCAGCCATTTTGCACTTTAGACTTGTTGGTGCTCCAACTAGACCAATGAATCCTAAAGACTTAGCCAATGTCTTATGCTTAGACTCAGGGGGTATTTAGCCAACTGACAAGATTCAGTCAAAGACTGAGATCTTCTGCACTTCTGGCTCTGCAGAACCAAGGGGGTCTTCCTACACAATGCCTTAAAACTTAATTCAACTACATACAGACATTGCTTTTTATAGTAGATGATTACCAATGAAAATATACCAACGAAAGCACTGAAAACCTCAAATCTAGCTACATTCTCAGTAACTCAAAACTCACTCAGCAATTGGGAAGCAGGACAACACCAAACCACAACTAACAATAGGAATTAAGAATTATTTGAATTTAAACATGTTTCTAAGATGAATAAAGCTGAATAATAGACCAGTGCTAATTTTGGGCCATGGAGTCAAATAGTGCATCAATATATGATTCGGATTCAACCTTGTTTGCAATTTTTTCTTCAAATTCTTCTTGAGTATGCAGATTTTTATCTTCAGACAAGCATTCATCATTCACTATTGAATCATCTTTAAAAGTATCAAGGAAACATATTCTGAGCTCATGCCATGAATCTATGGAATGCATTGGTAAGAAAGTAAACCAACATTCAACCATACCTTCTAAAGTTCTTACAAGAAAATTCATGATAACATCTTCTTCTTCAATCTAACAATCTTCCATCAAATCAATGAAACATTGTACATGTTTTGATGTTGATTCTTCAAAATCATCTCTAAACTTAGGCAAATGTTCATTAATTCTTTTTGGGATAGAATGTGGGTAACCATGGATTTTATTAAAATTTAAAGGGTTGTATCTTTCATTATCGAACACCTTCCTTCGAGGACAAGGTTGTGTTCTAAGCATGATATTACAACTTGTAGTGGGAGAATTAGGGCAGTAATACATTTTACAAATGAAAATTATTCCCCATACAACTATTCAATTACAATATTTAATCTCCCTTGATTGTAGTTCTTAATTTCACTAAATAAGGGAACCAAATTTCTTTCCTAAGGAGTTCAAACATGTGAAGAATACCTGGAAATGTTGCAGCTGTTACAAATTGTTCTTCTGATTGGAAATATTTGTAGATCTAGAAATTTTCTTCAAATTTTTAGTAGGTTCTTCTGACAAAGTCGCCACCTCTCTTCTTAGAGGACTAAACTTCAAACAATACGAAGTTCTTTCACATGTAAATTTATTTATGAGTTTCTTTCACCAGCAGAGCACCACAGATCTTAAAATCTTTAGGTTCATTGCAACAATTCTTTCTCCAAGCTTGAAATCCTTCAGTATTTGAACTAAATTTAGAATGGAAAACAATAATATGATTCTTATGCAAATGATATGACTCTGTGATTAACAATCTGCAACCAAATTTTTGAGTGCATCCCCAGTAGAGTCAGCATTCTATTGGTGCTCCAAATCAAACTAGACCAATGAATCCTAAAGACTTATCCAATGTCTTATGCTTAGACTCAGGGGGGATTTGGCCAACTGACAAGATTCAATCAAAGACTAAGATCTTTTGTACTTCTGGCTTTGCAGAACCAAGGGGCGTCTCCCTACACAAAGCCTTAAAACTTAATTCAACTACATACAAACATTGCTTTTTATAGCAAATGATTCCCAATGAAAATATACCAAAGAAAGCATTGAAAACCTCAAATATGGCTACATTCTCAGTAACTCAACACTCACTCAACAATTGGAAGCAGGACAACACCAAACCAAAACCAACAACAGGAATTAAGAATGACTTGAATTTAAACATGTTTATGAGATGCATAAAACTGAATAATAGATCAATGTCAATTCTGGGCCATGGAGTCAAACACATAAAGAGAATTCATCAACAAATAGATTTCAACCAATGGATTTAAAATTGTTAATGCCTTGCAACACATCAACTATTAGTGTCTTACACCAACAATCCCACTCCTATTTTCAATCAAACTCTTCTTATCAGATCCAACCTGCACACTTAAATCACAATTACCTGCTCAAAGTATTTAACCATTTCATTGAAATCTAGACCCATAAACAGAGAAAACAATCTCATGAAATTGAGATGACAAAACTCAAGCATACTTTGTATTATTGAATTTATATGACTGAAATGTACAAATCTGGAGACAATTTGATGACATTCATGACTTTTATGATTTATTTGCATAAATTGGCTAATATTTACTCATGAAATCAGAAATTGAAGCTTACAAACTCAGATTATAACTCAGAATTAAACATTCCTTTATCTACCCAACCCCATACAAGAATTCAGAAAACTAGAACTCAACCTCAGAACCCCTTACCAATGAGAAAAGAAGAGAAGATATAGAGAATAGAAATCCCCAAAAAAAGCTCAAGAGCTGATCTACAGATGCCATTTGGAAAATTCTCTCTTGTTCATCAACAGACTTGCAAAGCCTCTCTCCTCTCTCTGCAACAAACTAAAATTGTCTCCCAATTCTGCCTTTACTCAAGTTGTTTTGCAACTGAAAATTAGCTCATGTGGATAAATTCACCCATTCACCCAGCTACTAGAAAATATCTCTTATTTGTAAAACCTTCATACTCCTGCTCTTTTAAATAATGTTACACTTTATTTGATGTGGTTGTATATTTCCCAACACATAATACTTGATCATACAGTGAACATTAAAATCACTTTACTTATATCCTTTTGCATCCAACATTAAAATTATATTTCATTTAAAATGAAGGCATTCTAAGTGCAATATTATTGGGCCACTTAGATTATTCATTTGTGCCCCTTCATATTTTGCTTTCACATTATTTCCCAGCAATACCTTTCTAGCTTTAAAATTTAAAAGAACTGCCTTTAAATAATAAAACTTTACACATAATATTTGAGCAGCATTTAAATCTTTAGAAAATCTCACCCTCACACAAACAAAGCTTCAAAATATTTCATCTCAAGCCTTTTACCTCCATATTACATTAAAACAACTTTTAAAACTAGCAATTGCACCTTGGTGTGCAATGGGTACACCAAAGAGGTGTAGATGGTCAATTAGAGAAAAAATTGGTCTATTTTTTGTATTCATTTTGTGTACTACATGAGGTCAATTAGTAGATCATTTAGCAAATGATTTTGTCTGTTTAACAAAGGTCTCAATAGAAAAGTGATAGCTTCAAATCAACATGAATCCAAACATGACTTCTCGAATCAATACCAATAGATAATTAATATATATACATATATTTTATATAATACTGTAAAATAAATTATATATAATATATTTCTACTTATTATTATATATTAAAAATTATATAAAAATTATATATTGGTATTATAAATTATATTCTATAATAGAAACTATTAAATACAAAAAAAAATATTATAATTAATATTTAATATATTTTTATATTGTATAAATTAAATTAACACACATACATATTGCAATATATAATATACATTTTATATATTACAATTCTAATTATATATAAAATGATATATGATTATATTATTATATATTGAAATCTATAATTAAAAAAATTTAAATATAAATATAATATTATTATAATTATATTAAATTAGATAGTATAAATTAAATTAACATATAAAAATTAATAGTTAATTTATTTAGTTATATGTCCTCTTTAATTCTATTATAGTATTATAGTATTATTATAAATATATATAATTTTTATATTTAAATTATATAATATATAAATAATGTATTAATCTAATAGATATAAATTATTTATATGTTTATATTAGATATTATTATTAAAATAATCTTATATTAGAAGATCAATTAGAGAAAAAATTTGTTTATTTATTGCATTCATTTTTGTAGTACATGAGACGAATTTGTTATCCATTTAGCAAATGATATTGTTTGTGAGATAAATTCAAATAAATACTAGTATATTGTGATGTTTAAAATAGCATACATATATTATTGTGGATATAATGAAATTTCTACAATGTAATTTTTTTAATAATTAAAATAAATAAAATCATCTGCCTTCTAGTAATGATAGGATTGATAAATGAGGACCAAGTTTGTTTAGATGAGGATAGAGTTGCAGGAATGGAAGTTTGAAGCATGACATAATTATTTTGTGTGGGGTAATGTTAAACAAGGGTGACCATTGTATTAAAAGTAGACAATAAATCATCTCAAGTTTAACAACATCTGAACAACTAGAACATTTCATGTAGCAGTTGCAAAGGTAATCTTGGAGCAAAGGTTTTACTTTGTGCCCAAGCAGAATGCTAGGAAGTAGGGGAGAGGGGCCCATAATGGAGCAGGGTTCAATAGTGGGGATAAAAGTAGTCCTCAGTGGGCTCTATAGTGGAGCATCTTAATATCCAATTGTAAAACACTTTTTATCCATAAAGTATGCAAAGTGACAAATCATGTGATGCCACATCAACTCACCAATAAAACATGACTTAGTGCACCACTATCGGTCTCACTTTTTTTTGGGCCCTTTTTGGATACCTCAACAAAAAGCATGTTGATGTGGCATCATATTTGATGATGTGGCCCTAAAATGAAATATAGAAGCACATGAGTTGCCAAATAAATTGTTGTATAGAATTGGGAGTGATTTGAAATTTCTATGTAGGATTTTAAGAAATGCAAAGTTAGGGTGCTCCTTTATAGGCCCCTCTCCCCTAGGAACTATTGAGTTAATTTGCATAGGCCCTAGATTGTACAAGGTATTCAAGCCACCTCGAGAGGCCAAATTAATTGTGTTCCAATTTGAGGCTCAAAGTGAAGTGAAACTGATGCATCCCTCCCTAAGCCAATCTTTACATTAGGGTTAAGTGTGAAAACAGGGGGTAGGGGATGTCCTTTAAACCAAGAGTGTTTTAGTCCCCTTTAACCCTAAAAGGGATATTTATTAGAGCCTCTTGAATATTCAAAACCTTGGCATCCTTGACTCCTACCCCATGGATTCCTGTCCTACTGAAAAAGAATTCCTTCCACTCCAACTAGACATTCTCAAAACTACACAAGATCCTTCAACAAATTGATTAGTAACATTGCTAAAAGATTTTGTAGAAGAAAACCTTCAAATCCAAAACACAAACACTCTAAGACAAGTCGAGCAAAGAATATGCACTTTTGTCACAAAGTATACCATATAACTCAAAAGCATAAAACTAAAAAAATTAGGATTCAAAAAACTTCACAAATACAACTCCAAAGAAAAACCTACATCATGACAAGGTTTCAACTTAATCAAATGATTTGCAAGGAAACAACAATGAGAACCCCATTCAAAAAAATTGAGATAAACTCAAAACAAGGTATCTTCACAAGAACATTGTCCCTATTTAAAATGATGGTAACGGTTTGCATCTCTCACAACAATTTCTCTTGCAACTATCTTGGAGATAAATTTTGTTCAGTGTGGCAATCAACGCATACTCAAAGGTTCTTAACAACTATAATAATTGTTCTAGGGGGGTTGTTTAACAAACCAAATACAAACCAACCAAATAAAAAACAAACCAAATACAATTGCCAACCTTTTGCTATGGTGGCAGAGAAATAATTCTTTTTCCTTCTCTTTCATAGCATTAAGTAAATTCCTTGAATCTGGAGAACGCCCTGTTGCCTTCATCTCCCAAGTCCAATTTCTCCAACTTTGCAAAGATCTCCTGTGTTTGTGGATGTGATCTGTCTCCTACACAAAAAGCAGGCACCATTTTATGGCCTTCAATCCAACTACATCCAGGGATATTTTTAATTCCTCGATCTTTCATGAATTTCCTTGCCATTTGAACCTCACCCCACCTGCCCACTTCTACAAAGATGTTTGAGAGAAGAACATATGTCACAACATTTTTGGGATCCAAAACAAAAATCATTGTTGATGTAAATACTCCTAATCCTATATTCATATGCGATCTACAGGCACCCAAAAAAACACATCCATGCAACCATCACCTGGTGTCTCAATGATAAAGTGTAGTGTCTTCAAGATACTCAACCTGAGCAAGAAGGTCAACCATGCAAGCATAATGATTAACTGTAAGTGTAATGCAATAAGGGTTACTCATGTGAATGAAGTATGTACAACCCTCGTCCACTAAACCTACATGGCTGCATGCATATAGAACACAAACAAAGCCTACAATGTCAGGATATGTTCCATAGTGCTTCATTAATTCAAAGATTTTGAGAGCATCTTTGCAAAATCCATGTTGTGCATATCCTGCAATCATTGCATTCCATGAGATGAAATCTCTTTGGTGCATATTGTCAAACAGTTCCAAGACAGTTCCATGAGATGACATCTCTTTGGTGCATATTGTCAAACAGTTCCAGGACAATTGCAACTGCAACATCTGATAAAATTCCTCTATTATTTATGCTTTGATGGATGTCCATACCCTGCTGCAATGCTCCTATTTTGGCATAGTTGTGGAGTTTGGCTTTACACTTGCCAATCACATTTGCTTGAAAGTTTCTAAAGCTTTTAAAAAAATTCATTTTGTGCATATCCTACAATCTTCCAAATGATTTCTTGTTGTTTCCCAAACTCTCTCTTACCATTGCTGTGAACAAGAGAACTATTTTCCGCTTGGGTGAACAAACTTGTCTCTCATTGTGAGAAAAAAAAAACAGATTTTTCATGAGAATCAAAAGAAGTTTCTGCAATTCTTTTCCATCCTATTGTTCAAAATATTATGCAAGGTGAATGCCTTTTTGTTTTTGGCTTTTCATCCCTATCTGAAGGACAACTGGTTTTAAAGAGTGTTCTTTCTAATGTTTTTATTGCTTGAATTGCTTGTAGCCCTTTTGAAGGGTTCGAAAGTTTGTGTAATTCATCTTCAAGGGGCCATCAACACCTAATGCACCAAAGCAAGTGGGAAATTTTCAAAAGGCATGAATATCTCTCAAAGACATGAAGGAAATGCCTTCATTGTTGTTTTACCTGGACACTCTAGCCAAGTATGATGATGCAAAATTACTAAACCAAAATCACTTTTCGAGGTCAACAGGCAGTATTACAAACATAGTTATTTTTGTTGAGGATGAGCTTTGCGATGCAGTGGCCCAAAATAGACTATAATTTTGTACTATATGGAGTTTCACTTCTGAGTTTTGTGCCACAGTAAACCATACTAAGAAACCATAAAACTGGGCCATAAATCTTGTATCAGTTTTATTAAGCATTTTAGAACTGTAGTTACATCTATATATAATACGGATCAATCTCACTTCTTGTGAGCTATCCATGATATTCTTTTCATTCCTGTACACATTGGATATTGAGTCTTGTCTTTTTGAGGTCTGATTATAAATGATTAACATTCTGGTCAACCGAGGATTGAAAAGAATAGATAGTTGTAACATACTAAAGCGTTATGAACTTGAAATGTTTTGAAGTTTGGACTATTTGTAATATAGAGTAGCCCTATATACCTGTCAAGCTCTGCAATTGTTTTGTAATTTCCATTTAAAGTTGTGCTAAATACAGTACCCGTGGCAAAATACTGTTATCCACAAAATATAAACCTTTTTTTTTTTTAGATGTCCATTACAAAAAAACAAAGGTTTGAATAAGAAAAAGGTAATGGGTGTTGGAGAAACAAGCTTAGAACTAAACCATAGATAAGTACTCTAGGACTGCTAAAAACCTTTAGTCCCCCATCACTACCTATCTCTAGAAATAGTCATAGGAATTCTGTCAAATAGTTCACGTGCCTTTTCTATGCTTCCACATTTTGCATACATGTCTGACAGAGCATTTCTAGCTGTAATTTCTAAAAGAATCCCCCTTTCATGATGCTTTGATGGATGTCCATACCTTGTTCCAAAGCTCCCATTTTGGCATAGGCAGGGAGGATAGTGGCGAAGGTTGTGGAATTTCTCTTTACACTTGCCAATTGCATTTGCTTGAAAGTTTCTAAAGCCTTTTTAACAAATCCATTTTATACATATCCTACAATCATTGCAATCCATGAAATTGACATCTTTTTCAAGTATTCTGTCAAACAGTTCACGTGCCTTATTAATGCTTCAACTTTTTGCATGCATGTCTACAAGGGCAGTTGCGACTCTAATATCTGACAAAGGTGATAAAACTTGAGAAAGAAAATCTATGCAAATTTGACTTGATTTTAGTGGTTCAACAGAGATCCAATATACCAAATGACTTCCAACTTAACTGCATATTAGAACCTGAAATTTTTGTTGATTTGAATACAAAAAACAATGTAACCACAGGGGTTAAACATTTACCGGTAGACTTCAACACAAGCCTTAAGAGTACAAAAAATCAAACTAAAGTTCACTGCCTCTCCACATCAGAATGTTTAAACACGAAATCAAAATCCAAAATCTATTTTTCCCCAAAAAAATGAAAAATACCCGTTAACCAGATTGCAAGTGACGGTTAAATCCAGTCCATTACATAAAACAAAAGAGGCGTAGATATCTAGTGTCCATGATTACGAAGATTCCAGGTGTGCGTTTTCTAATGTGTTCAAAAGCGGCATACGAATTCACACACATTTCCAGATGACTTATGTGTGGGATCCACATTTACAGAGCCATGTATATTCTGTGATAATCTCGTGAATCTCTTCTCATGTCAGTTTTCAATATGTTGCCATACAATTTCGTTCGTAAGTATTGTAAAGCGTCAAAGTATTTTATCGAGCCACTTTGTCATTTCTATTTGCACGGGCCCACCATGTGAAATATATTAGCCCCTCAAAATATTCCATCGGGCATCTTAAAATAAATGCAAACCTTTTAATTCATCATCCAACACCTTCACTTTCCTCTGGGGCCCACATGCCACGTGGCTGAAATTCGCCATCTCGCAGGAATTAAAAGCCGAGCATCTTATTGCAGCTAGCTAGTGAGCAATGGTTGATATTTAACTGGCCATTTCATCTAGCTAGCTGGTGAGCAATGGTCACACTTATAATGGGAAAAGCGTGGTGGACTATGTCATTGGTTCACAAAGTATTATACCAAAGATAATTGAGGTTGAAATAGGGGGATGTCCATTAGAACTAAAATCTGATCATAGTCCTATTTACATTAAACTTGGAATGGAAAATGATACCAAGCCGAGAACTAGTTCACAACCTGACAAAAGAAGGGATCTTCAAGATAAAATTCTGCTAACCTGCGAGAATCAAGACATATTTAAAAACATGCTTGAAAAACAATTAAAATAAATAAAAAGCATTGGCAGCCCCAGCAAAAACCAAAACTTTATAAACAGTAGCAAGCTGATGTCAATCATTCACAAAGCTCTCACATCATGCAAAAGAGCTAAGGGTGGAAGAAATTACAAATGTAGTTTTCCAGCTAATCCATGGTATGACGAAGAGTGTAAGGCAGCTAAAAGGGGTTTGAAAATTTCCAAAAAAGAATATGCAAACAAAAAAATTGTATGAGAAATTAGTAAGATTAAAAAAAGAAGAATTCATGATAATAAGAAGGAAAGAACTAATTTCTCTTGGAAGGCACAACCCAAAGGGTTTTTGGAGAGAATTGCAGCAGGCTAGAAGTACTAATGAGAATAACATCACAGACACTCAATGGTTAGAATATGCAAAATACTGTATGAAAGAGACCAAGAAAAAACCTTACCTCCAGTAATAAACATTAATGATAAACTTTTCACCACAAAGGACATCAAGGTTGGTATTAAAGCTTTGGCAGTGGGGAAGGCTCGGGACATTGATGGTTTATAGGCTGAATATTTGAAATGGGGTTTAGAGATCTTGGCACCGCATATCAAGAAGATTTTCAATAGGATCATTCAACATGGGTTTCTAAAACATTGGACAACAAGTGTGGTTATCCCTCTTCACAAGAGCGGGGATGTCAACAATCCGTCAAATTACCGCACCATAATGATTAATCCCCTTTTTGGGAAGCTCTTTGGGAGCATGGTGGAACGCAGAATCAGTTGTTGGGCTGAGAAGGAAGGTAAAAGGGCAAAAGGGCAAGCTGGGTTCAGACCAAAGCATTCTACAATTGATCATTGCATCACTCTCAGACACATGGTAGAAAAAGTTTGGGATAAACAAGGTAATGAGGTTTTTTGCTATTTTGTTGACTTCAAAATGGCTTTTGACACAGTCTCTAGAAGCAAACTTTGGGATAGAATGGAACAACTTGGTATTCTGGAAAAGTATAGGGCTGCTGTTCATAGGCTTTATGATCAGGTCCACGCCAAAATCAGAACAAAGGCGAGTCTTTCAAAGTGTTTTGGGAGTGACATTGGGGTCAAACAAGGCTGCCCTTTATCTCCCACCTTATTTGGGCTGTACATAGACAAGTTAGAAGAATGGTTAGACAAGAGGGGTGGTGATGGAGTGTTTTTGGCCACTTATGTGGTTAAATTGCTGCTATATGCAAATGATCTTACCTTAATGGAAAATTCAGAGAATAGTCTTCAAGAACATCTAAAAGCCTTAGAGCTGTTTTGTCGGGATGTAGGGATGCAAGTGAACATCAGCAAAACCAAGGTCATGATTTTTACGCTGAAAAGAGCCAAGAAACAATTAAATTTTATGTTTGAGGGAAGCTCTTTGCAAGTGGTAAATGAATACAAATATTTGGGTCTCGATTTTTGCAGCAATCTCAGTTGGGAGACTTGTAGGGCAAAAAGAATTCAAGGGGGCTGGAAAGCCCTCTACTTGCTTCAAAATAGATGTAGATCAGCTGAGCTATGGGACTGGAAAACAAAGAAGAAATTATTTGGGCTGCTTGTCACCCCAGTAGTATTATATGGCTGTGAAGTTTGGGGCTGCAACACTTCAGCTCTAAAATGGAGGCAAATAGAAAGATTACAAAAGCACCTAATCACCAGTAATTTTAAAATAAAAAGTACAGTCGTGTATGAGATTGTCCTAGCTGAAGCGGGGGCTTTCCCAATGGAAATGGCAGCATTAATCCATTTATTAGGTTATTTGAAGAGAATTGAGAATATGGGGGAACACCGGTAGCCCAAAATTGTGGTGGAAGAAAACTTAACTAGAAGGAAGAGCACGTAGATGAGGCAAAATGCCAAGTGGATGGAAAAATGGGGGATAAGCATGCAGGAGTGTCCAAACACTAATGTAGAAATTAAAAGGTTTGTGAAAGAGAAAGCCAAACAAATCCTGTGGTCAAAACAACTTAGTAGAAAAAGAGAATATTATGTTTTGCACTTTAACCACACTTGTGATCATGGGCAAAAGTATTACGTGGGGCAGATATAAAGTGGAAGGCTAAAATGTTGATAGCCCAATTGAGAACTAGCTCTCATCATTTGAGATGTGAAACGGAGAGATGGACAACACCTAAGGAGGCATGGGCTGATAGGATTTGTTGTTTTTGCTCTTCGGGTTTGGTGGAAACAGAATGGCACTACGTCATGCAGTGTAAAGCTTACGAGGACATTAGGTGCAGTTACTTGGATCTGTTTAAAGTCAAATCGTTAGAGGCTTTGTTTGAAGAGGAGAAGATCGCTGAAACGGCAGGTTACCTGATCAAAATACACAGTAGAAGAAACAAAATTAGCAAAGAGTTAAAGGGAAACATAAGTACTCGGTGAGGTCTGCGGCTGCTCGGTTTGTGTCAAATTGTGGTTTCAGTTCTGTTTTGGGGGTCCCATAGGCCGGCTGGTCTCGTGGACGTAATTAAAAGCATTCATTCATTCATCAACCGTTGATTTCTGTTTTGCCCTCTTTTTCTTCATATTTTCCCTAATTTGCATTTATCCGCTGTTTGCTCTGCAACTTTTCGTGTGTTTACCTATTTTGCAGCTTCCTCCATTCATGGCTATCGAGCCTTCCATCACGGCGCAAACAAGAAAGAAAAGGCTTTAGGGCGCAGCCCTTGTAGCTGTCAAATTCATTTTCTTGAATTTTTTCAACAAATGTGTTTTGTGTATTATGTTGCATTTTGACCTTCATTCCCTGCCATTGGATCTCCCTTCATTTTGTGCCCTAATTTCATTTTGTCATGCTCTGCAAATTCTTCATCGCTCAACTATGGCAGCTGCGTTTTTCTCATTCTTCACACACAAAGCTGCAAAGTCTATCTCACTATTTCCTGTGCTTTCTTGGGCGTTCAAATCTCTGCTGCAAACCATGCCCAGCTTGCCTTCCACAATGCGTTTTGATGGACATTCGTACCCTACTCAGACCGCGAACTCTCCGTACAGACAACTTGTTGCCTTCTCACAACGTGAAGGAACTTCTGAAGACTTTTCATAGGTTCACTTTGGTGTGTCCATGCTAGCGTTGATGGCTGCCCATAGAAATGTCTAGCAAATTCCCTCCATCCTTTCTGCGTTTGCTTCAAGCCAATCATGGCATTCCATTTAATCCCCTTCTTCAGCTCTTAATGGTGGCTACCCAGAGCAGACTCTGCCTTTGTCAAGTCAATGTAAGGATTTCTACACTACGCAAGAGATATGCGAGACCGACCCTTCTTTCATCTGTAAATCATATTTGCTTTTCGATTTATAAAGCCTTTCAACAAATGCAATTTGTGCATACCCTATCAATTGGTACAAGCCTTCTCATGATGTGTGCTTTGGTGGATATTCATTGCATTTGCTAGAAATTTTCTAACGCATCTTCAACATACAATTTTGTACGCAACCCATTTGCTTAAAAGTTTTCGATGGCATTCTTAACAGATTCCTTTGGTGCGTATTGCCCCAGCCAAGTAGCGGTCTCCTTCACAAATTTTATTTATTTTCCCTCCTTGTGCTTTGATGGATATCCTTGTCCCACTCAAACTGTGCATTGTTGCCTGGGCCTCCTTCATTCTGTAGTTGGTTGAAAGCCTCTAAAGCTTTGTTTATACTGGGCACCTCCATTCTTAGTGCTTTGATGGATGTGCATATCTCTCCCAAACCAGCGCTGCTAAATGCATTTTGTCTATTCTGCATTTTGGAAGTGGCATTCCATGAGACCATATTCAAAGAGGAGCTCTGCCATTCGGGCCGCATGCTCTATTTTGATAACATTTGGTATTTTCTTAAACAAATTCATGCCCCTTTCCTACGATCTCTCCCGTAGGCCTTTGTTTTACCAAACTTTATGCAATATCACATTGCCTTGCAATAAGGATGAGTCCCCTTAGGATGAGTCCCCTTACCTCATGCACAAGGCAAAGAGCTGCAGAACAATCTATTTCTAGCTACTTCAATGGCACTCTATGCTGCTTAATAGACAGTTGAAAAATCACAATCACCGAGCCCCACTTAAGCTCTTGGCCAAAAGTTTTGAAGATAACAACAAGGTCAAAAGAAAAGCCACATATCGAAGATGGAGAATGCAATAACCCAGATAAGGCAGCTGCCAAAATGGCACATCACCTTTATAAATGTGATTTTAATGAGGAGGTCCAATACATCATGTTCATACTTAGCAGAATGCAAGGCCTGGTGAACTATGGGACCCTCGAACCAGGGATGTTCAGATTGATAAGTATAGACCTGGAGTACAAACCAGAGGATGCAAAGGTCTAGTGGCCTGAGTTAACTGATGACACCTTCCATGATCAAATCACTAAATGAAAAGTGGAGCAACTATAATTACTCCTTTTGCTGCAAACTAATCATCTGTTGTTAACTCCATTGTGCCAATCACATAAAAACCCTTTGAAGAGTTTTTTTTTTATCTTAAGTTCATCCTCAAGCAACTTCCATGCTGAATTAGTTCCCATTTAAAGCCTTTGTCATGGCTGTAAAATAATACATATACATCCTCACAATTAGGAACCTTGCACCACATCAGGCTAATAAAATATTTTCCCTTTAAAGTATCTTGTAGCTGTTCAAACAATCTAGCAACCAAAGTGTCCTTCAACAAGAGCATGTTGGGTCCCCATGTGGGCCCGGCTAAAAAAAAAAATCGTTTTTAAACAACTTTTATGCTCAAACGATCCTGAGACAACTTTTGAATGCATCAAAGGTGAAAAGATGAAATCGGTTTGCATTAAAACTCACTTTTGGGCTCATTTGGAAAATGAGCAAAACTGGCCAAGTGGGCTATAGAATCAGCCTGAAAAATTGATCAATTGACCTCTTGGAGCAATGAAAACTTGCAAGCTTGTAGACATTTGGTCCAAGAATTGAGTGCAAAAGATGGATCAGAGAAAAAGATTATGAGGTGGAAGATGTTCGCTGTCAAAGTTGCTTACTTGAAATCTCTACAACAATCAATTGTTCTGAACCAATTAAAACTCATCCAATTGCCATTTCGCAAAAATAGCAAATCAACTCCTGGGAGGCTGCCACTAAATACAGTAGATCATGTTGGTATAGTGAGCATGTGTGCAAGAGGATTTACCTTGAATCGTCATCCGTGAAAAGATATTGAAGGTCAAAGTTGACCTCTTAGAATAGTTTTAGGAAAAGCAGTTGCAAAACTGAATAAATTGCATTTGGTTTTGGCCTGCTAAAAATAGCAAATCAAATCATGAAGCTCTGAAACCTGACATGCGAGCTCATCTTGGTGCGGAGAATGTAGAACAACATTCTTTTTGACTTGACAATCACTTTGTTGAAAAATGCAAGCTCAAACAGGTGGCTATTTTGCAAAACTGAAAGTTTGCAAACAGTTGAAAAGTGCCAAAACCCTCCACCTTTGCTTTTCAAAACACTGACAAAACCTATCGTGGGAAGCTGAAAACTGACATGCATACTCACATAGGTCACATGAGTGTGTTTGCAAATGCGATTTTCTTGAAAATCAACAGGCTCCAAAATATGATCCTCCAAAGTAGGTCACTTAGGCAGAGGCAAAATTTTGAAATTGGCACTTCAAATTTGCAAAATTTGAGAGTGCCAACAGGCTCTTAAGGGATTCAGCCGGTTGAACGTAGCTCAGAGCGATTCGGTGCATTTGGGTGTGAAAGAGGACCATGCCTAGCGTAAACGTACCCACTTGGATGTGTTGAAATAGTTAGTTTGGTCACATGAGTTGCAGAATGAAAGTTGCACCACTGTGCAACTTTGCATTACTTGCATTTGACAACATTTTGCCCAAGAAAAATATCGCCGCCAGATGAAAATGCCTCCAAGATAGCAAAAACTGAGAGAGGTTATTGTAGAGGGGCTCAACATGATCACATAGGCTTAGACGATAAGTTTCTAAGCATCACATTGTCTAAGTAACGTTATGTTGAAGTTTGTAGCCATTTTGCACTTTGAACTCTTAAGGGATTCAATCGATTGAATGTAGCTCAGAGTGATTCGGCATGTTTGGATGTGAAAAAGGACCATGCCTAGCATAAACGTACCCACTCAGATGCGTTGGAATAGTTAGTTTGGTCACACGAGTTGCAAAATGAAAGTTGCACCACTTTACAACTTTGCACTACTTGCATTTGACAACTTTTTCCCCAAGAAAAATCTCGTCGCCATAGGAAAATGCCTCCGAGATAGCGAAAACCAAGAGATTTTATTGTAGAGGGGCTCAACATGATTTCATAGGCTCAAATGAGAAGTTTCTAATTATCACGGTGTCTGAGTAACGTCATGTTGAAGTTTGCAGCCATTTTGCACTTCAGACTCTTAAGGGATTCAACCAGTTGAACGTAGCTAGGAGTGATTCAATGCGTTTGGGTGCAAAAGAGGACCATGCCTAAACATGACTAAAAAACTTTTAATTGCTTTCCCCAGGAACTACAACAAGATGACTCTTGAACTTCCACCATTTGACAATAAATTGCAATTTTGACAACTTTTGCACAATTTTGCATTTTTTGCAATATTTTGCAACATAAACCTTCCAACCACCAAAAGACCTATAAAAGGACTCCTTACATCATAAAATGGTCTAAATTACCTTATTGTTTGAACAAAAAGACTCAAGTACCCCTAAACAACCAAAAGACCTCAATTGTCAACATTTGCATAAAATGCTCTTGTTGCCCCTGCACCAATTAGTGCTTAGGGTGTCTTGATGTTTTTGGTCATGAATAATGTCCTTTGTGATGCAATGAAAGGTAGGTCCACAACTATCCAAACTCAAATTCACTTGAAGAAATCAAACTTCCAACCTTCAAACCCTAACAAGGGTAACTCTTCTCAACTTCATTGTTTAGTCTTGTAGGTGTACAACCTAGGTTTTGCTCTCACAACTTTGAAGAGACCAGTCAAAGCCATAAACAAACTACCATTTCAGGAACCCATTAGGGAACTTTTGAACATATCACAAAATCACATGTACCTACTTTGGAACGATACCATCAAACTAACCTTGAACGCTCGAAAAGGGGCTCTAATTAGCCCACTTTAACAAAGGAACTCTCCTTCAATCTTGCTGCCCACTCAAAATACTATTGGACAGTCCTCAAACTACCTCCAAAACCAAAAATTCCTCAACCACTAAGTCAAAACTCACTTTCTAAGACCCTCTTTCATGAAACCCTCATATTTCACCAAGTAAGCAGGTGTTTATTGAAAAACACATCTCCAGACCTCATTCAACCTCAAAATCTTTTCAAACACTCTTATTTCACCTTGCAAAAACTTAATTCACCTTAAAATTATGCTGCCCCCAAATTTCTCACACATTTCCTTCTTAAAACCTCTCAATTTCACCCATTTTCACTCTTTGTTCAACTAGGGCTTGAAGCCCAAAAAACCAAATGACCTACCATGCCTTTGTAGACCTTCTATCACATCAAACTCCACTTGATAACACTAAAACAACCAAGTTCTAACCTTCTTCCAAACTATTGCTTTAATCTGCTACTTTAAGCTATGCCTCCTAGGCCTAAGTTCATGCTTTTTCCATAGGGGTGGCGTGGAAATTTCCATCAGATGTCTTTTCCACTGATTGTACTCTATTGTAACTCAGTCAAATGGAATAATTAGGTATAGGGGGCATGTGTGCATGATTTTCAGGAGTAGGGGTGGCCATTTGGGGGTTTGGGCATGATGCTTAGTTATCAAGAATGTGTGTTTTGAGTGAAATTTGGAGGTTAAGAGTAGGTAGTGATGGAAAACACTTGGGGCAGCACTTTGTAAGAGTTAATTAAGCAAGGGCAGACATATTTGAAGGTGTTGGAGGAATTGAAATAGTGAGGAGAGGTCTGGAGGTGAGGTTATCAATAAACCCCCTTTGAAACTTGTCAAAAGTGAGGGTTTAGATTTTTGGAGTGTTGGTGAGTGTTTCATTGGAAGATGATTGTTGATTTAGTGCTTATGTACCCTGGTCATGACTATCCAATGGTGTTTTGTGTGTGGAAGGAATATTAAAGGTTAGTTGGTTTGTTGAGAGTTTGTCACCCTGCTCTGCATCACTTTGGCATGTTTATCAACATAAAACTATGATATTTTTTGAATTTCAATATGTAATGATAATGCAATATGAAATATGTAGTGTGAGACAATGACATTTGTGTATTTAAACTTTAAAGTTAAATGTTAAAATTTACCATTGTTCTTGTCTTCAAACTTGTTTAAACTATATAATTTAACCATAATATAACTAAGCAATATATGATATAATTTAACAATTATTCATTATTTTTTATTGTCAACTATATAATATAACCATTATTTTTTATGCTATTGTACATTGATGTTTAACCATTGCTCAAGATTAAATTTTTGAAGAATTTAAACATGCACATGACGAACAAATTATTTCGATTCTCAACTTCTATATATCAAATTATCCAATAATCAAGTGTATGTCCATATACAAAATTGGCATCAATGCCAACTCAAACAAGTTTTTACAAAATGTGGCATATGCCATCTCAATATCTATTCAAAATATACATGCCAAAATGTCTATCTTATCCTAAACTACTGGTGGATCATCAAAATGGAGCCTCTTTGAAGCACTCTTTGGTTCTCAAGGTAATTGCACAAGACAAATTCAAACCACAATTGAGATTATTTATATTATATAATTTAAAATTGAATAATTAGCATCAAAATCAATATACATTGAATTATATAATTGAACTCAAAAATTGAAATCTTGATTACCTCATATATACGTCTCTTCAAACCGTCATGAGTTGTAGAATATGCCCCTCTCAAGAACCAATCATACCAACTTTTACAATTTCAATCTATATATGTTAACAAAAACATCAAATTGATACAAGTTAGCATACAATTGTCGGTAATAGGAACATATTTACCAAACAAAAAATAAAATAAACACATACCTCTTTAGGCATCTCTTTTTCTTTATCTCCTTCAGGTGTTTCGACACCTCCTCCCCGAGGTGTTTCAACACTTACTCCTTCAAATGTTCCAACACCTACTCCTACAAGAGGAAAATAAGATAAAAATATAAGTTAATATATAATTTCATTAATGACAATTCAAATGACAAGCAAGTATATAATGCCTGAATTCAGTCCTAAAAGGCATGGGTTGAAGTAGCAGATTGAAAAAATTGTTTTGAAGAAGGCTAGATCCAGTTGGTTTTAGTGAGATCTGGTGGAATTTGATGTGTTTGAAGTTTTTCAAGGATTGGGGAGGCCGTGTGTATGTTTGGTCATGAAGCCCTAGTTGAGAGAACTGCATTTTTTAATGGAAAATTGAGGTTTTAGAGACTAAAAGTGGGTGAAGTTTGGGGATAGAAGAATATTAAGGATTATTAAGCATGTGCAGGTTTAAAAAAATGTGTTTGAATTGTTCGTAAGGCCATAGGAGGCTTGGAGATGGGTTTTTCAACGTATTCTCCAAAATCCCATTGTAACGTAGGGGCAACTAGGCCAATTAGGCCTCTTTTCCAAAGATACACCTTCCCAAACACCTGAAATCAAGTAAAACACCATGGATAGCATTAAATAGGTTACCAACCTTAAGATTTCACAATTTTAAGATCTCCAACCACTCACCAAGCTACCAATCCACTAAACCCTCACTCTCAAGCCACCAAACCTAGGTTTTCCAAGGAGACTTATTGAAAAGCACTCTTCCCACAATTAACTCTCACATAAAACACCCCAAAAATAGCATATGATGTCTATACATGCTCAAAATACTCTCACAAATGACTGCCCCAAAGGATTTCATCCATTCACACTCTAAAACCACTCAAATTCACTCAAAATCACACATTTTCACACCCAAGGCTACATGCCATCACTCTGAAACAATCTCCCTTGCTCCAAGAATCATATTCTAACCTATTCCCCTAAGATACAATATATACATTAGGTGGAATGAGCCATTAAATCACGTGATGACTTCAAAACTTGAAATTTTGACTTCCAGACCCACCTACAGTAAAATCCACCCTAAGAGCTCAAAACAAGATGGATTCCAATGCCAAAAAAAAAAAAACATGGCTAATGCATCCCTCTACCCAAATCAAAACACTTTTATTCAATTCCCTTTAGTAAGGGATCATGCAATTGACTACTACAACACTAAAAAAGAGAAAAACAAACTCAAATTTACAAAGAAAACAAAGCTTTTATTGATCAATGCTTGTACAAAATCTTCCACTCTTCTCCACACACTCCTTCATCTGAGATTCACATACATATATTCAACTCCCTTAATCAAGAATTGATTGAACACCAATGCCACAAGTGACCTTTGGCCTTCCTTGACCGTTCAACTTCCCCACTATGCATTTCTTGCACTTCAAAATTTGAAAAATGACACTTTGCACTAATTTAGCAAATTTGCAACTAAAACCTTCTAACTCACTAATAACCACTAAAAAAAACTTATTACATCAATAAATGGTCTATATGACCTTATCCAAGCCAAAACAAGACTTCATCACCCTAATGACAACCATCGAAGCTTGGTGCCCCTACACCAAATAGAGAGCAACATATAACCATCATTTTGCATATCTACATTAATGCAATATTGAAAACCATTATACAATCAAACTTAATTGATTGAAATAAAGCAATGATCAATAACATGACTTTACAAATTCAATGCGCATACTTACCAATCAATCCAGGGAACCATATGGGTCTGCTCTAGTTTTTATTTTGTCAGGTATTGCCTCGTGGTCAAGCTCACACACTTTCCACAAGTTCTTGTTCATAGTTCTGCCCTTATATTTGATCAAATGAATGCTGGTGGTGACGACAAGGTTCGAGTAGTGAATAATCTTTTGATGCCTATTGAAGTCCTAAAACAACCAAATTGAAACATTCTTAACTGGGTACCTTCTAAGCCATATTCTAGTAACAACCACCGAACTTGTAGGATATTCTATGTTTTCTCCATCTATAACTGGGGCCTCCAATTTATTTTTGGCCTTGATACAATGACATAGGTAATAATTTGTACCCTCTTCATTGTCTTCATCTACAATCACCGCATATACATTCCCTACATTGATATGTTCATCTTGTTAGACGTATTTAATGAACATCAAAATAAAACCTGTAAGTAAGATATATTACCTAGTTCTACAAGGTTCGATACATGATCAAAGTCAACATATGATTGCATCTTCATGATTTTTAGAGCCATCGGGAGCTGATAAGTGTCAAGTGGGGTTAGAATTCTTACATACCATTCATCAACCCACTCTCTTTACTCACAATCATTACATGCTTGAAGTGTACATGCAGAAAAAAAGCATGCCATCTTCTGCATATGGATAGTCCATGTACCTGCATTGGAGCTTCTAAAAGAGTGTAGTTCGCTCGATCTTGTTAGTGTACAACAATCCTCATATTCTGCAATGTTAGTATCATCTACTAAATGAAAAAATATACGAACTAAAGGATTACCTTGACTACCTTGACCCATTGCATGATTACACCACTACACAATTGATCTTGCATCTGTCAACTTTACACTATCTTTGTACTTTAACTCTTCGCGTGTGAGGGCTCTTTTGATACATGCACCTGCTCCATCATGCTCTCCCTTTCCATGCTTGGCCTATGAGAAGTTACACATATGTTGAACACCATTGATCCTATGCATCCTACTCAAACACTAAAACATTCTGGCATTCTTGAATTGCGATGTATAGTTATCTGACCATATGATATTGTGTCGTAGAAAAATGGACCCTTTTCTTAACATGGGATTAATTCATGATAAATGGAATTAATGATGCCTTGATTCAAGTGTTGTGAGGCAATTTATGCATTTGCACTAGGTCTTGGACCCTTGCAAACTAAATAGCATGCTTTTAATGACGTCTTGTAAAGGTGTTGTAAAGTGCTGCAAGATGATTTCACGCTTTTCTAGACTTAATTAACCTATTTCTCCCTAATTCAACATTATAAAATTTGTTCAATAAAATTATTACATCAATTTAAAAGCTTCTTAATGTAAACTTAATGTTAAACTAGTGTTGTAGTGTGTCTTACACATTCACATTGGTTTTTGTTCCTTTCTAGGCTGTGGACCTCATTTTAGTGTTGTAAAGTGTATTTAATTACACTTTCGCATTGGATTATATGTCCCAAGACCTATTTAACATTTACATCATCACTAATAGGTCCCTAATGACCCATATTGTGCATCCCGAGGCATAATTTGATCAAATAACCAACATAGTCATCATATAAGCCTAATTTTCTTATTTCTCAGAATTCCATCTAGCAAAAATGACCCCTGTGGAACCAATTCACCATTAGTAGTGAATTATTCCCATCTATGTGGGACCCACTTGCCATTAGTGGCAAATGAATCCCATTTTGAGTCATTTTCGGGGTTTGAGCAAGAAAAATTAGGTTTTAAGTTCATTTTTTCTTGATGTCGGCCTGTGATGAGGTATAATTGGGTACTAAGTCATAGTTGTCTATAAATAAGTATTTTTACCCTCAGTTTTACATCTCATATCTCATTCATGCATATCTCATCATTCATTCATCATCTATCTTCTCAAACAAGCTAGAGTTTTCACATTGCAAGTCATTCATTAAGCTTCCTAAGACATTCAAGGGTAGATTCTACATGTTAGGTTGCAAAATTTCAAGATCTATCATCATGGAAAGGTAATCTATTCCATTTTTCATGCTTCATTCCATTATTTCATCATTTTGGTTTAATTACCTAAACGGGGCTTGACCAAGGCAAACCCCCATGCTCTAACATTCAACATTTCTTCTTCTCTTCTTGTGTGTTTGCAAATTTAGGTCCTTTGGAAGGTTGGAAATCATTGTAAATCAAGTTGAAATTTTTTTAAAGTCCTCTCTTCATCATTCAAGTCAAAATATCAACAAAAATCTATTTTTAGACCTGAATACGACAGTTTCCGCAGCGAATGCCTGTAGGGCATCAAAGTGCAAATTGGAAGCTTCCAAATCCACTTTTGAAAATCTAGAAATTCAAAAGTGGACTCATTCACCATGAGTGGCGAATGAGTCCCACCGCAAGGGAAATTTTTGGATCTTTACATTTTCTAGTACCCTTTTGTCAGAAACGGGCTCTGGTATAGTTTGGCATAACTAAGACTAATTCACCCAGAATGGTGAATGAGTCCCACCAGGCCTAAATTTTAGCATCATCAACATTCCAGAAGTCATTTCCAGTCCTCATTCATGTCTCAAGTTCACACTTTTAGTTTCATTCATTTATGTTAAGTTTTGCATTCATTTCTAGTTCATTGTTGTATTACACAATGTGTTTTCAAACAAGTTGTTTTCCTTTAGTTTCTACTCATTAGTCAGTCAATGTCATTCATTTCTTGCATTCAAGCATTACTGCATCTAGTCATATTGCATCCTTATTCCATCCATATTTCATTGACTTTGAATGTAACATAAGTATTTTTGGCCCATCTTTCTTTCTCCTTCTAGGTGAAAAACCCTAGGAGAGCTAGAAAGAAAGTAGGTCCCAAAAATCTATGTTTCATTTTGGTGAACCTACCTTTCAAACACTTTCTTATCTAGTTTTGGAGTCTTTCATCATAGATCTAGCTTGCATTAGGGTTTGCATGATTCATTTGCATGCTAGGTGTTAAATTTTGCCTTCATCAAAAGTACATGATAGGTTGCATTGTTGCATCTTTAATCATTGAAAAGTTCTAAAATTATGCATCCTTAACTTAGGTCTGCATATTAGCATTCTGAAAACATTAAAATCAGACCAAATTTTTTGAAAATTCTAAAAAAGACCATACTGGGACTCATTTGCCACCTTGGGCGAATCAGTCCCTTTTGACCCCTAAAACAACATTGTACAGAACTCGGAAATTTGTTTTTAGGCTTCTATTTGGTGTCTTAACTTGTATATATAAGTCAGTTCCACTTCTGTAGCATACATTTCACTAGATTTCACCTAAATTAGCTCATTTTATGCATTGTTTAATTTCACTTTTTTGCATTTTCAACATTTCATTTTCAGATTGTTGCATTGTGTAAACAGAAAATTAGCCTACTTCAAACTTGTAAATTTCATTGTACTTTCTTTTCTTTTCATCATAGCATGTTTTCCTTCAAAAGGTGTGGCTTTGATTTCGTTAATAGTGGATTGTATAAGTACAACATTCCCTCTTATGAGTTCAATTTTGATTACCAAAATGAGGACTTTAAGAAACATGATCAAACCATAAGTAAAATCTGCAATCTTACATTGCCCATTGGTGTGGATGGTAGTGTAGAAAATCATAACACGCATAATTTTTCTTCTCCCAATACCTCTCCTATTAGTGATGAAGGTATCCTGGTGAAAGAAATCCTAAGTCTTGAGGGTCTTAATTTTCCCTTTCCTTATTCCCCTTTGGATGATGTTAGCAAACAAGAACATAAAAGCATAGACACCCTTGATCCTCCCTTCCGTAATGCTCCTCCCATTTGGGAAGATATATTTGAAACTCATAATGATCCTTCTCTTGATGCCTCTCCTGCTTGTGACGAAGGTACTTTATAGATTTCAACCTTAGATGAACATATTAAAAGCTTTCCTATTATGGTAAACAATATGGAACAAGAGAATGAGACTTTCGAAAAAACAAACAATCCAATAGAATCTTCCCCTAATCCCCCCACTATCAATTATCAAACACATTCAACCATTAATAACCCCCTTAGTGGCGATGAAGTTATTTTGGATGAACCAAACCTTAATTTTCATTAACATGTGGTTTGTTGTTCTCCTATGAACTCTCCTTCTAGGGAGGATATTGTGAACCAAGAAAAAGATAATATCCTCTTCAAAGACAATGAAAAATATCCCTTATTATAGGATGTTAACAATATTCAACCTCACCACACCCTTTACCCACCTTCGTATCCACTTCATCCTTCCCATAAACCCAAACTCATCCTTTACCCACCATCCCATCCCCTTCATCCCTCTAATCAACCCCGACACACCTCTATCCCCCTAACCCTAATGTATCACAACAATCTAGTAATGATATTGTTGCTCATACATATAACACTTGAAATAATTCACAACCGCCACAACCAACCCAACCCTCTTTACCTTTACCCAATCCACCTAGTGCTCCTCATTACCTCCCACACACAAAGGAGTATGACCTTATTGAACAATTAAAGAATACTCCTGCCAAAATTTTCCTTTGGGATTTACTTCAAACCTCACCAACTTATCAGAATATTCTTCAATCTACCTTAAACCAAATGACAATTCCTTCTAGTACAACTCTGAATGATGTAGAAACTCTCCTCCATAAAAAGAATCTTAACATTACCTTTGATCAACATGAGCTCCCTCCTTTGGAGTTGTGTAAACAACATGATGCCTTTATGATCATTGCTCAATTCCATCGCATAGGTATCAAACACACTCTCATAGATAATGGATCTTCCCTTAATGTGTGTAGTGTGAGTCTCCTTGATCAATTAAATGTTGATAGGTCACAAATAATTCCTCATTCCACACGTATTCAAGGATTTGATAATTCAACAAAGCAACTGCTCGGTGTCATCAATTTTCCTATTACGGTTGGGGTGGTTACTTTGCAAACTCCTATTCATGTCATTCCTTATGATCTTTTGTACAATCTTCTTTTAGGCAGACAATGGATTCATGAGATGAATGTAGTTCCTTCAACCCTTCATCATATAATGAAAAGTCTATGAGAATAACATTTATCAAATTGAAGCAGATCCTGAGCCTGAAAGTTGCTTGTACCTTGAAAAAGGAACTACAAGTCCTCTAAAAACATTAATTCCAACATCCAACATAAAAATTGAACACAACAATGAGGAATTTCCATCTAAATTCTTTGGTGACAATTGGGGATCTTTAGCAAATTCACACCTTCATTTATGGGTGAATACATATTCACACAAAAGAAAGATGAGACAAAAGAGCAACCAACCATCATGTCAACACAAAATTCGGATAACCTTTTGAAAGCATCCACCTCAACCACTTTAGACATGGCCTTAAACTCCACATTACCCCTTGACAAACACAAACATGAACAACCACCTGATTCCAAAGGAATGAAGAAGCTTTATGGAAAAGGTTATGAACTCATTAAACAACAAGGATATAGTGGAAAAGGATGTGGCACTCAAGAACAAGGTATCCACAACCCTATAGAGCTTAACACACAATAAATGATTCATGGTCTTAGCTATTGTCATATGGTCAAGATCGCCAGGCCCTCACTCAACATCCACAACCCCATACAACACACACCTACAACTACACCTTTGCTTAAAGTTAATGTCATCTCACAAAATGTTCAGAATAAAATCTCACAATCTAGAGACACTTGTGAAAGTATAACATAAACTACTAAGCAAAATGTATCTTTGACACCAACCAAAAGACCACCTTCTCCCATTGATCAAGAGGGTATCTTGTCGAGACTCCTCCAAGATCACTTCATCATCCTCCCTCCTCGAACTTGAAAGAAATGCTCTTCTAAGAGTTCATTTTTCAAATATCATAGAGTTCATGATCACTCCAATAATGCATGTCATGCTTTGAGTCATAAAATCCAACATTTTCAAGAGTTTGGTATGCTTCTTGATGTGCGGGCATATGATTCCTCTAATTGATATTGATTTTCACTCTATCTTACATCTCATTACTCCTTTCGGCTCACCTTTGTCCTGCACTAGGTGGGGGAGATGGGTTTGATAGCCTTGTCCTCGTATGTCACTTGTGGTCTCCTCCTTTTGGTTAGTCATTAACCTTTCATGAATACGTAAGAGCAAGCTTGGGATGTGGACGACATGCCTTAAGTTGGCTCACGTATGACATACTTCCCCTTCTCATGATGTAGCTTCTCAAAAACATATGACTTGGCATAAGTCTTTCTGAGTAAGCTTGCATGTCTCTCTTCTTCTACTTGAAAGCAATTTCTCTTAGTACAGGTACTCACAACTACTTTAAAGTTGGGGAATACATCACCACTCACATTTCATTGTGCAATTTTTTTTTCTTGTGATGCATCCTTTTCTTGGTGGAGTCAGTGGGCTTGATTCCCTGCAAGAGTGTGATACTTCTTTTGCATTTATCCTCTCTTGGAGATATTGAGCATGAAGTTCCCTAAGATGAGACCTTGCATGAACAAAGAAAAATCCCTTTGAAAAATCTTTATATTATTTTGCATTAACATTTTCTATGAGTCTTGGATACAAAGTTTTTCTTACCTCATGGAGCTCGAAAATCATTTTTCTTTGTGGCTCCTTGTTAAAGTTATCAGGAAAGTATAATTTTAATCACATGGTTGAGCGGGAAGCCCACCTAGCAGAATGACTTTTCCCAATAGCCACTTTTTTTTGGTGAGTGCATACCAACTAGCATATATATCTTACCTTTTTGGGCTTTCTCACCCCGTGGACAACTAGTTTTGAGGCCCTAGAGTGAGTATACCTTTGGCCTTTCTCACCCAACAGGCAACCAAGAAATTATGTCGGCCTAGAGTGAGTACATCTTTTCCACCTTGTCTTTATTTATATCTTTCCATTGCATGATTTTATATCTTGGGGGCTTGACGTACATGTGGATCTCTCTTGAATGGCTACATTACTATGAGTTTGAAACAGGTTCATCCTCTCACTAAAGTGGGGGCTAAATGTTCCATAGAAAAGTGGACCCTTTGCTTGACATGGGATTAATTCATAATAAATGGACTTAATGAGGCCTTGATTCAAGTGTTGTGAGGCATTTTATGCATCCACACTAGGTCTTCGACCCTTGAAAATCGAATAGCATGCTTTTAAAGACGTCTTCTAAAGGTGTTGTAAAGTGTTGTAAGATGCTTTTACACTTTTCTAGACTTGATTAACCTATTTCTCCCTAATTAAACATTGTAAAATGTGTTTAATAACATTATTACATAAATTTAGAAGGTTCTTAATGTAAACTTAATGTTAAACTAGTGTTGTAATGTATCTTACACATTTACATTGGTTTTTGTGCCTTTGTAGGCTATGTGGACCTAATTTTAGTGTTGTAAAGTGTATTTAATTACACTTTCACATTAATTTATGTTTCCCAAGCCCTATTTAACATTTATATCATCACTAATAGGTCCGTAATGACCCATATTGTGCATCTTGAGGCATAATTTTATCAAATAATTGACATAGTCATCATATAAGCCTAATTTTCTTATTTCTTGGCATTCCAGCTAGCAAAAATGACCCTTGTGGGACCCATTTTCCATTAGTTTCGAATTATTCCCATCTAGGTGGGACCCATTCACCATTAGTGGCGAATGAGTCCCATTTTGAGTCATTTTCAGGGTTTGAGCAAGAAAAATTAGGTTTTAAGTTCAATTTTTCTTGATGTCGGCCTGTGATGAGGTATAATTGGGTACTAAGGCACAATTGTCTATAAATAAGTATTTTTACCCTAATTTTTACATCGCATATCTCATTCACACATCTCTCATCATTCATTCATCATTTATCTTCTCAAACAAGCTAGGGTTTTCACATTGCAAGTCATTCATTAAGCTTCCTAAGACATTCAATGGAAAATTTTACATGTTATGTTGCATAAAAGTTCAAGATATATCATCATGGAAGGGTAATATATTCCATTTTTCATGCTTCATTCCATTATTTCATCATTTTTCTTTAATTACCTAAACGGGGTTTGACTAAGGCAAACCCCCATACTCTAACATTCAACATTTCTTCTTCTCTTCTTGTGTGTTTGCAGATTTAGGTCCTTTGGAAGGTTGGGAATTTTTGTAAATCAAGATGAAATTTTTTTAAAGTCCTCTCTTCATCATTAAATTAAAAATATCAACAATACATTTTCAGACCTGAATACGACAACTTTCATAGCAGACACCTATAGCCTGGCATTAAAGTGCAAATTGGAAGCTTCAGAATCCACTTTTGAAAATAAAAAAATTCAAAAGTGGACTCATTCACCATGAGTGGTGAATGAGTCCCACCTCAAGGTTAATTTTTGGATCTTTACATTTTTTAGTACCCTTTTGTCATAAACAAGCTCTGGTATAGTTTGGCAGAATTGGGACTGATTTGCCCAGAATGGTTAATGAGTCCCGCTGGGCCTAAATTTCAGCGTCAACAACATTCAAGAAGTCATTTCTAGTCCTCATCCATGCCTCAGGTGCATAATATTAGTTTCATTCATTTTTGTTAAGTTTTGCATTCATTTCTAGTTCATTGTTGCATTACACAATGTGTTTTCAAACAAGTTGTTTTCCTTTAGTTTCTACTCATTAGTCAGCCAATCTCATTCATTTCTTGTATTCAAGAATTACATCTAGGCATATTGCATCCTTATTCTATCCATATTGCATTGAATTTGAATGTAACATAAGTATTTTTGGCCCATCTTTCTCCTTTTAGGTGAAAAACCCTAGGAGAGCTAGAAAGAAAGTAGGTCCCAAAAATCTATGTTTCAGATATGTTAACTAAATGATATGCCCCTGCTAGCCAAATCAACATAGAATATCTGAAAGAAACCTTGCACAAACTTGGTAGAATGTGTGTGATCATCATTGATGTAAAAGTGATACTCC
>VDFB02000017.1:372863551-372922061 GCA_007258455.2 Sequoia sempervirens | reverse complement strand
AACACCCTCCAAAGTCTAAGATGAGCTTGAAGTATAAGAGAGAAAATCCACTCTCATAGAATTAGCTTAGAATTCTCCATAGTCTATAGATGAATTGAGTGTTCACTCACTTGTTGACAACCTTGGCCTTGTGAGTGGGTTTTGGTTCTAGAAAATGGAGCATTTAGGTCTTTGTCACATGAAAAGTAATGCATTCAATAGTTAGCCAAAAAATAAAAAGTAAGTTAGTCCAAGAGAAAAACAAACACCTTAAATAGACTCGACACATATATGATTTTAATTGTATATTTGTATCCACCTTCTATGTTTTGATTATGAAATGAGTTTTGAAGTTCAATGACAACTAAAAAGCTCATGTAACAAATATGACTTTCTTCACACATGATAGACTTATATGACATTCTTGGCACGTGAGCGTCGAATAAGATAGCATCGAATAAGAGAGCTTTGAATAAGATAGACTTAAATGACACAACGGAGGTTTCAGACAAATATGACTTTCTTCGCACGTGATCTGTCGACTTGACTTGTTGATTTTTAGACTTCTCAATTCAATATAACTTTCTTGGACGCGATATACGTAAGTCTAAAACACTCATTTCTTATCCAATAATTATTATATGATCACTTTGGAGATAAGGCGAATATGACCTGATATAAGCGAGCGTTGAATAAGAGAGCTTGTTCAGACTTGACAGCCGCAATTTACACTCATTTCTTATACAATTTACACAAAGTAGACAAAGCTAAGAGCAGACGAACAGTTTGAGTAAAGGCAGAGTTTTCTTATGGCTTCGTCAGTGTAAGCTACTATCACAGAATGCTTTTATGTTTTTTTCTTGCTTTCTGCTTATTCCATTTGCAATGGTGGACTGATTTACGTAGTTTATGGTGTACATCTTTTTTAAGTTGATTTGTATCACGATATGTTTTGTATGGTGATGTTTCTGGATTTAGTTTTGTCTGGTTTACATAGTTTATGTTGGTGTATCTGATGATTTGAGTGGGTATGGTATAGGATGAGGAGATTCGAAGGCAAAGTGGCAATAGTGACGGGTGGATCAAATGGTATAGGTGCAGCCACGGCAAGGAAGTTTGTGGGAGAAGGTGCTTATGTGTACATTGCTGACACCGATGAAGAGGCAGGGCTTAAAGTATGCCAAGAGCTCCATGGGAATTGTTCATTTGTGAAATGTGATGTGGCATTCGAGAGCCATGTGAAAGGGATTGTAGATCGAGCAATGGACATGTCATCGCGAAAGTTCAACTAGACACTTGGGAAAGAATGATGGCAGTGAATTTGACAGGGCCTATGTTAGGCATGAAGCACACTGCGAGGGTCATGATTCCACGCAACTCTGGTTCCATACTCTTCAGCGGAAGTGTGTTGGCATTTCTTAAGACTGATAACGAGTCTCATGGTTACATGGCTTCCAAGAATGCTCTGTTGGGGTTGGTGAAGAGCGCTGCAGTGGAGTTGGCAAAGACTTCCAAGAATGAAGAGCGCTGCAGTGGAGTTGGCAAAGACAGGAATACGTGTCAATGCTGTCTCATCCTATGGGATTGTGACAAAGATGATGGACGAGTGGCTTCATAAGGCATCTAATGCGCAATGTCCTAAGGAGGTCCTTGAGGATGAGTTTGAGAGGCACGCCACCAATCGAAGGAAGCTTACTGTTGATGATGTGGCCAATGCTTTCTTGTTTATAGCATCTGATGAGGCTTCCTACATCAATGGCCACAACCTTATAGTAGACGGGGGTTATTCTATGCATGGGCGAGATATTGTGTCCTTCAAAGAACCACTTGATGATTAGAGAGTTGTAACACTGTCCATAAGTTATATTTTCAGTTGGAGCCTTCTTAAGAACTTATATTTTCTATAAGTTGTATCCGATCAATCAGTACTTAACATGCTTCTAGTTCTATCTATTAGTGTCCTATCCATCCTCTCTATAATGCCTTTTCTCTATGGCATATATCGAATTGTTTTCTACATCACAATATGTGCATGCTTCTATAAGTCATCAAATTCTCTAGAGAAATATGTTGCCTCTATTATCTAACCTTAATACTTTTTATTTTTTGATCTATCTAAATTTCAACAAGAACCTTAAAATCTTTAAACTTCCTAACTTTTAGATTTATGCCTTAAAAAATAAATCCACATATATGTGAATAGTCATTAAAAAATGAACATAATAATGAGATTTTCTAATTCAAGAAACATCCACATGATCCAAAAATATTACTATGAATAACCTCTAATATTCCCTTTGCTTAAGTTCTATATGAATTAAACTTTACTCTATTTTGCAAACACATAATGCTCACAAAATCAAAATCTACAAAATAACTAAATAAACCATGTCCAGTATAATTTTACTAAATATAATCTTAATCCCTTTTTCACTAGTGTGGCCCAATATCTTGTGTCATTATATACATGAATATGAGTTTCCAATTGCATATGTTAAGTTATAATAAGTAGACGAACCAAGAATAAACAAAGTCCCACACCAAGATCCCTTAGCTAGCACTAGATTCCTTCTATTCATTCTAATATCATTCATTTTAGAAACCAAAACTAAATTTCATATTAAACCTAAAATGTGCAACACATCTAAGAATTGTTTTACTCTCCCACTACTAAACACAAGGTTTACCTTCCCTTTGCTAACTATTCAACAAAAACTATTGTCACTAAAGAATACCTTACCATAACCATATGTACTCTATATCAAGAAAATAACTCCCTATGAGGATCCATTTGATTTGAGGCAATTAAATCACTAGAAATTAAGTTGAAATGAATAAATTATCATTTTCGTAATTAGTGGATTTACCATTTTTGAAATCTATAGAAAAAATTTTCTTGTTTCTACATAGTCAAATTTTTTTTAATTAATGCTAGAAAAATGATCAAATTGATTAATTAATCATTTTTTTTTACTTAATTAAAATTGAATGTAGATCTATGAGATGGTCTTTTTGTGATAACATTGGTAATGCAACAATACATTTTAGGTTTCTGCAATTTTGTCCCTCTTTGACATGACATTATATAAATTTGTTTCAAAGAAAAACAATCTACATTTATTTTCATATGACTTTCCCTAGCCATTGGGAAGAGAATCAGTTAATAGATATGAGGTAGTGATGACTCCTCAAGAGGAAAAATAATATCAGGGGACTCCGATGGGCTCTTGATAGGAGAAATAGGAATAAGGGGTGAAAAATCAAGGTGGGAGAGTAACATTTGAGTGAAAAGAAGAAAAAAAAATTGGAGGAAAAACCTATCAATAGGATATGGAGAGAAATATTGATTTTGGCTTTGGTGGAGTGAAAAATGGAAGCTCTATAATTTGGAGGAAGAAGTTAAGTAGAATGGACATTGTTCCAATTAATAAGTATCAAAGAAAGTTGGTTCAAGAGTATCAATTGAAAATGACAACTAGTGGGCCAACCTCAAGTGAACTTATCATTTATGCATTTAATGTGGCATTTTTTTTTATCATTTATGAGGTTTCTTTTGGGAAGTTTGTGCATACAAGTGCATTTTGTAGAGGAACACACACAAATAGCATAGGTGCATGCTTGCATAGGACATGTGAATTGGATGTGAATTTGGCATAGGCACATGCTTGCATAAAATATGTGCCAATTTGGCATAGAAGCATGCTTGCATAGCACATGCACTAATGTGGCATAGGCACACTAGGGTGTGGAACATGCATAATTTGGCATAAGAAGGCTAATGGGTATTACATCCATCTCATTGTGTGTCACATGCACATTAGGTTGTGGAATAAGCATAATTTGGTGTGATGCATGTGCACTACATGGTTCATGCATAATAGGTTGTGGTACAAGTACACTAACTTGTCATGTAACACACCATGTGTGGTGCATGCACACAAGTTTTGAGTGAGTAGATAGTTGGGAAATTTTAGTTTGTTGGAGAATTTTTAGGTTAGGGTTTAAGGGGAAAATGAGCTAGGGTTGGGGAAAATGAGGGTGAACACATATTTTTTGGATATGGAAGCATGTGGTAGGGTAGTAAAATGGAAGGTGATGGCCATATTCTATGAATTATCCCATATGCTCTGTGATAATCTTTAGGAATGTTTGGTTTTTTGTAGCCATTTCTAGTTATAAGCTATCACACCATTGATAAATACTTGGTTAGCAAGTTTTGCTAATGTCTGTTGAATAAAAATGACCAAATTGTATCTATATGTGATGCTATGAGTGAGTGTCTCCCCATTGTTGAGGAAAAAATGTAATGCTTGAATGGTCTTGAAAGGTGAATAAATACTTGGTTAGCAATTCTTTATTAATGTGAAACACCATTCTTGTCATCAGCTCACAAACCACTAGATCAACACACACTCATTTCAACCATAGTCGAATTCTCACTTCTAAAAGCATCACTGGCCTAGGTGCAATTGTATCAAGGACTTCATACATTTCAACATTTCCATCAAAGTTATTATATACTATCCTTATTTTCTTTAAAATTTGTGTAAAGCAGCAAGTCTCTATTATTTGTTTTGATCTGAGAAGCATCCTAGATATGGCTTCGAGACACCATCTAAGTCCTTGTGAATCCATATAACAAATGCCCCCTCTTCCTCTTGCAGTGGTCTCCATGTATTTGGCAAGTGCTTCCCTTCCAAGAGTCTTAATATTGAAACCTTGATTTCACATAGGTCTGTAATAGAAATTGATTTATTTTAATTTCTATTGTGAGTGTAAAACCACCTTCAAGTTCTATCACATTCCTCCATTATTCAAGCTATTTGAATAAAAAAGAAAGTGGACAGAATGTACAAGAAATCATCACATTCACGAATGGACACAATAAATCATGAATTATGTACATCTTTTATTGTATACTTCATGAATGCTTCCACTTTTCACATGAATGTTTCTAGACTAGTGGTTCATGAATTGTCCTCCTTGAATGGTTCCTCTTTTAACAACTGGTTCCAATAATACTAAATATTTTGACAAGGTTCTAATGACTTTTGTATTCTTAATCAAGGCGATGATATTCAACACATTTTATAAGCTTTCCCTTCTTGTATTGATGTGTACTAAAATAATTGTGGCATTGAGTGTTGCATTGTGCAAAATACTTCTGTCAACCTACTTTCAAATTAGCATCTCCTTCATCTAGGAGGGCAAAGGAAATTGAAATTTAGGTCTATTGCTTTAATGTTTTCTTTAGACTCAAGCAAGAAAGATTTCATATGCTTGTGATCTACCTCTCATTTAAAGAGTAATACAAGCTTTCCACACTGACCATAACCTCAACAAATGAACACATTTTAGATGGTATTAGTGTCAATGGCAAGCTTCTTGCACTAACCTGATCTACCTCAAATTAGTGCCATTTATTCACACATTAGTATCATTTATTTTTATGACATAAATATTTAGAAATAATAATAAATATTGACATTTTTTTTAAGTGATGTAGATTTCCACAATCCATAAATATTTTTGCTAATTTTTTCTGGATTATGACATTTTTTTGTTTATCACAATGAAATAATTCACGTGACGATGTAATCACTAGATTTTAGAGGGTTTTCATGTTATTCTGAAGTTCCTTCTAGTGATAATTTATAGACTTCTTTCATGCTTTGGGTATGTAGCAATGGTCAAGTTTGTAACAAGCAATTTGATGGATGTCTTGATGGTCCACAATGGCATGCTTGAGATTTAAGATTAAGTGGCTATTACGTTAAAGTATTGAATAAGAGATTATATCCTTTAGAATTATAAGATCCATTTTATTTTATATGCTCTTGTACTTCTCTGTAGGCAGAAACTGTGTTGGACCTTACATATGGTAGCCTATTGTACTTACAAAATTGCTTAGAAACTTGAAGGTCATGTTATCTTTGTGTGACTGCATAAGATTAGAATGAGTCTTTCAATTGAATGATGCACATAAATTAACATGATGTAATCATCTCGAAGAAAATCAAAATATGTGTAAATCAAGTATAAGAACATTAAAGTGATGCAGAAGCATCCAGGTACAAATTCAATCTTGCACACCAAAAAAAATGTTTATTTTATTCTCCTTTGATTTTTGACTTTGGTTGTGGTCTTGAAGGCATGATTTATTTTTAAATAATTCTCTCCACACGCTCCTTCAATATTGAATTTTTTTACACTTGGTTGAATAATTAAATTGAATTTGGAAAAAAAGTTTGGTTCTTGAAATAGATTTTATTCAAAATTTAAATGTCAACACTAAATCCCATGCTTAGACATGAATTTTCCAATTTGGACTCCTTTATAACTCCCATGAGTTTGAAAATTGTTTTCATCAGTGTTGGAATCTTTAGGGTGTAAGGGCTTGAGGTAGTGGAGGTACATGAATAAGATAATGGATGTTAATTAAGGAAAATACCTAAAAATTATCACGAAAGAACAATTAAGGGGTTGAATGCATGAATCCCATGCCCAGAATGGAGGAGGTAGAGGTTTGAAAGGAATTTTTGGGAGAGGAAGATTATCTGGGTTGTAACTATGAGACGCAGTCTCAGTAAATTGGACATAACTTTCTTATATCAAAAGAAAATAAAAAATTCAAAATGTTATGGAAAGCCGAGAAGTAGATGCATAAAACCCATAAACCATTTTAGAAAATTTATTCAAATGAGGAAGTAGTGAAAGCAAGAAAGTGATATTTTTTAGAAGCTCTGAGACATAAAAAGAGAGATAAAGCAAGTAGAAGTGTGAAGGAGAGCATCTAGGCACCCCATTCTCCATGCTCAAAAGTTGGAAAGGTGATGTTGCTATTTTGATAATGTTTGTATCTGATTTCTGAGTTTTGTAAATCATATTTGTAAAAGTTTTGATTAAAAGGGAAAAACAGATTTTGAAGGGACCCAAAACCCTGTACAGAAAATCACCAAATGCTGCTAAAAAATAACACAGTCAACCACCACCAGCATCCCAACTAACAAAAAACTCAACAAACTAAGAGCCGGACAACAAAAAGACAAAGAACAACCTAAGGCTCCCAACAGAAAAACAACCCCAACCAAAACAACTAGAAAAATAGATAACAACGAATCAACAGAAATAGAGAAACTAATTTAGGCCACCCAACGTATTGGCCAATTCAAACTGATGGGACTTATTTTTTTCAACCATGTCGATCAACTCCTTTTTTTCCTCCTCAAATATTTTTTTCCACTCCTCTGATCTTCTAGCAACCAACACCTTGCCATCATCCCTGAGGGATTTTTTACCTTTTCCTTTTCCTGCCTAGTATTTCTCAATGAGTTGAGAAAAGAAGACCTACTCCTCCCTCAGTTGACTTAGCTTCTTAAACAAGACCTCAAGGGCCTCAACATTGTTCTTGAAAAAAGAATGGCTAACCCACAACAAGTTTTTGAGGTCATTATTCAGACCGTCCACCTTATCCTCAAGGGCTTTCAACCTGTCCTCACAATTTTCTTTAAACTCATTTTGAGTATGCTCCAGATCCACCAGTCTATCAATTAGAATGTCTGGCACAGAGGGCCCTGAATCCTTCTGTAAATTAGCCTTGAGTCCCCTAGTTTTAATATTTATTTTTCTAAATTCCTATAAGGTCCACTTCGCCAATTTAAAAGTGTCGGTAGCCCTAGCCCTAACCATGTCTAACAAACAAAACATGGAGGTGTCATTCTCGTATAAGTACGAAAATTCCTCAGACAAAGGATCAACTCTCATAGGAAAAAAACCTTTGTCCTTTCCCTTACCATTCACTTTCTACTCCTCGCCCTCTTTCTCCATGGTATCCATGTTAACTTCATGCACCGAGGAGTCCTCCATAGACACAGTATTAACACTAGGGTTAATATTAGCTTCAACCTCCAAAATATTCTTGGCCATCCCTACTTCTTGCTTAGTCTTCAAGCTTTCCAATCTCTTAGATAGTCTTCTCAGCTTATCAACCCCTTAAACATTATTTTGGGCCCCAGTCTCCAAAGCCACACCAACCTCCTCCCCATTCCATTCCTCTTCCTCATTAGATGAGGACTCTAAATCTGAAGACCCAAAAGGAGCCTTAAAATGATCATTTTTTCCAGTAATGACAAGAGTTGGGGTGATGGAGTGAATATGCTCCATAATAAGTAAAATAAGCCCTTCATGAAGAATAGGAGATTTCCTATTCTTAAGATGAGCATACATCAAGGACTCAAGAGAAGATAACAAATAAAAAGGGAAAGAAATTAATAAGTTGTACCTAAAGTGATTTAGCAGGGTAAAATGATGACCGAGAAGGGCATTGTACCTCCCTTCGAGCATCGCATATCTCATCAGTACCTCTGCAACCCTAGCCCAAATTTCCTTCAAAGAGGTTTTTTCAAATCCCTAATTCACCAACCTTACCAAATTATTTCTCTCATCGCCCTTAAAAAATTGGTTCATGGCTTCCTTGTTGCTTCTTTTATCCTTGAATTTTTTTTTTCCCACTTTCAGCAACCACATCATAGAGGTGATGAACTCCTCATTCACTTCCACCTCTAGGCCTTTTAGCACCAATTTATGATTGTTCCAAGAAAACACGAATTTCACCGAAGCATTAGAATCATGTCCATGCAGTCTTTCCAAGAATGGAGTAAAATTTCCATGACAGAGAATGTTCCAAAGTTTTTCCCTGCTCCTAATGTAACCACATGAGTCAAGCTCAACCCTATTCCTGTCACCACCCACGAAAACCCTGCAAGTAATCACACAAACCTAGCATGAAGTCTCCAGAAATAGGCTAGAACGCCAAAGTTTACCCAAAAAGTGTGCCAACCAAGGAAATCTACAAAACCAAGAGGGTCGTAAGATATTATTCCCCGCCATTATTTCTTAAAATGTTTCTTGCATCCTTAGGAATGATTGACCCCTCTTCCCATGCGCAAAAATTAAGCTGATAGCCAAGTTGGCAAAGCAATCAACAAGGGACTTACCTTCCCTAAACACATGAGATATACGAGACTCTTCACAAGTTTGTAGCATTATAGCCATGACCCTAATTAATTTTTCTACATTCCAACTCGAGGGATGATTTCCCTTCAGATAATTAATAATATTCATTGAATTTCCCTCCACCCAAATTTTTGAATAACCCTTCTCAATTGCATATTTCACACTAATAAACGCAGCCTCTACTTCCGCACAATGATTTATCTGATTACCCAAAGGCAGTTCCACCATGCTAAGAAGTCTGCCAAAACAATATCTCAACACCCCCACACTACCAATAGGCCTAGGATTCCCCCTTAGCTGCCCCATCAAAGTTAATTTTGATCCATCCTTCCAGAGGTGGCTACCATCTAGTATTCTTCCTAGCAATAGAAGTGGCCTTAGGTTTAATGGTGGGCACCAAAGAAATTTTCCAATTGGACATTACCTTCAAGTCATAATCAACAAGACACAAAGCCGGGTCACACTTCTGAGCATTAGAATTAATGAGAGCATAATTTTCCAAAATAGCCCTGCGAATCTTGACAAAGAGGCTGTCAACCTTCAATTTGGATTCCCAAAATATTTTATTATTTCTTTCTTTCCATAGACTCCAAGCAATATGCAGGGCCATTAGATCTCAGAGAGCCCTCACCACCAAAGAATGGGACAAGCAATGCCACTTCTCATGGAATTTAGCTAGGGAGTCTGGGAAAATCCAACCCACATCCCAAAGTCTGAGAAATCTGCTCCATAAAGCAAAAGAGTATTCACATTCAAAAAGAAAATGAAAGGAACTTTCCCCTTTCTCCTCACAAAGGACGCATCTGTTGGAAATGGAAAACCCCCTCTTACAAAGATTATCAATTGTGAGCACTTTTCCTTGCATGAATAACCAATAGAAAACATTAATCTTGGGAATAAGACTTTTATTCCAGAGTTACCCCAAAATAGGATCACCTCAGGAACCAACAAAGAGCTTCTAAAAGCGGAGGCCATAGAGAAATTTCCACTTGGGAAAGGAGCCCACACCACTCTACCTTGTCTAGGAAAAGAAGGTATCCGAAAGAACCCAAGAAAATCCTTAATAATATTTAGGGATGGATTCCAATCAATAAAGCTCTTCCACACCCCATTCATGATGTAATCCACAACCTTAATGCCAAAAATATGCTTGCAAAGAGAAGCAATATGGGGTGCCCACGGAAGGGATATTAAATGATGATCACCACACCAAATGTCCTCCCAAAAGAGAATACAATTTCAATCACCCAGAATCCACTTGACACCTTTGGCCACAACATCCCTAAATTGCAAAATATTTCTCCAAAACCATGAACTCGTAGGAACACTATCAGAAGTGAGTAAAACCCAAGGCCTATCGAGCCTAGATAAATATTTATTCCCCACCAAACTGGCCCACCCCGCATCCTTGTTCAACAGCCTCCAAATATTCTTTTCCAATAAAGCTTTATTGAAAGAAATGAGTTTTCTAATGCCCAGACCACCCCACCTCTTAGGTTTGCACACCTGATCCCAGGCCACCAGAGGAATCCTATCCTTGGACTCTGATCTAGACCATAAAAATCTCCTCATAATTTTCTCCATCTTACTTTCATACTTGATAGGAACTCTAAAAAGATTCATTTCATATAGGGGAAGGTTTTGTAGAGTAGCAAAGATAAGTTGGACCTTACCAGGCTGATTGAGGAGCGCACCTTTCCAGCCAACTAGCTTCCTACTAAATCTATCCAATAAACCAAGCCAAAACGAGTCTAGAGTCTTGGAAACACACATAGGAAGCCCTAAATAATAGGACGGAAGCTCACCTCGATTGCATGACAAAATCCTAGTCACCTTAATCTACAACCCATCAGGAGTGTTAAGGAAAAAAATCTAGAACTTAGGAAGATTGATCTTCTAACTAGATGCCCTTTCATAGTCTGTCAATAGCTTCTTAACCTCCTTGGATTCCTTAACATAAGACTCACCCATCATCATGGTATCATCTATGAATTTTTTATGAGTGATCTGAGAGCATCTTGAAGAAGGAGAAAGACCCCTAATCAAACCAATTTGAAGAGACTTCAAAATATTGCGACCCAAAGCCTCCGCCATAAGGATAAAAAGAAGGGGTGAAATAGGATCACCCTATCTTAACCCACACAAACTCCTAAAGAAAGGAGAAGGAGATCAATTCACAAGAACAAAAAAAGAAGGGGTGGAAATAAGTTGCTCAACCAACTGAATGAACTTTCTATCAAATCCAAATTTACTCAGCACACTCAATAGAAACTTCTAGCTAACTCTGTCATAAGCTTTAAGAATATCAAGCTTTAGGAAAAAACTTGGCTTTTTTGATACATGAATAGAATGAGCAAGCTCATGAATTGTGATTATGGAATCAAAAAAAATTTGTCCCTTGACAAATCCACTCTATTGTTGAGAGGTCAACAAAGAAAGACAATTCTGTAGTCTAATCACTAGAACTTTAGAGAAGATTTTGTAAATGGAATTGTAGAGGATGATAGGCCTAAAATCCCCAAAGGACCTAGCATTCGGCTTCTTAGGGATCAACACAATGAAAGTAGCATTTAATTCCTTAAGAAAACTTCTTCAACCAAAAAAATCCTTGGTAGCATTAACCACTTCCTCAGAAACAATCTCCCAACAAGACTAAAAGAATGAAAAGGGGAAACCATCAAGGCTAGGAGCCTTGTTACCTTCAAAAGAAAACACTACATCCCTAACTTTTGAAGTAGAAGGGATGGAAATTAGACTCTTATTAACTTGATCTGGAACCATATTGGGAATAGCATCTAGGGTATCATTCACACACCCTTCATCCCAAAGCAAGTCATCCTTCAGGAGGTCCTCAAAGAACCTGGCCACCGCACGATGAATATCTTCCTTTGCTTCTAGCAACTTGTCATCCCTCCAGATAGAATAAATTCTATTAGAAGCTTTGTGTCATAGGGTTGTGATGTGGAAAAAATTTGAATTGTGATCTCTAGATTTAAGCCAAATAGCCCTTGACCTTTGTCTCCATAAATCCTCCTTCTTGGCAATCACATCATGCAACTAGGTCAATAGACCATCTTCCTATCTCTGAGCAACTTCTAAAAGTCCCTTTGATTTAATAGCAAGCTGAATATCATCCAGCATTTTGAGTAAAGAGCTTTTAGAGTCAAATATATGACCAAAAGAATCTTTATTCCATTTTCTGAGATTCATCTTGACATGATTCAACTTCTTAGCTACTTTAAGCATAGCGCTGCCATCCACACAAACTTTCCACCACTTCTCAATGCACTCCATCAAACGAGGATCCCTGAGCCACATGGCCTCAAAATGGAAAGGGAAGCTTTTCTTCCTACCAAATTTCTCCACAACAAAGGAAAGAGGGTAGTTATCCGACCCACATTGAGTGATAGAGGATAGGGAGCAAGACAAATCCATAAGCTAGGGAGTAGAAATCAGAGCCTTACCCAACCTAACTTGGATATTATCAACTCCTGCATGCCTATTAGACCAGGTGAAACAACCACCAAAAAGCTTAACATCTATCAAAACATTCACATAGCGCTACCATTGACACAAACTTTCCACCACTTCTCAATGCACTCCAACAAACAAGGGTCCCTAAGCCACATGGCCTCAAAAGGGAAATGGAAGCTTTTCTTCCTACCAAATTTCTCCACAACAAAGGAAAGAGGATAGTTATCTGACCCACACTGAGTGATAGAGGACAGGGAGCAAGAAAAATCCATAAGCTAGGGAGTAGAAATCAGAGCCTTACCCAACCTAACTTGGATATTATCAACTCCCGCATGCCTATTAGACTAGGTGAAACAACCACCAGAAAGCTTAACATCTATCAAAACATTATCATCTAGGGATGATCTGAGATCAAATCTACTCTCAAGGTCAACCTGAGCACCCACCATTTTCTCATCATCATAGATTAGGGTGTTGAAGTCACCCATGACCAGCCAGGGCAAATCCAAAAAAATCATCCTAATTTTACAAAGCTCATCCCAGAGCTTTTTATGTTTCTCTTCAATTTGGGGGCATAGACATTAGAGATGACCCAAGAAAAGGAATCCTTTATCCCAGTAAACTTAGTTTCAATGTGATTGAAACCAATAGTAACCAAGGAGCCATTCAACACCTTAACATTCCAAAAGGTGGCAATACCTCTCGATGCTCCTTCTGAACTCACACCATAAAAACCACAGTCCCTAAAAAAAGAACATTTCAAGGCTTCCAACTTATCCAATTGCATCTTGGTTTCCTAAATCAACAAAACATCTAGTTTATGATCCTGAACTAGATTTCTCAAAAGGTCCTACTTGTGTAGGGTATTCATCCCCCTGATATTCCAAGAAATTATCTTCATCTCCTCGAGGAGGGCATGCTCTTAGAGCACATCTCAAACAGGGTCTTTTGGACACCCTCCACAATATCCCTCTTACTATCCCACTCTCTACTCTTCTGAGAGGTGGGTCTTCCTGGGCCCTTGACTTCAGATCCGTAATCCACCTTTTGCCTCTAAGTGCAAACACCACCATGTATTTGGGGAAGGGGGGATGAAGAAGGTTTCTTCTTCCTACCACGAACCTAAGTAAAACCCTCCTCCTTATTGCATACAGATTTCGTAGCATCCAACACATTAAAATCATTTTCTAGCCCAAAATCCACAGAGGGGGACTCAAGGAATTTCATGACTAGTGGTGGCCCTTTTGGAGAGAGCACCAACAATTGATTTCCAACTACTGCCTAGTTTGAAGCATCCACCAAAGGCTTCTTGGAGACATAATTGTTTCTAAAACATAGTCCACTTCGAGAGTCTCTACATCATTCTTGTTATTTACCTTTTCTATTGATCTTCTAGGAGAGAGAATCAATTCCAAAACATGATCCACCTCCTGGATGGGAATCAGATCCCCAAAATCCCCTTTGGGGACATCCCTAACCTCCCCAACCTCACCAACCTTAGCCAGAGGAAAATCTCATTTCTCAGCAACAAACTCACCCTCCTCCCTTGACTCCTTCTCTAGACCATCCTGAGCCTTGCGAGACTCCTTGACCTTTTAGACCTTGTTCTGCTTGCTAGCTCTGGGAGGGCCACCAGAGATAGGGAAATCCTTCACCCAATGACCCATTTTTTTACATTTAAAACAAGCAAAAGGTAGATTCTCAAACACATGTTGTTTCCAGGAGCCCACCTTGGATTTGTGAAAAATGAACTCTAGAAGCACAACCTCCTAGTCAATCAAAACACAAAATCTGGCCACAACAAGCCTCCTCCTAGTCCTAGTGGCTTCATCAATAGAGACAAGCCTCCCAAAGGATTTGGAAACAACATTAAAGGCTTCCTCGTCCCAATATTCAAGAGGTGAGTTTGAAAGTTTAACCCAAACCAAATCCGCATTAGACAGGCATTCTGAAAGATTCATACCAGGTTGCCATGGGCGAAGCACCATAGACAACTACCTAAAGGACCAGGTACCCTTACCAAAAATATATTTTAATTCATCTTCGTAGGAGAAGGAAAAGGAAAAAAATCCTTTATCCATCGCAACGACCTCCACCTATCCCTTCAGAGCCCATTTCTTGCGAACCCAAGCTCGAACTTCCTCAATGCTTGGTCTAGGACCTAAAACTTTCCCAACCAGAGACAAATCCATGACAACAATATTCTTTTTCCAAAATGGAGTATGAGATAGAGAATGAGAATACCCCTTCCTCATTCAAAGAAGACCCTGAAATAGAAGCAATACCCTTACCTTTAATATTCGAAGAAAAAATATTTTAAAGATATTATCTCTTTACTCTCGTTATCTCTTACTGTAGATTATTTCAAGGAGGATTTGATTTTTTCAATGTGTTGTTGAAATTGAAGATTTAAAAATATTTTCCATTGGATTTTTATTTATGAGAATGCATTTTATGTTATGGATGCTTGGATGGGTTGTTTGACAAAGCCCCTCATCCTTGACTGCATCAAATGGTATCAAAGCAAGAAGATTGGCTGGGAAGTGTTACAACAATTGATTGGGAAGAAGAGTTGAAATAAGTTTGTAAATGTTATCCTCCAATACAGGTTAAGGTTAGGTAGAAGGTGCACGAGAGAGAGGTGTGTCTTCCAGAAACCATCTATTGGGTAGAGGATATGCAAGAGTGAGTTTTTTGTAGGGAGGAACTGTGACAGTAGAAGGTTGATACCCTGAAGCAAGAGATATTGTTGCAAGGAGGACTTGTAACTATAAAGGGACTTGTGAGTCTCTGAAAATGACTTTGAAGAAGAGGATAAGATGGGTCATGAGAAGGCCTTTGAGGATTTTACCTAAGGAAGAATGGAAAGAAAATAGGTTTACAAAATGGGCTATTGAAGAATTAAAGAAGATTGAGACTAGAGTGGAAGCCTCAAAAAGATATTACTTTCCTGATAAATTTATGATTGCAAAAATGGAGAACAAAATTACAGTAGTAGAAGTAGCATAAAATAAGAAGGTTGAAGAGGAATAAGTGGGTATGAAGGAGTTCAATAATTTTTCTAACAAAAATGTATTTGCAAGTCAATTTGTGTATGCAAGTGAAGAGAAGAAAGAGGAAAAACAAATATTTGAAAAAGAGGATTGTGAAAAGAAGAAAGAGAAAATGAAGAGTTGCAGCCCTATGATGTAAGTGACATGGAAAGAACGTGTGGGATTAGGCCACATGATTATGGTTAAATAAATCAAGAAAATAGGATAATCATAAAGAAGGAACGGAGAAAGAAAGAAGAGAAAAAGAAAATAGAAGATTTATTTGAAGGAAAGGTAACAAAGGAAATGAAGGTGGGAAGAGATGAATTCCCTATTTTATGTGCTAATATTATTTTGCATGCGGGTGAAGAAAGGGATACAGTGAAGTTTCATACATATGGCACTGAAAAGGAAGGAATCCTCATGCAAGAGGATAATAAAGAAGAGAAGAATGAATTCGTACCTGAGAAAGAGGTATTGTTTAAAGACATTGATGTTGATTTGTGTGAAGAAAAGATAAAGGAATATGTTGAAGTGACTGTGAAGTTGGGGCAGCAATTTGTCCTTGGAAAAACATAAATATGTTGAATAAAATGGCACATTTGAGTGTAAAAGAGGAGTATAAGAAGAGAGTAACAAGATTGTAGTAGATAGTCGAGAAGAAACAGTTGGGACAATTGCAAAAAAGAAGGAAACCACACAGGTAAAAGGTTATTTCTGTGATATTTTTGAAAATGAGTTTGATGTTATGTTACTTGCAAAGGAATTTAATGAAATTGTGGATATAAAAAAGAGTGTAAGGAATAGTATTGTCATAAAAGAAGAAGGTGAAGTTGTAGAGATAGAGAATAGTCAAGTTGTAACGAAGTTTGTTCTTCATGAGGATGTGGAGACGATTCAAAATTTGGGTCAGCAATGTGAAGAAGAATGCATAAAAAGTGTCTTAAGTGAAAGAGGTAAAGGAGCAGTAGAAAATAAAGAAGATGGCTTATTAATGCAAATTGCAATAGTTGAAAAGGAGTGGCTTGCATTGACAACGCACGAAGCAAAATTTGTGGCATTGAAAGATGAGGTAAAATTTCCATCTTGTGAATCTTTCCATGAATTTAATTTGTATGTAAGTGATATGGTTAAAATTGAAGGTTGTGAGGATATTGAAAAGGATGTTGCAACAAGAAAGGAGGAAAACAAAATAGAGGAAGAAGAAAGTGAAGAAAAAATAGGTGAAGGGAATGTGCAAAGTGAATTTATTAACTTCTATGATTTTGTTAGTGTTGATTTATATGTAGAAATTAAGAATGATAAACGAAAGTGGGAAGATGAAACTTGGTGCAGCTAGATGAATTACATGAGAGGAAGAAAGAGGGGAAAGACGAAGGAAGGGAGAGACAAGAAGTTTTACAACAAGAAGAAGAAAAATCAAGTCGATAAGGAAGAGAGGTGGATGATGAAAAAACACAGGATCTTCAAATGTTCATGAGTTCTCACTGATGGAACATTTCTCTTACCCGCGTTGTTTGATGTAGTAGCATCTAGGTGCAAAGGCAATTCTGCACACCAAAAGAAATATTTATTTTATTCTCCTTTGATTTTTGGCTTTGGTTGTGGTCTTGCCCTGCATGATTTATTTTAAATTATTTTCTCCTCACGCTCCTTCAATATAAATTTTTTTTACAAGGTTGAAAAATTAAATTGAATTTGGGATTTTTTTTGTGCTTGAAAGTGATTTTCTTCAAAATTTAAATTTCAGTACTAAATCCCATGCTCAGACATGAATTTTCCAATTTGGGCTCCTTTGTAACTCCCGTGAGTTTGAAAATTGTTTGTCATCAATGTTGGAATCTTTGGGGTGTAATTGCTTGAGGTAGTGGAGGTGTAAGAATGAGATAATGGATGTTAATTAAGGAAAATATCATAACATTATCATGAACAACAATTAAGGGGTTGAATGCATGAATTCCATGCCCAGAATGGAGGAGGCATAGGTTTGAATGGAATTTTTGGGAGAGGAAGATTGTCCAAATCATAACTGTGAGACCCAATCTTAGTAAATTGGGCATAAATTTCTCATATTAAAAAAAATAGAAAAAATTATTTAAAATGTTTTGGAAAGCTAAGAAGTAGAAACATAAAATAAAAAATTGTTTTAGAAAATTCATTCAAATGAGGGAACAATGAAAGGAAAAAAGTGACAGGTTTTAGAAGCTCTAATATAGAAAAACAGAGAAAAAGCAAGTAGAAGTGTGAAGGAGAGAATATGGGCACCCCATTCTCCATGCTCAAATGTTGGAGAGGTAATGTTGGTGATTTTTTTATAATGTTTGTAGCTGATTTATGAGTTTTGTAAATCATATTTGTAAAAGTTGAAGGCATTCTTGCATGTAGATTATTTCAAGGAGGATTTGATTTTTTCAATGTGTTGTTGAAATTGAAGATTTAAAAATATTTTCCATTGTATTTTTATTTATGAGAATGCATTTTATGTTATGCATGCTTGGATGGGTTGTTTGATGAAATCCCCCATTCTTGAATGCATCATAAAGAATTCAAGCTTCCATAGGAAATGATTGCAAAAGAAAAAAAATTGCATAATAAAATAAATGGGTTAAACATTTTTAACACATTTTAAGGAAAAGGGTTTCCGATCAAGAATAAGAGCATTCAAGACTTCAAGATTTGGTAAAACTACTGAAAGAATTTCTTTTTGGATAAACATAGTATAAAGAGTTAGAGACTTTACAAAATAGAACATAGCCAAGATGAAATCTTTATATCTTTTTCGTAGCTTCCAGGAGGAAGCCTGAGACTAGAGAGGGAGAATGTAAGGCAACTAAGATTAGTCTAACTTTGGTTTGATTTGTATTCATATAATTGGTATACATGTGTAGACATTTATTTTCTTATAAATGATACAATATGTTCATTTAATAAAATAATTTGATCATATAGTGTTTTGGTTCAATGTTTAATTTCCACAAGAATAAATGTATTTAATTGTTATGATAGATCTTATAATTATTTGATGTTAGAAAACTTTGATGTTTATATTTAATGTTTTGATTATAATTTCCAAATTTTACTAATGCTTCAATTGAGATGTTGCAAGAGGGTAGCATAGGTTCCTTAAAAATTGGAGACAAAGTCCAAATGCTAAATATTTAATTATTGGTCTTTAATTTTGTAAGGGGGTTTAGTGTTAAGAGTAATTTAATTTATTTGTTTTCTTTATTTGTGGAGTAAGTATGTTTTATTTGAGTAATCTTTTCATTTGAGGGAAGTTGAAGAGTTGGGAGGAATTCTATTTTAGAGAGGGATTTGGGTATGGTTTTGGGCTCTCTCAATGGTTTTTACTATATTATTTCTCAATTTTTTTGGGAGTCCAATTTTGTGTGAAGGTTGTTGCTTCTTTGGGTGATTGGCTGAAAGATATTGGGGGTTGAAGGACAATAATAGAGAGAAGGAATTTGAATTCTTTTCTTGGGCTTTTGTGTTGATCGTATCATGGATAGCCAAAGTAAGTTTTGTACTTTGATTTGGAAATTTTGATGTGTTTATTGAATGCTAGATGGATTTTGTTTATGTTGCGAAATATTGTGTTATTTTATGTTTTGTGTAGAAACTTGTTTGTGTGATGGTGGTTTTGGGTGTGTATAAAGAGCATATCTCACATGAGAGCTGAGAGCCTCCTTTGTGTGCCAGGGTTGAGAAGGGCACGAAGCCTCTCTTGGGAATTCATGATAAAAAAAAAATTATGTGTATATATGTGGTGATGGAAATGGTTTTTGGGTGAAATATGGAGTGGCTAGTGGTGGAGAAATGGTGAATGGGAGATTTGGGTGTTGGGTGGAAAATGGAGTGGTTGGTTGTGAAGGTGATGTGAATTGTATGTGAATCTGGCATAGGTGCATGCTTGAATAAAATATGTGTCAATTTTCCATAGAAGCATGCTCGCATAGCACATGCACTAATGTGGCATAGGCACACTAGGGTTTGGAACATGCATAATTTGGCACAAGAAGGCTAATGGGTATTACATCCACTGCATTGTATGTCACATGCACATTAGGTTGTGCAATAAGCATAGTTGGGTGTGATTCATGTGCACTACATGGTTCATGCATAATAGGTTGTGGTACAAGTGCACCAACTTGTCATGTAACACACCATGGGCAGTGCATGCACACAAGTATTGAGTGAGTAGATAACAAGGAAAATTTAGTTTGTTGGGGAATGTTTAGGTTAGGTTTTAAGGGGAAAGGGTATGTATAGGATCATCATGGAAAAAATAGGCCCTTAAGTGGCAAAAAATTCAGAAAAATCAAAGTTAGGCAACTTGATGTAAAGTTTTGAATAAGTTATCTATATTATTTCAAAAATATGTAAGAATAGAATCTATAAAAAATTGAATGTAGTTTCTAAACTACTAGGTTTTTTTTCTTTTTAAATCTATTTAGTGAAAATTTAAAAATTTCAATGGAGAAGTATTTAAATTTCAAGTAAAAAATAAGAAGTGGGTGTTTGTCTAACCACCCTAACCACAATAAAATGATAATAATTTTTTATAAGATTTTAGATATAAGTAGAGGACTCATGTCCCGATGTGATGCATATTTTTTTGTAATTTTTTTTGAAGTAAATAATTAATTATGATTTTTTATTACAAATTTTTAAAAATATAAAACTTGTATGTCGACCAACTTAACTTGGTCAAAAATTCATGAATTTTATTTTTTAAATCTTATAGTATGTGAAGGATAGAATGTGATGAATTTTTAGATTCAAAAAATGTGATACCATTTGAAAGCTATAGATGTTTTTCAATCAGCCTATCAATTAGGACTTTAGTCATAATTAAAATAGAAAATGAATAATAATTATTTATTAAATTCAAAGTAAAGCATAATTTATATTGGTTGAAAGCTGAGAATCTCCTTTAAAAACCCTTTTCATTTCATCAATTTTGGGTTAAAAAAAAAAATTCAGCCATATACCCTACACATACCAATCATATTGCCACTTTTTGGCCCATCATGATCCTGCACATACCCAAAAGTGAGCTAGGGTTGGGGAAAATGAGGGTGAACACATATTTTTTGGATATGGAAACATGTGGTAGGGTAGTAAAATGGAGTGGGTTAGATGGGAAGAAACTAGTTGGATTGAAAAATGGGTTAGGGAAATTAGAAAATGGGTTGGGGAAATAGGAAAATGAGTTATTCAAATGAGCAAATGGGATAGGGAATTCAAAATATAGATGGGTTTAGATAGGAAAATAAGTTAATGAAATGAGAAAATGGCTACATGGGGTGGGGAAAGGGGATTAAAAATGGATAAACAAATGGGTTGGATGGGAAAAGGGATGGGCTAATGAAATAAGACAATGGCTAGGTTGGGTAGAAAAATGGGAGAGGAAATGAGAAAATAAATTGGTTTAGTTATGAAAAAATTTAAAGAAATGAGGAAACAGTTGAGTGGGACGGGAAAAAAGGAGAGGAAAAGAGAAAAAAAAAATAGATAGAAAAATGGGTTAAGGAAATGGGAAAATGGATGGGCTTAGGTTTTGAAAAGAGGTTGACCAATTGAATTCCTATGTGTTGATATTTCTCATGGTGGTGGATTGAGAGAGGTAGCCCACAATGTTAAGGTTGATGGGATATTTTTTCCCTTCAACTGGATTATCCCTTCTTCCATGTATTGCACATAATCTAGACATAACTCCTTACATTCATCAATACTACCTTCAAAATAAGAATGGGTGAACATCTCTACACTCTCTCGAGGAAAGGTTGAATCTATTTCTCATGGTGGTGGATTGAGAGAGGTAGCCCACAATGTTAAGGTTGATGGGATATTTTTTCCCTTCAACTGGATAATCCGTTCTTCCATGTCTTGCACATAATCTAGACATAACTCCTTACATTCATCAATACTACCTTCCAAATAAGAATGGTTGAACATATTTTCACTCTCTTTAGGAAAGCTTGAATCTATTTATCATATTCAAAAACTTGCAAATGGTTGACATTGTCTGGTACACTAGGTTGATAAATCATTTCAATCATATACAAATCTTTCTTGAAATTTGAATAAGGTGAGAATAAAGAAGTACATACAACCAATGAATCAACTTTATAGTTTAGGTCCCTAGGTAGTGCTTCAATTGAGAATGCATCAAAATGGTCAATACAATCCCACACTTTATTATGATAATGCTTTAACCTTTCATTCTTAACTGTGAAAATCTTATTCACCTATTTGACTATTAACTCAACATCTCCCAATACACATAGAATTTTGAATCCTTTTTCTTTTTCTACTAGTAGTCCCAATAATAGAGCTTCATGCTCTGTAGTGTTATTAGTGTTACCAAATTCTAATTTATATGATAAAGGGAAAGTTTCACCAATAGGGGAAATCATGAACACACTTGCACCTAATCCTGAAATGGAACAACTCCCATAAAATTCTAAAGTTCAAAGGAAATATCCAGACCAATAAGTTCAATATCGTTGCATGGTTCTAAAATGAGCTCATATAGTTCCCAAATTTTGATTCTTCAAAAAAAATTGTGACCTAGGATCCTCTTACTTCAATACTATAAATTTGGCTTTTGGCTTTGGTTTTAGGTGTACCTTCTTGTTTCCTATGGGAATTCAGGCATGAGACTAGTCCATCTAAATTTTTCCTCCTAAGTCTTTGCAAAAGATTCTACTCAAAAGCATGCAATAACTAGTCGAGATATCTACTACAAGGATGGTCAATTTAAGCCTTTGTCCAAGATAAGTTACAAGAGAAACCTGGGCATATTTAATTTTTCCAACCAAATGCATGTGTTTGGACTCCAGAGAATAATATTTTCCAAAAGTTTTAGTCAAGTGCAATCCCAAAGCTTGAGCCACTTTTGCAGACATAGCATTATCAAAAGCATCTAAATCAATAATACAATTACTTAACCTATATCTGTTAATAAATAGAAACACATAGAAAGGATTAGGTTTTTCCCCTAGATTATTTGATATGATATTTTTTTTTCATGGATAAAATAGATGAGGGATCCTCAACATTAATCATTTGGTCATCTGAGACAAAATGAGTTTCAAAACTCTCATGTTTTACATACTTTACCAATCTATCTAATTCCTTGTGATTCATTTTTAGGTACTCTGCTTGTGAAATATGTATTTTGGAGTTCTTACAAAAATCCACTATATCAAAAGAATTAGAAGTTTCAACTAATGATGAATCAGGAATTTTATGAATATTTTCTAAAAATTTAACTTCCTTGAGAAGAGGAACCATTCTTAAAGATGAAGCCCTAGATTTGTTCAACAAGAATTTAGTGGTATTCCATGTACCTTTATGATTTGAATTTTGTTGACCACAAGTTAATATTGCATAGGAAGAATCATCCAAAGTAGTATTAATATTTCCCCCTCTCTCAAAATCAAATTCACATTCAAGAAATCCAATTGTAGATTCACCACATTGACTAGAAATACTCTCTTCATAGATGTTTTCCTAAATAACCTCCTTGTAGTCATTTGCATGAATTTATTCATCTCCAAATAATCTACTCCATCATGACTAATGGTTAAATCAAAATCACATATATTCTTTTTATTCCCACTCGGAGGTGCTTATATATCAAGTCTCTCTTGAGTGGGCAGAAGAGGAAGAGTTTAATTATTTGATTGTATGTTTCCTTTTCTAGATATATCTTGATATGGTTGGGAACATTTGGGAATTTGTCTTTTCAAGGAAATTATGACATTAGCTAATCTTTGAATCATATTATTTGATGAGGTAGAAGCTTGAGATTTAATTAAATGCAATTCTCTTTTCCATTTTCCCATTGTAATCAAATCATCTTCTAATTCAATTTCTAGAGTTTGTGTTGCATCCAAATCAGCTACCAGTGCTCTTCTTAGATAAAAGATAATATCAGGTGATTTGCATTAATGAAGAAGCATTTTTAATTCTCAGGTATGGGTCTTTTTATATTATCAATTTTATTCACCAATTTATTGAACTTAGCAACAAACTCTACCATAGTTTCATGAGCCTCTTTCTAAAGTCGAGTCAATTATGGAAGTAATGAGTCTTCATCTTCCACAATTCTAAATCTATTCTCAAATTGAATTCTCATTGCTTTCCATAAATGAACAGAAGCATTAGGAAGGTGGTACAACCACACAAAATTAGTGTTAGTGAGTGACTCCACAAATAACCTAACTGTGATATGTATTCATGTTGTACACCCAACAACCCACTTGCAACAAAGAAGGCATTAATGTGTTTATCGATTGAAACTTTACCATCTACTTTGAACTTAGGAAAAAAATTTCCTAGAACATTTAGGCAATTCATGTAGCTAGTTTCCAAGGGCCAAAGGCCCTATAGCTGCCCCCCAAGGAACTAGTAACTGATCAACCATGTTTTGTGTAAAATTAACAACCAGGGGAACTATCGTACTGTGTAGGATAAGAGCTTGACAAGTATGGGAACAATTTTATTCTCTCATTCTTGAGGATGACTTAATTTTGAATATAATTCTCCTATTCATTCATGTAAAAGTAGAGAAATTACCTTCTTGCAAGGCTTTGAAAGCTGGATCAATAATACCTCTCCTTTGTTCACCTCCGGTATATCTTTTGGAATCCAATGTAACTGAAAAGGTTCAATAACTTATCTTCTAATATGTGCTCTAGGAAGAGAAATGATTCTATCAATGATAATTTGTAATTTTTGTCCTGGTCTTAGCCTTCTAAATTTTTTTGACGTACAACTCCCTCTTTATATTTTCAATAAAATCTCAAAAATGTGAATTTAAAACAATGTGTTCTTTTTTACCAAAAAGTACAAAAGGAATTAATCTTCAATACTCAAAAGCTTTTAATCATTGAATACAATGAATGGATTCAAGAACATATATAAATCACTAGTGCACAAGCTAGTCTAACATTCCATATAAGATTAAATGAAATTATCGACAAACTTCAAATAATAATAGAACTAAAGTCGATCATATAAATGAAAATGTTACTCATTCAAACAAAAATTATATAACTCAAGGAATTAACCAAAAACATAGATTCTAATTAAAATTCTCTTTCATTCAAATGACATCTACTACATGGACACAAACATACAAAGTTTTCAATTCCATGTATGCTATTCCAAAATTGTGATCCTTGTTAAGAGAGATTCTAGCTATGCTTAATTACAAATATACCAAATGGGTAATAACCACTTATTTTAAATAACCACCTAAAATCAAGAGTCATTTTAACTTCATAACATAAATTTGATAAGAGATATTAAAGCAATTAAAGGTGAGGTGGAACTTCGTTGGTGATCCCTTCAAATGATTTGGTGGCAAATGTGGTACTCCTGGCTTTATATGTATAGTAGGCTTTCACAATGGGTGGCATATCTCCATGTTGAGGAATAATAATATTCTTAGCTCTTAGTTTCCAAAGATCTTTGTTTGCTTTCGCCACTTTGATCTTCCTCGTGTAAGTAGTGGAAAGCCCACTAAACTAAAATAGAGCTAAATCAATACCAATAAACCTCCTCAAGCTCTCTATAGTGATTTTTTGTTGTAGATTTTTTTTATTATTCCTTTGAGGCTTCCTTTCAACATTTCCTCATCTTCATCTTTTGAGCTGCCCTCTTTTCTAAGTGTTATCACTTAGGACTGCACCCTAGTTGAGATGCACTCAACCATCCCATGTAACATGGAAATATCCTCAAGTTGTGGTTGGCTCAAAGTGAAGGTGAATCTCTAGAGTGGGCTGGTTCTCCTGGTAGATCACCTAAAACTACTAAAACTTCAAGAGGAAAAGTGATGAGAAAATTCTTGAAAGGAAAATCCCATGACTAAAGGAGTGATGCAGCAAAAAACTATAAATTTGTTTGTTGTTTCAACTCACAATTAGCACTAAAAAGACCTTTGTTTTCACAACCTCAATTTACACATGCAATACATCAGTAATTTATATGGAGGTTTGAATTTAAGACTTGTTTGAAGGAAAAATAGATGTTTTGTCACAACTACAACCCACTAAAATTAATTAACACAACATATAACCTACAATACATGAAACCCTTATTCCAACATTTGCAACAATGAGATATAAAACAAGATTCAAAAAATGAAATCAAAATTAAACATTAGATCACCAATTGCAAACAGAAACAAAAGTATTGAAGAAGGAATACTATTGTCTTTATTAGTTTTGAAATAATTTTCTTGTTACATAAAATCTCTTGAAAAATAGTTACAAGGAAACTTATGTTGTTGCAAAAGAAGCAAAAACTAAAGAATGAATGACCTATGAGAAGAATTTATAAAGTGAAATTTTCCAATAAAAAATTTCCACAAAGAGAGGGTTGCAAAATGTTGTAATTTTCTGCAACACCATGAAATCAGCTTCATGATTGAAGGAAATTATTGATCCTTCCAAATTAGGACACCTTCCCTTGTTGCAGAAAAAAACTAATTTATTTCCAATTTGATCCTTGAAATCTTCCCCTATCAAAAAAATTGCTAAAACTCCTATAAATTAGGACCCTTGAGAAGTGTTTCCAATCTTAGAAAGTTTTCCTTGGCAAGACAATCTGACCCTTACATCAAACATCTACAAATTGTGGCCCCTCAAAACAAGCAATTACACACTTGAAAATCACCTCAAATCTTCAACTTTGTAATCTAACCACTAATGTACAATGTGAAGAAAAACTCAAAAAATTTGGAGGATAAAACAATTGGTGTGAATAGGTATCACATCTTGAATATGAACTAGTTGAATAATATCCTATTACAAGTTTTCCTTGAGTGTTTTATCCTCAATCCTTTACTTGCACAACCAATCTTGACCTTGCAAAGAAAACACCTCGATATCTCTCTTTGTTAATAGACTGCTCAAGTAGAAAATTTGCAATTTCACCATGATAAGTATTTCATCAATAAGAATTTCCCATGCTTGGCATGACACCCACTAGCTTTTGAGACTGTTAACCTTCTTCACTGGCTCGACATTCTCCATGCATCCATAGAATGATGCATCTTATATTCCTGCCTCAAGGCTACAATAGATTGTGATCTTAACATTCCACAATGATTGCTTTCCTACTAAGAAAAAGGTTGCTCCTTGACTGGATTTTGTATTGATCTTTGAGTGCTTGGTGACTGAGATCATGATTCAAGAGATTAATCAAACTTGAAAAGGTGACTGCCTCCACAAACTCATATAGTATAACCATTAAAAATGGAGACCACTATCTTTGTTGCTTTATTTGGAAAGTAATTCTCTTGATTTCATTTTACTTTTCTAACACTATTTTTCATTGAGCTTTCCAATATCAGATATTTCTGAGATGATATCAGCTATTGCGATACGTTCATGAAATTTTAGTGGTAGTGACTACCTTTGTTGTTATTCACCTTTTACCACATTCATAGCATCACCATGACTATGACTTCCCTCTAGCAACTCTGAGATCATAAGTTATTGCAACCCTATGATAATAGCGGACTATGACTGAGATATTTACAATGCATGATATTTGGTTATCATTTTACTGTTCTTTCAATAGGGAATACATCATTTCACTATTAAACATTGCCATTACTGGCTTCAATTCAAAGCTCACTATTTTGGACTTAACACCATTTTCTTACATTTTATGAATCTCAAAACACTTCCCATACTTATGCACTTAAAACAATGAACCTATGTCTCATACTCTTTTTTATGGCATGACTATCTTTCATGCATTTGAATGCCTGAAACCTAGTTCAGATGATGCTCAAATTTCTTAGATAGTCAGACTCATTTTATTGTAGCTATAACCTTTATGTTTATAACCTTGACATGAATTCCCTTTCACTTTAATGAAATGACCTACACTCTGCAACTTACTCATCATTGTGACTGCCTTTAGTTTTGTCCTTTATGACATTGCTCCTTCACTTAATTCACCATGTTTCTCTAACATTTCATATCTCCCTAGGGTCTCATGCATTTGTGATGCTTGTCTTAATGAATAACCTTCCATCAAATCCACTGGTATATTCTCTTGTGAGTTTTCCATTCTTTCTATTGTAATCCATAAAAAGAGTCATAAAGAATATTTCCATAAACACAACAACAATGGCAACAAAACCCTTACACTACCAATAATAGTGTTATTCCAAAATTCCCTAGAGACCCTAGCCGTTGGACTATCACAAACCCAAAACAAAGACTTGCACTTTTTTCATTAACTTCGTAACTTTCATAATATTTAAAGCATTTCAAAGAGATAAACCCTTCATTGATGAGGGTTTCATAACTTTCATAGTGCAATGATTGGAATTTTAATGCCTTGGCTGATAAAAAGCTTCTGGCAGTAGCTTTTATAGAACATTGTGAATTTACGTATTCCTCACAATCTACTCAACATGCTCTTGTGACTATCATTCTTCTTTCCATGGACTGTATTTGCAAATGTCACTATCTTTCAACAGATTGTTGCCCCATAAAAATGATGATTGAACTGCCCTTGAAGATGAAGACCTACCTTCTTAACTACATGAGGATTTTGCTTCTAACATTCAAAACTACTATCCTTCATGCATGAATGATTACCCACTGCATATGAACCATTGTGATCTTCTTCAAGTGATGAAATTGCATTTTTCACAAACCTGTTGCCTTCTCATGAAACCTTGCAAATAAATGGTTTAATGGAAATGATACCCAAAAAACATACAAATCTTCCCATTGAATGAGAATAAAAGTAATGAAAACTCATCATGCAATAGCACTACACAATCCCTAATGCAAAGACATTTCCTTTTGTTGCATTTATTAAACCCTAGGCTCCAAAAACTAGTGATTTGAAACCACTATCCAAATGCTACATTGCAAGGGTTTTAACTCTTAAAGCTCTTATTGCATATTCTTGCCTCCATAAGACATAAAACATGGCTCTAAAGGGTAGCATTTCAAATTGAATATGCATATCAATCACAAAAAGAAACCATATCCCGCATGTGTAAAGAAAAGAGCCTCCAACAACTGAAAAACATCCTCATATGCAATAATGAAGACAGGAACTCTTCTCTTTTGCTTTTGTAACTTAGAAATGCAAGAAAATAACTCCAGGAAGATGGAAAAATATAGAAAAGGGAAAAAGAGGCAACAAACCATGCAAATGAAGGTTGAAAATGCTCAGAAAGGGTGCCATGAAGCTACTCCATGATCTTTGTTGAGTGAAACTAGAACAACTGCACAGAAACGCTACAACCTTCCTCTATAAAGTAGAAAACAATAGTAATGACATCCATTTTGGAATGTAGAAGTTCTACAAACAAAGTTTCCCTTCTCAAAAATGAATCTTTCCTTCAAGAGCCTGAGTGTTTCCAATATTTTTCCCAAAAGCAAGTGAATACTCCTTGCATACAAGGAAACCCAAGCAATTTTCCCTCCTTTCTTCCAAAAATTAAAACTTTAACTTTATCTTGATCATTTTCACGTGGATTTTGTTCAAAAAGACCATATAAAAGGAAAAAATACCTTTTATAATGTTTTGTTATAAAAATATCACCCACTTTATTTTTGCAAAATAAATCCTAAGATTTAAAATCCATATAAAACATAAAATGGGTTAAATAAAATGAACTTTAATGAAGTCAAGTCCCCACTTCATGAATGGCTACTCAACTTGTATAGGATTTAATGGTAGAACTGTTAATCTTTGTTTACCAGCAAACAATGCACACTTCCTATACCTTCTCACCCATGAAAATGTATCCATGTATAAGTTAGGCCAAAAAAAACCAGCTCTCATGATCTTAAGAGTTGTTTTCCAAAGTAAAAAATGGCCACCAAATGAACCATCATGAAATAATTCAAGAATTTTATCAATCTAGCCAGATTCAGCACATCTTAGCAAAACTCCATGACAGTACTTTCTAAATAAAATACCATCAATAATAACATAAGGAATAGCTTGTAGCCTGTAATACCTTTGTTTTTCATTTGTTAGACCTCCTAGACACTCACCAGTCTTAGCAAAACTCCATGACAGTACTTTCTAAATAAAATACCATCAATAATAACATAAGGAATAGCTTGTAGCCTGTAATACCTTTGTTTTTCATTTGTTAGACCTCCTAGACACTCACCAGTCTGACTGTAATGCATCATTTCTTGAACCTAACCTATAGGAGGGGCTACTGTAGTAGTTTTTTCAACATCATTGAGCACTAAGACAATCTAATTTTCAACCTCTTGGCTTCTTTCTAAATCACCAAAAAGTTGCTCACATAATCCCTTACCTTTTATCATCTTTGTGACTTTGATTTTTACATCATATTCCATTACTTTTGTAATCCAACTAGCTCTTTTATCATTTAGGTCCTTATTTAACAATAACTCCTTCACACTTGGATGAGAAACCAACAAGTGTATCTTGTTGTTTGAAAGCATATATCTAAATTTCTTGAGACTCCTAACCACAGCTAGAACATGTTTTTCAACAAATGAATACCTTTGGTCATAATCCTCTAAACCTTGGTTGAAGAAAGCTATGGGTTTCTCTAAACCCTCTTCATTTTGTTGGGCCAACATAGCCGAGATTGTGTCAATGCTACCAAAGGCATACAAAAGGAAGTCCTTTGCATTATTTGGATTAATGAGTGTAGGAGTTGCTGCTATGGCCTCTTTAATCTCCTCAAAACTTATTCTCCCTTCCTAAGTCCAACTAAACTTCACATTTTTCTAAGCATAGAAGTTAGAGGCCTTAACAAAAAAGCAATACTAGGAATAAACCTTCTTACAAGTCGATTCTTCCTAGAATGTTGGTGCAACATATCAAAGAGCCATGACCACATTTTTTCATGACTACATGCATATATTCATGGAAGACTATGTTGATGACTTCTTAGAAAAATCATAATCAAGGGATAGTCACTTGGTAGTATTGGATAAGATTTTTAAGTGGTTAGAAGAATACAAGGTCATATTGAATCCAAAAAGTTTGTTTTTGGAGTGCAAATTGGAAAATTAGTAGGATATATTATCTCTCACAGAGGTATTGAGGTTGATCCTACAAAAGAAAAATCCATCATGGATATGCCTCTGCCAAAAAACATAAGTCAAATACATACCCTACAAGGAAGATTTCATTCTATTCAAAGGTTCATAGCTGAGTTAGCAGATAAATATCAACCATTTTAGTATTTGCTTCATAAGGGAGTCCCATTCATATGAACCAATCATTGTCAAGAATCGTTCCAAAAAATCATGGACTATTTGCTATCTCCTCCAATTCTTATACCTCCTATCAATAGTAGATACCTAATACTATACATCTCAACGACCTCATCAACACTGGGAGCCTTGTTAGCACAAAATGATAATGATGAAAAAGAACAGGCTATCTATTATATCAATCACACACTTGTGCAGTATGAGCTTAATTACAGTCCTATCTAGCAAGCATGCCTTGCATTTGTCTTTGAACTCAAAATATTTGGATCTATATGTTGAATCATTGAACAAAACTGGTTGCAAAGATAGTTCCCTTGAAATACCAACTCAATAAAGTAGCTCTAACAAGAAGTTTAGAAAAATGGGTAATGATCCTAAGTGAATTTGATATAGAATGTGTTGATCATAAAGTAATGAAAGGACAAGTAATAGCTGATCAACTTGTAGATTCCCTAATAGCAACAAATTATTCGTTAATATTTAATTTTCCTTATGAGTCCATCTTCACAATAGATACCTCTACAACATGGAAGCTATACTTTGATAGGTCTTACACAAATTAGGGTTTACGAGCACGTATCCTCTTTGTCACACCACAAGGGGACTCGATAGGTATAAATCATACAGAATAGCATTTCCCTACACCAATAACATGGCTGAGTATGAAGCATTGCTAACAAGACTTTAAATGGCTATCAAATGGAAAATAAAGAATCTTCAAGTCTGTGATGATTCCCTATTGGTTATCTGTTAGGTCAATGATGATTATTATACAAAGGATGAAAATATCACACCCTATAAGAGAATGGTGGATAGTTTCAAGTAGTATTTTGATGTCATCATCTTTGAGAAGATCTCAAGAATCAGAATAAAGCAATTGATGCAATGACCACTATTAGATATCTCTTGGACATACCTAATAATGTGTCATAGTATGAGTTCTTGGTGGAACAAATTTTGGCCAATGCATTCAATGTCCTTGAATCTGAACTCTTGTGTGAAATTTTTTGTCTTGATTCTCCTTGGTACAAAGAATTTTATAATTACCTACATGACCAAATCATCCCTCCTAACCTATCCTCTAACCAATGCAAGACCTTTATCCAACAAGCATCCAAATATGTCATCATCGATGATACCCTTTACCACCATAGTCTAGATAGAATCCTCCTTATATGTCTTGATTTAGACGAAGCATAAATAGCTTTACACAAAGTACATGATGGTATATGTGGAGCTCACTTTGTTGGCCCTACCTTAGCAAAAAATCTCATGCAAATAAGATACTATTGGCCTACTATGGAACACAATGCCTATCACTTTGTTAAGAAATGTCAGCAGTATCAAATATATGAAGATCTTGTGCATGCACTTACTGTTACCCAATTTTCACCTGTGGGCTCAATCAGGAAAGGGAACCTATATTTTCAAGTGTTCATGAAGGCAAAATGGAGGAACATTTGCATCAAGGGTTAAATCATACATCTGATGCTATTTCACAAGGAATTTTGTTCGAAGGTATGCCTCAGTCAAACCTGGTATAGAACTCCTCAAAGAAGAAAGTCGGTGAGACCCTCCAGTTGTCTTACTGACTGGCTATTGTGCTATATTCATTCGAAATCCTCAGGTCACTTAGACATTTTGGTCACCACGAAGTTTTCTATCTCTCCCCGACTAAGGAAGTCCCGCTGACAATTGTTCACAAGGTTAGCATTGGGGAAAGAAACAGCCAGCATCAGGGAGAAGGTTTGGGGCTCACTATAACATCTCGCCAAAAGGCGAAAGTCTCACTGAGGGGGATTTCCTTCAACATAATGTCTTGCCAAAGGGGTGAAGTCTCGCCGAAGGAGGAGGAGTTCGGCATAATGTCTCGCTGACCAAGAAAAGTCTTGCCGAAAGGAGGTGTCATTGAGGAGATGTCTTTCCGACCTAGGGATGTATCACCGAAGGTTTGTGGCTTCGGCATGATGTCTCACCGACTGGGGGGAGTCTCGCCGAAATGGAATGGTCTCAACAAAATATGTAGGATTCAACATGATGTCTTGCCGACCCGATGAAGTCTCGCTGAAGGATTGTGCCTTCGGTGTAGTGTTTTACGATCGCTATGATGTCTCGCCAACTCATGGTGGTCTTGCTAAAAGGGTGTATGGATATTGGTAAGACTCCTAGCTAAGGGGTTTTCGTTTGCTATGATGTCTTGCCGACTCATGATGTCTTTCCGACTCATGATGTCTTGCCGATAGTTTTAACTCTTTGGTGTGACTGATGGAGGCTCATTGAGACCTTTTTCTGACTTGTTTGTCTTGCCAATGGGTGTGTTCATGTTGAGCATCACCGAGACTCTTGTCGATGGTCTAAATGGAAAGATATCTATTGTCAGGTGCTTTTGGTATGACCTCTTTCAAAAAGTGATAGTCTTGCCGATGGTTTTGGATATCAGTATGACTCTTAAGGACTCACTATGATGTCCAGATAGCGACAGTCAGGGCGACAATTTTGGGACATTGGTATAACTTTTACAAGTTGATATGAGGTCTTTCCAACAGTTGTGTGTTATGCCGATTGCTACTGTGAAGTATAATCGCATTGGGGAGACAGGGCTAGTGTCTCACCGACATGCAATTTTTTTTGAAGAACTTTTGACCACCTGGAAAGCCTAAGTGGCATGTGTTCAGCCAACCAGAGAAAGCTGAGGGTGAACCATTAACTGTTTGACTATTGTGACCACCCCTGTGGAAGATCAACAGAATGCGAATGACATCGATCTACTTTGAGATCGAAGGTGATCAATCAGCTTGGTGAACAATGGTGTGGGGATCTAACAAAGGAGGTTGGATGTTGTTTCTCAAAGATAGTCAACTTGCAAAAGGGTCTAGAACATGAGGAGAATAGAAAGGAGGAGACCGCAAGGACAGCTAGGATGTCGGCTAGCAAAAGTGGATTGACATTAATGCCATACTTCAGAACATTTGAAGCATCTCTAATGAGGCTCTCGAGGGTGGACACGAAGGCTAGAACTTAATGCAATTATTCCAAAAGATCTAGAGGCCATTCCAAGAGAGATCCTTCACTGACTTGGATAGCGGGGATGCACATTGAATGCAACATTAGCTGTATTCCAAAAGATCTAAGGGCTGACATGTTCAGCAACCGTTTCATTTTTGTAAGCCCTAGGGTAGGGGCCGACACTTTTAGTATATATGGCATTTTTACCTCTTTGTAAAGGAGTTCGGATTATGCATTCTAGAGAGTTAGTGATTTTTCTCAAATCCTTTCTCAGCTGATGTATGCTTTGTAACTCATTTGGAATTTGGAATATAAAATATAGAGATTCCCGTGGAAACCAGCATTAGTGTTCATACTACTTTCATTTTTCTTTCAGATTATGTAAGTTCTAAACTGTGTTTTCCTAAATTTACATTTGAACTTTAAAGTTGTGAAATTCATCTTTCCTTCTTAAAATGTATATGCAGATTAAGCCTTTTCATGAATTATGCATAATTTCACAAAATGATGTTGAGTAAATGAAATAACTATCATTAGTTTTCTAGGGGTATGTTCATCTATTTTATTTCATGATTCATGTCAGTTCGATGTATCACCATAGGGATTAGTTCCTACCATTTATATTTTTCTTTAGTAATCTTCTCCATTTTCCTTACAAAGGTCAGTAATTAGGTGATAACACAAAGGAAGCCGGCCTTCTCTGGAGGTTCTTTCCCATTTTTAGGTGACCCACAACTTGGAAAAGTTCCCATGTTTCTCTGAAGTATCAAGTTCTACAACTTGATAAGGGCACAATTTCAGCAGAAAACACTTACCCAATACCTTCATCGAATAACATCATCATGGCCATTCTCTTAATGGGGACTTGAACTCATGGGAAGGAACCATCCTACCTCTTCCAATGGTCATAAATTCATCCTTACTGCAACTAAGTATTTCACAAAATTGATGGAAGCTATTCCAATGACCTACATCACTGAAAAGAAAATATCTAAGTTTATCCTTAATTACATCATATGTCGATATGGTGTTCCCCAATCCATCATCACAAATAATGGTCATCCTTTCAAAAACCAATATGTATATGAGTTGTGCGAGAGATTCCATATCCATCATCATTTCACTACATATTATGCTCAAGGTAATGGTCAAGTTGAGGCATGTAATAAAACTATCCTAAAATCATAAAGAAGACTATTGATGATGCTAGTCATGATTAGCATATCCAACTTAACCCCACCTTAAGGGCCTATCATTCTAACATCCACACTCCTATAGGAGCCACTCCATATTCCCTTGTCTTTGAATCTGAAGCCATTATTCCCGTTGAGGTTGAGTTACCATCCCTTGGAGTATCTATGCAAGATTTCATTGATGATGAGGAATATCGTATATCATGTTTGTAAGAGCTAGAGTTACTAGATGAGAAGAGACAAAATCCATTGATCCACTTACAAGCATATCAAAATTGTATTTTTCATAGCTACAAAAGGAAATTCTGAGTTAGGAATTTTGATATTGGTGACTTGCTCCTGAAAGATATCTTGAAGAATCAAATGGATCAAGAGAAGCCTAGAAAGTTTGAACCTAATTAGTTGGGTCCTTACATCATTACCATAGCATATGGATCTGGCGCTTATCAACTTGCTACTCCTAAAGGTGAACCGTTACTAGATCCTATCAAGAACATGCACGTTTACAAATACTATACTTAGCTTTTAAAGAATCCCATAAAAAATCAACCAAAAATTGAAAAAAAAGAGAAAAAAATTCTTACCCTGATGAAAACCTAGCAAACAGGCATCTTGGTGACACAAAAAAAACAAAAAATAGAAAAATAAAAAAAATAGTAAAGATAAATAATTTGTCCAATAGTGAAAACCACTTTGGTGGTGCTTTGGATAAGTACCATGGTGAAAACCTAGCAAACATGTGTCATGTGTAGTCATTTTTTGCTCCATTGTATCATTATATCTGATTTTTTCGCTTCCATCCATGATCCCTTGTACATATCTCACTCCATAACAAAATCCCACTTTTTTCTATCCATTCATAATAACTTATCTTATCCATTTCTTCCATAATAAGTTGGTCCCATATCTGACTAGGGGAAATTTCTAGACTTACGTCTTTCAAGGGATCTTAGATGTGGGTTAGCATCAAAAAATGTCAAAAAACCAAACAAAAATCAAAACATGCCAAAAACCAAAAAAACTCAGAAAAATGTCGAAAAACAAAAAAAAAAGCAAAATTGCCAAAAACCAAAAACATTAGAAAACATCAAAATTCCAAAAATCAAAAACATCAAAATTAAAAAAAATCAAAAACATCAAAATCCAAAAATTTAGAAAATATCAAAATTGAAAAAAAAAATGAGAAAACATCAAAATAAAAAAAAAATCAAAATCCAAAAAAAATAGAAAACATCAAAATCTTAAAAAAAATCAAAAGCATCAAAAACTCCAAAAATAGAGTCTATGTCAGTCCAAGTGGTCGAACTGTGTTGCCTCTATGACTTCACGTAGGTAAGGCCATCATCGATGAACCCCCAAGGCATTACGTTAGTCCTCTAGGTTTTTTTATAATAAATTTTCATGTCCATCCATGTCTGCATTTTTCGTATTAAACTATCCATGGTCAGAGTCAATTGAACTATGTTTTCTTTATGCTTTACGTAGGAAAAGCCATCATCAATGAGCCCCCGAAGCATTAGGTCAGTCCCTTAGGGTTTGTCATAACAAATTCTTCATCCATCAAAATTATCCATCCCATAATAAATTGATCCTTACTAAGGTCGACATTTTGAGTAAACACATATAGTTATCAAGCAAGAGAACTAAGCTTATCACAATCATGAAACAATAGATCAGACTATCCAACTAGCCTTCAACCATCAACAATCAACTGCTTAAACACATGTACCTATCAAATATCAACCATCAACCATAAAAAAAAAATCTATTATTCTTATCAGATATCAAACAATGTATACAGTATGTAACATCATCAGGCTCCTTGGGCTTATATAGCATGCTTCATTTATGAAATCAAACATTATCCATCAATCTTTAGTCTTAGACAAGATGTTGCATCGTCGGGCTCCCTAGGCTTATATGGCATACTTCCTTTCCTAAAACCAGATGCTATCATTATCCAAAATCTTATCATACAATTTGGAAATCTGATCTAAATGGCTATTGACTCTATTGGTCCAGTTTATCTTATCTTTTTATCTGGTTTATCTTTGGTCATGTTACTATATGCCTCAAGGATGTCCCTAAAGGATTTAGAGGAGTGATGATGGATCATGACCTTTTTCTCTTTGATTTTTTTTTGTGGTTTGTCTTGGAAATATGACTAGGGCAACTAGGTTCCTTGTGTGTGATTGGGGTCCATTTGGCATTAATCAAAATATCCTACACATAGAAAAGATTAATCTAATGCTTCCTTCTGTCAGGATTAACATGCTTCATGGTTACTTCCTCACATATTCCAACAAGGTTTTGTGGTTACTAGTCTGAGTCATGGCACTCCTTTTTTGTTGCATGTCTGTTTTTCACAAGGGATGATCTATCACACCTTGGTCTACGTCATTTCTTGGTGTTTGTCATCCATTTCCATAATAAGTTATGATGATAACTATGGAATAAAATAAAATCTTGATCATTTATTAGCAAAATCTCAAGATAGTAGTCCCAATTTATTTGCCTCATTTTCTATCCATACATCATATCATACATAAACATATAATAGAACCATGTGCATCCATCCATATATCATAAACATGTAAACCATAAATCAAATATCCATAACATCATATCATATTGGAAGCATCACATATCCATAAGGAAAACATGCATATAGAGCCAAACACAATCATGCAATCACCACCAAAGTCATATATTTTACATATATATATATATATATATAAATATAGTTTTTCACAGTAGAATATCATGATGTATGTAAAAAATGGAGCTCTTAGGCTCGATCAAAAATATAAGGGTGATCCCACAATACTGGTTTACAATTTTTGGCCAAACTAGGCATTGAATTGAATTGTTTTAACTAAATATTCACTTTTGGGCACCTATAGTTGCTAAACCATGAGGAATTTGAAGATGATGCATATTAGTGATTTTTGAAATTTTCTCTATAGATTCTAAATATTTAAAAAAAAAAAAATAGGAATCAGATTGCATTTCTTTTTCCATCTCCTTTGAAAACTAGTTTTTAACAGTAAACACCATTTTTAAAGAGTGATGTTCACCGTATACAACATAACTTTTTTTATATGAAGGATAAAATTCCATGTTTTTAGAATTTAGATTTGTAAATATGATATCTATTACTTTCATTTGGTTTCATACTGTTTTATTCGATATTTTTTTCTTAATTAAGTTTTGAAGTCAAACCAATTACAATTTAGACATAGGTAGACCGTATACAACATAATTTTTTTTGTATGTATCGAAATTCAATTTTATTCTTTTTGTTGGATCAAGGACATAAATATCTAGCACAAACATATTTTTCAAATTTTCTTTTGGTAATCTACTATTTTTCCACATGTGCAAAACAAAGAGCTTTATTTTTGGTGAAAAACCTACATTCACAAAAAATAAAAATAAATATAATAATAAAATTAAATATATTTAAAATTATAGTTTTTGGGAAGCTTATAATAAGGACTACATACTTACAAAAAATAAAATTAATTGAATTCATTTGATCCCCCAAAGGGTAAATCAAAAGTGGTTTTTTATCAACATTTTGATAGGTGTAAAGGAGACTCTGTTATAGGTATGGTTTAAAACTAGCGGGGTTCTATCCAAGGTGGTTTGATCAAACCCTCTTCAATTGGAATCCTTTAAATGGAACTTTTCAATGCTTAAATCATTATATTTTCTAAAAATATGTGATTTCAGCAAAAATTGCGATGTCCCAAAAAGTGTAAACCACTATTGTGGGATCGCCCATAAGTCTCTAAAACATATAAAAATAGGCCTAGCCTATATTTCCCTCGTCTCATGACGCTAATGGTCTCTCCTCCCTCTATTATGATCCTAAGGGTTTATCATATGGTCCTAATCATCTTTGTGAGACTCCCCCACTATTTTGAGACCTACGTTAGTGTGTCTTGCTCTAACTCTAGCTCTAGAAACTAGGTGCCCTAATTGTCTCTAGCACTGCATGCTCATATAGATCCCTATAGTATCAAGTCTATCTTTTGGCCTAATATATAGTGTCTACAAATGCATCCACTAGTCCACTCTCTATCACTACGAACTCAATGGATTTTTTCTTTTCTCTATGTTCCCTTATGATTGACTAATCTCTCTCAGTCGTGAGCATATGTATCTAACCATGCAGAGCTAGTATTTGCGCTATCTATTCCTATAGCATCTACACCTGAGCTTCGAGTGCCTATATATGTGCCTAGGGACCCTACCCTGCATCCTTTGTATCCTCTCCAACCACATCCATAATCACATTGTTGATCGAGCCATCATGTAGACCCCCTCTTGGATGGCAACATCATTAGTTTCCTCCTCAACTGATACATCCTCCTCCTCAACCACTACCTCCTCACCTACCACCTCATCCCTCACCTCCTCCATCTCCACCTCTACCTACTCTCCCTCCTGCTAAATGGGTGGCATTCACTAGGCTACCCTCTGTGGTACTCTTGGCCCACCTCTGTCATCCTGACCCTTATCCCTACCATCCCTAACTCGATCACCTCTACCTCTATCTTCCACCTCAATCCTCATATCCATCTTTATATTCATTATTTCCCCTCCCTCGCCCTTTACCTCCTAGCCTCCCTCATGGACCTCAACCCATCCTCTCCACTAGTGCTACCTGGTCTGGGTCCATGAAGGGTGACAATCTATGAGTGGCCCACCATGCATCATACTCTTAGGTAGTTCCTGCATCAACCCCATTGGTCACCGCTCCCCAATACATAGGCTCCAATCCAACTATCTCTTGCATAGCCACTTTAAAATTCACCATAGGCCCCCACTGTGGGACCTCTCTCACTTATTTGGAAAACTTTGTGGTTCCCTTTAGCAATCCTTGGTGCTCTCCAAACTATTTGAGGACCCTCTCTAGTAGGTGTCCCTCTATAATGTGTTGTGTCATACTTGCCCATCCAATCAAGTATCGTGTATGCCTGTAGTAGGGTAGGTGCTCACCATCATCAACCTAACTCATGTAATCCCTATAGGGTCTCAATGCAAACCTATCCATCATGTAAATAGTATGCCTCTAGTAACCAACATCCCCTACCTTGATCTGAGTCACCACTCCTCCATAAATGTACACATATGGTAGTCCTGGAACAAAGTACCTATCCATAGGTGATCTAAACACTGCAATGTGCTCCCACACCCATACCATCAATAGTGTTGTACCACATCTAATGCTTTTTTATCTTTGTAAGCTACATCATGTAGCTATAAATATAGCATCGCCAAGAGGTAGGGTCCCCATGCATATACAGTCGCCTCTGTCATCATGCTCTCTAGCATCTCCCCCCATCCTACTGGAAACTCGTCCATGTTTTTTAGGCCATACCACTCCCATAATCACTAAGAATACCACAAAAATAAGCCTATGGTACCTGTCTTCTAGGGTTTCCCACCTAATCTTGTAGTCCTCCACCCCTAGCTCCACTAGAAAGTCAGTCTCAAACACTTGTTGCATCGCCACTAATCCTCACCCAGTATCATAAACCACTAACTCCCCATGAATAGGAAGCCACAAAATCCTCCAAATTCCCTCTGATGTCACTATCACCTCACCATTCAATAGGTGGAATGAACTCGTCTCTGAGTACCACCTATCTACCAATGCTATTAGTATCCCCTATTAGCTCACACAACAAGCATGAATATCACATTGTATAGTCTAAGAGTAGATACTTGTATCTTGATCCTCCACAACAAAGTGATCTCGTAATGCAAATGATATCGATCGAATCTCTCACATATATATTAGCACAAGTATCACCTGCAATCATGTAAAGCACATCATGTTAATCACGACATCTAACTTAACCTATTTTCAAGTTATTGTATTTTCAAAAAAATTCTAAAAATTGCTTAAATTTTCCTATCAATCAAATACATCACATAGTAATTCATATGCATCATACTTCACAATTGTGTTGCAGTTTAACAATTGCATCATTTTTTCATGCATTTACATTACACTATCAAAATTACATCATTTCCCCTACAACTGTGTCATGCCAACACAGTTGCAATGTACTTTGTAGTTACAATCATTTTATACATGTGTCACACCTTTGCAGTGCTAGAAAACAATTGTGTCATAGATTACGATTGTGATGCATGGAAGCACGATTGTGGCGAACGCGATGACAATTGTGGTGCAGAAACTGCATTGCATATGTTTTCCCTTCTTTGAGCCCTAAAATCTACCAAAATTTAACAAAATCACAAAGAAAGGTTTAGATACATACAACATCCCTTGATCCCTCCTCACATTCATATGATCGTACTCAGTATCCATGGTGTGCAACAACTAGTATAGTCGACATTTTGGTAGCAGCTCCGTAGCAAACCTCAAACCAAAGCTCCTAAATTCCTAAAGAAAAAATGCACAAATGACCTATTTTCACCCCCTAGGGTATATTTATAATCTAATTTGTCCTAATAGGGCCCCTACCTGCATAATAGGCCACATTAGCTTTTTCCTTTGAACCCAAATATCAAGCCCCTATATCATCTTTTGAACCTAGTTTTTCATCGCCAATGCATTTGCGCCTATCCAATTAGCTTATCAGTAAATTTTCCAAATTTTTCATAATTCTTCAAAAATTTGTCAATTTTCCTGAGGGGGCACCATCCTATCCTACGTCTACCAAATCATGCTAGAGCAAGTTTTGAGTTGAATTTTCATGATTATTCTTTGACATAATGCTCAAAATTGTATTATATCAAAGAGGGGGAAAATGTAGACACTAAAAAATGTCTTGAGCCTATAAGCAACAATTTATCAGTAATTTGCCTCCTTCAACACATAATTAAATAATTTTAATTATTTAATTATTCCTTAATGTCATTTTACTCTATTAATTAAATAATTATTAATTATTTAATTAATTCACTTTATCTCATTCCTCTTTTGATTAATTTAAATTGCGTCACTAGTTTATCTTTTTTCCCCATAATTAAATAAAATTTATTTATTTAATTATTTATTTCCATTTTCCTCTATAATTAAATAATTATTGATTATACTTTTCCCTCGCTAATTAAATAATTTTATTTATTTAATTATTTCTTATTTCCCTCTTCTATAATTAAATAATTATTTTAATTATTTAATTGTTTATCATTTCTCTCCATGTCTCTTATTAAATAAGTGTTTTTATTTATTTAATTTATTTTAACACTTCATCCTTCTTCTATAATTAAATAATTATTTTTTAATTTTTTAATTATTCATTTTCCCTCCCATAACTTAAAGAATTGTCATTATTTAATTTGAATTTCTTCTTAGCCAAGCCCTAAATCTCAACTAACTTCTTGAGTTTTGGTCCATCCTTCCCTATCCTCATCTCAATTAACCTCATCCATTGATCATTATACCTCATCTTTCAATCCTCACCCTTCATTTGAATTGGGATTTCTATTTAAAAGAAAGTTATCATCTTCATTTCAACCCTACAACCACAATCTTTGAAGTTTTCTATTTTGATAACTAACTATCTTGCATCAACATCAAACTTATTGCAAATACATTGCATATTATTTGAGAACAAAGAAACAAAATGGAGAAGAGCAATGGAGATTATTCAACTTTGGCATAGATATTGAGTATTATTTCTTCATCATTATGTCATTTATATGTTCATTTGTGTTTCGTTGCTGGATTAGGCTCTTTATTAGCTTGAATTCGATAGTCTAAGGTTGTTATTATTGATTCATGCTTATTCCACGAATTCTACCTCGATCTACAATGTCATACTTGTGGAAATAGATATTTGTAAAGGAATGAAACTGATTTCACATAAATCTAATATTATTAAATAAGAGCTAATAATATTCACATAATTAACTTTGATTTAATCAAGAGCTCACATTTGATATATTGCATTTCATATTTTTAGAAAAGGGTGAATAGTTAATGTTGTTTTCACATAAAATAAATTTCATTCAAATAAAGGAATTCAATTATCTTTAACTAATGAATGTGACCACATTAGAATAAATCTAGAATTTGATTTGGATTGATTTCAATCCCTTTATCTTCAACCCCTAGAATGTGGAATTGATAGTAATACATAAGATCAACCTAACACAATGTAGGCTCCTACAAACTATTTGGACAAGATTCTTTGGTATCTAAATGCTCATAAAGATGATAGTATTTAAAATACCTTTGAGTGGTTACCAAATACCACGGTCAAGTTCTCTCAAGTCAACCCAATGTTTGGATTAGATTTTTTATTCAAATTTTGAAGAAAAAATTTCCAAGCATGCAAATAGGCTAAATCATTCCAATGAAAATTTTAACTCTTTTTGTCTCTTAGTAATTGAAGAATTTGCTAATTATTTTTCTTTGAGTGAACATATGAATTGATTGGACATTAAATTTTTGTAAATGCAAAAATAGAGCAATAAGTTACACAAATGTGTACCATGTTAGCTCATAATGGTAATGAGTAAAATCACTATCTAAAATTTTGAATTTTTGTGTCAATCTTGAGGTACTCTATATTGACCCAATATAGTATGGTATTAAGATTTATGCATGGAAAAATGTGTGGATATGGATGTGATAATAGGTATGAAAAATGGTTAATAATGATGAATATATAGGAATGTGTGTAAAATAAGAAAAGGTTGAGGGTGAATGCATATAAATAGGTGTAAATGAGTGTTTAAAAGATAGATATAAGAATTAGATCATGAGTCAAACTAAACACAAGGGTGTGCCACTTTTTTCTATGTGATTTTATTCAATGTTTTTATCAAAATGAGACAAAAAATAAATAGGAGTTGGAATGGATATATAAATTTAATCACTAGAATAGAAAAATGATTAAAATTATTGCTTAAATGTAAATTTGAATGTCCCTTTGTCCTTGAATATTATTGTATGAAATCAAGAGTCTAGTAAATATCAAGAACTAAAACTTATTTCATATAATATCACAGTCCAAAATTCAATTAATTATGGTATAATTATAAATAGTTATAATGAAATTTGACCCAAAAGTATGAGAGGGGAGTGTTGGAACTTAGTTTTGTTGTGTCAAATTTGGATTGATTCCCTTCCTTTTGTGTAGGCCTATGAATTATTATTCCTTTTCAATAACCTATTTGAGAAGTCTCCATATGGGTCAACATGTCATATTGTGCTATCGGTTGTATTCCCCTCACATGTCTTCTACCTATTTCCCAAAATTAAATTTGCAAGTTAGATAAGTTTGAGTGGTTGAAGCTTTCAAATGCACTAGGAACCATTGGTTCCTTGTTGCTATGAAATATTTGATGTTTTATTTCCCCCTTTGGAAGAGTAAATAACATGGTCAAAAGTTCCATGGGAACTAGGAACTATTAGTTCCTCATTCACATAGAACCCATGATAGAGGAATGTAGAAGCATTGAGGAGAAAAAAAAAGAAAGTGAGAAAAGAGAAGGACACAAGCAAGTGGTGGAGATTCCTTTAGGTGTTCAAATTGTTGATGAAGGGGATAGTGAGCACACAAGTCCCTATAGGTTCCTAGTGGGTATATAGGTTCCAAAAAAGGAAAAACATAAGCTCACGATGATTCTTTTCTATATAGATGGCTCAATGGCATGTTTTGTCATCTCTCTCCACATACTTGCAGCAATGAATCTATTTTCCCAAACCACAAAATTAATTACAGATCATCATATTTCAATATGCAACACCTAGTTTGGGTAGTCCAATGAACCTAAGTTGTGGGTTTGAATATTGCTACAGTTTCTAGTAATTAGGGTTAATTCCTTGCTACTATTCTAATATGGTTATTGCTTTTTTTAAAAGAGTTAGTTCTTGTGATGGTATCCAAAAGCCAAGGAAACTTTGCAGGGTAGTCTTTGATGCTAATTATTTCCCATTCTTTGAATTTCAAATTTGTGGGTACAAGAGGATTCAACAAATGGAAGTGAATTATGTGATAGAGTGTCTCTTGAGTAGTATGTGTACATTTTGGAGGGTTTGTAGTCAAATTTAGGGATTCTCCTTTGTCACATTTTCTAGCATGAGTGTAACCATGAATTATATGAATGTAACAACATTCTAAAACTATTACGAGCTTTTTAATAATCTCTTTCATTTTGCACATGAATATATGCAACTCTATTTTGGATAACTAATTATGCTCTATTATTCTAGTTCCACATCTTGGGTTTCAGACCTACTATTCTTGTTTCTAATTTTTCATTCAATATGTTGTGACTCTATTTCCAAAAAATGAAATATCTTACAAATGAAGAAAAGGAGAAAACCACATGGAACAAAAATCCTCTCCAAAAAAGAGATATAATGCAAATCTAATGAAAATCACGTACAAGTAATGGAAGTGGTGAGTGGAGATCTCAACATCAATACCCCCCAAGAGCTACATCCATCACAAGAATACAATATAATCAATAGCCTCCCCATAAGAGGGAAATAGAGAGACTATATAGCCCCCCCATAATGTGTAATCACTTGCAAAAATGGTCAGTGCATGAAGAAAAAACATGATCCAATGTCGACAAACAACTTGTCTCCCTTTTGGAAGAAATAAAACCAAATAAAAATGCAAGAATGCTTCCCACTCTTGATAGGAATTGGTAGGAAGAGGAATCCATATGTATGACAATGATGATGATGTCTCTAAAAACTACTCATGTGTCTCCTTTTCCACTGAAGATGAAGATGCCACAACCAAATCAAATACATACCCAAACAATGAAGAAGGTGACAAATAAGGACTATGCAGAAACTAATGTTGAACAATATCCAAAGACAAAGATGGTTTGACAAAAGTTGTGCAATGGTTGTCACCAAAGAGAAGTAATAGCCTCTTAAATGTGTCCTTTATATCTAAAATTTGGCAAAAATTGAAGTGATTGGAGACAGTATATGGTGAAATCTCTCCATTATTTATAGTTTCTCCTGTCCAACATAATCAATGAAGGCTGAAATTAAAACCCCATAACAAACTATGATTGATCTCCAAGATTACAAATAAATTGAACTTCAATAGCAAATAGAAACTCCCAAATATGATGCTCAACTAAAAATAAAATCTCCCAATGCAAATATACCTTCTCCAAATTGTAGTATGTCCAAGTTATTAAGTAAATGCCTCAAATTGTAAAAACTCAGTAGAATGTACCTGGATTTGAATATGAAAAGGTGGATTGAAAAGATGAAATAACTCTGAATCACCTTCACAATGCCATTGAAATATCCAAAATCTGACAAACTAGTGAAAAGATATAAGCTCAGGAGTCTAAAAGAAAGCACTGACTTTAGTTGGCTATAATTTGTACCTACAAAAAAATCTGGAAAAATACTCTGCACCACTACAAAGTACACAAAAATAGATTTATGTTGATATCTTGTTTATGAAAATCTAATATAATGGAAAAAGTTATGCCCCATTGAAAAATATCTGCTATTAGGATGTGCAGGCTAACTAGGTGCAAAAACAAGCACCGAGGGCTAGAAAAAATAAGCCCTTGGTCACTAATATGACTAGAGGCAGGCATTGGCAAAAAAAAAAATGTCACCAGGGCCAGTTGCAGCGGGGTGGTAAGATGGGTGGCGATCGAGGGACGCCGCTCATAAAGCAAAGCTCCTAGTTATTAATAGAACCGCACCAAGCCTTAGATTTCCAAGCAGATGGCGAGAACCTTGGAAAGTCAGCAATAAGTACTGATGCTAACGAACAACAAACAAGTAGTGGCTGGAAAGTAGAAGTTAGTTGGTCTTTGGCAGAAAAAGGTACACAGCTTAATGAATGCAGTAGACAATGAAATGACATCTACTCACGAGCCAACAAGAATCTCCTATAGACTATTAAAAGAACCAACAAACTAAAGATTTACATATTTTAATATTTCCAATTTGTCAATTAATCTATGAATATAATATGTTGATATAAAAAATTCCAAACCCCCTTTTTAATAGATGTCGAGTGAAAATAAATTTTGACCACCAATTAAATATCCGTAGAATTTAAAACCTTATAAATAAATTGTGCACCCAAAATATTTATGTCTACTAAAATAAAACAAAACCCTAATAAATATTTTTCTACCAATGATTGAAAAATTTAGCCTAAATAAGAAATTTTAACCTACAAATGTATGATGTGATGTCGGCCAGAGAAGAATTATTTTTTGCAAAAGGGGAGCCTGGGGATATTTTCCTCCAGCTTGTACAATATGTATGAATTCCCTTAATATAGATATGAAAAACCTCTGATGAACTCTAGATGATGATGTCAAATTTTGCTAAATGGATAGGCAAACCTAGGGTTTTTAGACCTTCTGATCACAATGGCGGGGTTAGATTTGACCCTATCTACTTCAAAAATCAGCTGCTCCCTGGATGAAGTCAACTAGCCCTTTATGCAAACCCTTCAACCTACAATGATCTCCTCAACTCAACTTCTTGATATGAGATGGATCTTCTATGGGCTATGCTCTAATACCATGTTGGAAACATGAATGAATAGTAAACCGAATGAAGTTGTGCACACTTCGAAAGGTCAACCAAGAAAGACACCATCCACATGAACAAGAAAGTGATGCATCATGAGTAGGAAGAGAAATTGATCAAATGATGATCTATTGATTTGATATCTATAATCTCTAGAATATCATGAAATATGATATATGAGCCGATTTACAATGAACAAGCACATTGTTTATATAAGCAAGGTGAGAGGAGGTAGGTTACTACCTTGGATGTAAACATTAAATATCTAATGCATAATTTTAAATGCATGAATGAAATATTAAATGCCTAGATAACTATAAGCTAATTAATGAGACATGACCTCATTAATACTAGTTTCTAAAATGCCACCTAGGAAACTAACTCCTAAGTAAACTTATTAATAATGTGAATAGGTCTTCACTAGGAACTAGTTAGGAAATAACCCCATTCACACTAACATTTGGAACCATTTTCCAATCTCGCTTCCATAAAAAAACATAAATTAGTAGTTAATCTATGAGTCCTTCAATGTATTCATAACCTAATGATATAACCAAGGACCTATCTTTAGTGAGCTATAAACAAATTCATTTCATGTAGGTTATTTTTTTAAAGTGTTGTCAACTATATAGGGGTTATATGCAACTATTTTTTCTTAACTTAGTGATAGTATTTGGTGTTAAGAATATAAATGGGTTTGGTTGCAACTATTTGTTGATTATAGATTTTGTGTGATTTTAATACCTTTTAAGGTATACCCCTAGGAACACCCTCCAAAGTCTAAGATGAGCTCAAAGTATAGGAGAGAAAATCCACTCTCATAGAGTTAGCTTAGAATTCTCCATAGTCTATAGATGAATTGAGTGTTCACTCACTTGTTGACAACCTTGGCCTTGTGAGTGGGTTTTGGTTCTAGAAAATGGAGCAATGATTTTGAGACCTAACAAAGAGCATACACAAAATACTACTTTGGGTTAAAAAGTCAAAATATTTTAAACCAAAATCCAAATGTGAGCGAATTTTAAGCCAAGTTTAATCTTATATTTATAAGAAATGCATACAAAGCTCCAAAAAAACAAAAAGGGTATATAATCAAGTCTTCAACACACATCCTCCAAAACCCACCAAGTTGGTAATTTAAGACATGTAGGTCTTCACCACATGAAAAGTAATACATTCAATAGTTAGCCAAAAAAATAAAAAATAAGTTAGTCCAAGAGAAAAACAAACACCTTAAGTAGATTGTACACATATATGATTTTAATTGGATATTTGTATCCACCTACGTTTTTAATATTTCCTTGATTATTGCCGGTATTGGCATGGTGTGATGGTTTATTGGTGGCATTGTTGTTCTTGCCACCAAGGTTCAAACCCCGTTGGGGTGGTATTGTTGAATGGCTGTATCTAGTTCATAGCTCTGGTCAAAAGTGTTTACCCCTTGAATAAAAAAAAAAATATGACAACTAAAAAGCTCATGTGACAAATATGATTTTCTTGGCACGTGATAGACTTATATGACTTTCTTGGCATGTGAGCGTCGAATAAGAGAGCTTTGAATAAGAGAGTGTCGAATAAGAGAGCTTTGAATAAGATAGCATCGAATAAGAGGTTTCAGACACAACGGAGGTCTATATAACACTCTTCTCTTATACAATTTACACAAGAAGCCAAAGCTAAGAGAAGAGGAACAGTTTGAGTAGGGGCAGAGTTTTCTTATGGCCTCATCAGTGTAAGCTTCTATCACAGCTTTTATGGTTTTTTCTTTCTTTCTGCTTATTCCATGGCAATGGTGGACTAATTTACGTAGTTTATGGTGTACATATTTTTTAAGTTGATTTGTATCACAGAATGCTTTAATGATTTTTACTTGTATGGTGATGTTTCTGGATTTAGTTTTGTCTAGTTTACATAGTTTATGCTGGTGTATCTAATGGATTTGAGTGGGTATGGTATAGGATGAGGAGATTCGAAGGCAAAGTGGCAATAGTGACAGGTGGATCAAATGGTATAGGTGCAGTCACCGCAAGGAAGCTTGTGGGAGATTCGAGAGCCATGTGAAAGGGGTTGTAGATCGAGAATGGGTGTCTCGACATCATGGTGAACAATGCAGCTATGATGCACGCTCATGGGAATGTCATCACGAAAGTTCAACTAGACACTTGGGAAAGAATGATGGCAGTGAATTTGATAGGTCCTATGTTAGGCATGAAGCACGTTGCCAGGGTCATGATTCCACACAACTCTGGTTCCATACTCTTCAGTGGCAGTGTGTTGGAATTTCTTAAGACTGATAATGAGTCTCATGGTTACATAGCTTCCAAGAATGCTCTGTTGGGGTTGGTGAAGAGCGGTGCAGTGGAGTTGGCAAAGACAAGAATACATGTCAATGTTGTCTCATCCTATGAGATTGTGACAAAGATGATGGAGGAGTGGGTTCATAAGGCATCTAATGGGAAATGTCCTAAGGAGGCCCTTGAGGATGAGTTTGAGAGGCATGCCACCAATGGAAGGAAGTTTACTATTGATGATGTGGCCAATGCTTTCTTGTTTCTAGCATCTGATGAGGGTTCCTACGTCAATGGCCGCAACCTTATAGTTGACGGGGGTTATTCTATGCATGGGCGAGATATTGCGTCCTTCAAAGAACCACTTGATGATTAGAGAGTTGTAACATTGTCTATAAGTTATATTTTCAGTTGGAGCCTTCTTAAGAACTTATATTTTCTATAAGTTGTATCCAATCAATCAATACTTAACATGCTTCTAGTTCTATCTATTAGTGTTTTGTTCATCCTCTCTATGATGTCCTTTCTCTGTGGCATATATTGAATTGTTTTCTACATCACAATATGTGCATGCTCCTATAATTCATCAAATTCTCTAGAGAAATATTTGCCTCTATTATCTAGCCTTAATACTTTTTTATTTTTTGATTTATCTAAATTTCAACAAGAACCTTAAAATCTTTAAACTTGCTAACTTTTAGATTTATGCCTTAAAAAATAAATCCACACATATGTGAATAGTCATTAAAAAATGAACATAATAATGAGATTTTCTAATTCAAGAAACATCCACGTGATCCAAAAATATAAAAATGAATAAAGTGACATTTTCATAATCAGTCGATTTTCCATTTCCATAATCTATAAAAAAAAAATCTTGTTTCTACATAGTTAAAATTTATTTAATTAATGCTAGAAAAATAATCAAATTGATTAAGTAAATCAATGTTATTTACTTAATTAAAATTGGATGTAGATCTATGAGATAGTCTTGTTGTGATAACTTTAGTAATGTGATAATGCATTTTAGGTGTCTACGATTTTGTCCCTCTTTGATATGTGATTATATAAATTTGTTTCAAAGAAAAACAATCTACATTTTCTCAAATGACTTTCCCTAGCCAATGGGAAGAGAATTAGTTAGTAGATATGAGGTAGGGATGACTCCTCAAGAGGGAAAATAATGTCAGGGGACTTGGATGGGCTATTGATAGGATAAATAGGAATAAGGGGTAAAAAATCAAGGTGGGATAGTAACATTATAGTGAAAAGAAGAAAAAAAATTGGAGGAAGATGTTGAGCAAAATGGACATTGTGCCAATTAATAAGTATCAAATAAATTTGGTTCCATAGTATCAATGACAACTAGTTAGTTAGTCAGCCTCAAGTGAACTTATCATATAGGCATTTAATGTGGCATTTTTTTAATCATTTATAAGGGTTTTTTGGGGAATTTTGTGCATACAAGTGCATTTTGTATAGGAACACACACAAATAGCACAGGTGCATGCTTGCATAGGACATATTCCAATTTTGCATAGGTGCATGCCTACATAAAATATGTGTCAATTTGGCATAGAAGCATGCTTGCATAACACATGCACTAATGTGGCATAGGCACACTAGGGTATGGCACATGCATAATTTGGCACAAGTGGGCTAATGGGTACATTACATCCACCTCATTGTGTGTCACATGCATATTAGGTTGTGGAATAAGCATAATTGGGTGTGATGCATGTGCACTGCATGGTTCATGCATAATAGGTTGTGGTAAAAGTGCATCGACCTGTCATGTAACACACCATGGGTGGTGCATGCACACAAGCATTGAGTGAGTATATAGTGTTAGGAAAATTTAGTTTGTTGGAGAATGTGTAGGTTAGGGTTTAAGGGGAAAATGAGCTAAGGTTGGGGAAAATGAGGGTGAACACATATTTTTTATATATGGAAGCATGTGGTAGGGTACTAAAATGGAGTGGGTTAGGGAAATAGGAAAATGAGTTATTCAAATGAGAAAATGGGATAGGGAATCAGAAAATAGATGGGTTTAGATAGGAAAATAAGTTAATAAAATGAGAAAATAGCTAGATGGGGTGGGGAGAGGGGATACAAAATTTGGGAAAAAATGGTTTGGTTGGGAAAAGGGATGGGCTAATGAAATAAGACAATGGTTAGGTTGGGTAGGAAAATGGGAGGGGAAATGAGAAAATAAATTGGTTTAGATATGAGAAAAATGAAGGAAATGAGAAAACGGTTGGGTGGGATGGGGAAAAAGAGAGGAAATGATAAAAAAAATTGTTTTAGATAGAAAAGTGGGTTTTAAGGAAATCTAAAAATGGATGGGTTTAGGTTTTGGAAAGAGGTTGACCAGGTGTATGTCTATCTATAGATATTTCTCATGGTGGTGGATTGAGAGAGGTAGCCCACGATGTTGAGGTTGATGGTATTTTTTCTCCCTTCAACTAGAGAATCCCTTCCTCCATGTCTTGCACAACATCTAGACATAACTCCTTACATCCATCAATACTACTTACAAAATAAGAATGGGTGAATATCTTTGCACTCTCTAGGAAAGCTTGAATCTATTTATCATATTCAAACACCTACAAATGGTTGACATTGTTTGGTACACTAGGTCAATAAACCATTTCAATCCTATATGAATCTCTTGAAATCCAAATAAGGTAATAATAAAGAAGCAGATACATCTAATGCATCAACTTTAGATTTTAGGTTGCTAGGTATTGCTTCACTTGAGAATGTGTCAAAATGCTCAATACCATCCCACACTTTATTTTGATAATGTTTTAACCTATTATTCTTAACTGTGAAAATATTACGCACCTGTTTGAATATTAACTCAACATCTCCCAATACCTGTAGTATTTTAATTCCTTTTTCTTTTGCTACTGATAATCCCAATAACAGAGCTTCATACTCTGCAGTGTTATTGGTGTTACCAAATTCTAATTTATATGAAAAAGGGAAAGTTTCACCAGTAGGGGAAAGCAAGACCACACTTGCACCTGATCTTGAATTGGAACAACTCCAATCAAATTCTAAATTCTAAAGTTCAGAGGCAATATCCAAACCAATAAGTTTAGTATCTTTTCCTAGTTCTAAAAAGAGCATATAGTTCCCAAATTTTGATTCTTCAAATAAAACCTGTGAACCAGTTTATTTTTAATTATAATTTTTTATATCATTATAATGATAGAGCACATGTCATATTATAATGGTAAAATTTGTATATTCATGCAATTTATCATTTATTTTTGTGTCCATTGTGGGATAATGTATTAATAGACACACACACACACACACACACACATATATATAAACAAATGGTGTAATCTTGTGTGAATTTGGGTTCATTCCTACTAATTATATCTATCCCCATTCACCCCTTATATCTATATAAATACATTTTGATATATTTTCCCATGCTATACATTAATTATTCCCAATTATACACTTATCCCAATACATCTATTGCCCACATAATTCTAATTATTTCCCTATCTCATGTCATTTTTATAGATGCAAATTTAACCCCATAAATTCATAGACTTGATTGGGATTTAAAATACAAATTCAAATCTAGTGGCTCCAACATCTTCTATTGGTCATTATTAGTTGACTAAATACACATCTTCATAATTTGATGTTATGTTCTTGTATTTAAAGTAATTCATTTGAATCTTCTCATATCCTCTCATATTCACTCATATTCACTCATATTCACTCATTATTTCTCATCTTAGAAGAATTCAAGTAATTAATTTTAAAAAATATTAGATGGTGTACTAAAGGAGTAAAAATTATGCATGCATCATTCTAGGGAGCCTACATGTTGAGTTTGATTTATTACACACATTTCTCAGGTTGACTAAGGTGTATATGTGTAAAAGCACAAACCTATGTCACACTTTCGACCAACAAAATAGTTTCTATCAAACCTTTTTGAGCAAAATGTAATTGATCAAATAGGTTTTGGTTAGAATTAGGTGGCATCGATGTGGAGTATTGTGGAATGAAGCACTCGGTCAAATACATTTCACCCAAAAAATATTTACTTAAATATGTTTCGAGTACAACCTATTTGACTGAATACATATATAAAAAAGTAAAAAATCATCTGAAACCTACATATATAAAAAAATTAAAAATAGGCTGAGGCATTTTGCTCAGAACCTACTCACCTGAATTTCTTTTGAATGAAAACCTAGTGCTCCGCAAACCTCCAAACACTTTTTCCATGTATGTTGAACAAAATGTGTGTATTTGTGTATTTATGTATGTTTGTATGTGTGTATTTATGTATGTTTGTATGTATATTTATGTAGATGAAGAAAATGATATTATACAAGGAAATTCCATAATCCCTAAAATTTTCAATCTATAAACCCTACACATAAAAGATTAAAAAATTAGAATAAAAATTTTCTCACCCAAAGGATCTCATACTTACCCATAACATCATCCCATCCCCTCACCCAAAGGATCTCATACTGACCTTAATGAATTATCATTTGATATCTTTAGTGGTTCTTCTAGTGAGTAAAATATCCATAATCCCTATGATGATAATCCACATGATAAATATTATCTACCATTTATTTTACCTGCCTCTTACTGTTCTTCTGTATTTGAGGCCTCCATTTATGATATCAACTTAGTATCACATAATTGACCTATTTACCACACATCCCCTTATCATATCCCTCCATCACCTAAGCTTTCCCATTTTCATATATAGATCCATTTCATCCCTTCCTAAAACCATTATCTTTAATTTCTATCATTATCATATCTCATTTTTCCCTCAATATGAATCACCACCTTATCCTCCCACTTCTAGTGATGTCATAAAATTTCCTCCATGTCACTTTTCATTTCCTTAATCCATTATGTGTTATCTTTCATATAGCCAAAAAATTAAAACATCCTTAAAAGATGGCATGCACTCCCCTCTTTATCATGATGCTAAAAATTATCCTCAATATGATATGTTTATCCACCTAGTCATTATTAGAAATATATATATAATCCAGGCTTAAGGAGGTATAATTGCAATTCGAGAGCCTCAGTTCCCCCATTCAAATCTTTTATGGAAAATTCCACTCCTTTCATCATCCATCCTTACATACACATATCCTAATGACATGAAATAACTAAATTTTAATAAATACATTGGCCATGGAGACCTTATTCTACATACACAAAAATTCTATATCATTTGTTCAACCATTACTTTTGATGATCTTATTCTATCCAAACACTTTCTTGAAATATTAAGGAATGATGCATTAGATTGGTTCTACACTCTAACACCTAGTCCATACACACCTTTCATTTCCAATTCAATAAATTAATCTATTTTTCATTTACACAACTAACACATTGCAAACAAGATCCCACTAAAATTATTTTGGACTACACTTCTTGATTCTACACATTACTAACTTCCACATGAAATTTCATCATCATGATTATGTTCTTCAACCTGTGTATTAGAAACCTCCCATCTCATATCCAAGAGAAGCTACTTTAAACTCATCACAAATATTTTATATTAACTATGGATGTCGTTGAAGTTTACCACAAATTTATAAAGATTAAAGGAATCTCCTATTATACACTACTTCTTGATTTTACTAGTGAAATTTCTATATAGAGACACTAATACAAGCCTTTTCAATATGTACTCTATCAAAACCCCTAACAACATATAAGGGTTGGATAAAATCACCATATATAAAGCACTTATGGCACATGTCCCTTTCTGAGTTTTTGATAATCATGATAATTGCTTATATTCCTATGTTGTGATTCATGAGTGAATATATTTTAAAAATTACAAAAGTTTTAGAAACACATCTAGCTAACCTCTTATAGTTGGAATTAAAATGCTATTCTACCTTATAACATTTTAGTAAATGTGCTACCTATTTATTTAAAGGTTGTTTAACTTGACCAGGTACACAAGGGTCTAAATTGTGTATTATGTATGGTGTAATATAGTTTGGTTGCATGATGAAAACTTAACTCTTTTCAATATGTTTCAATGAGTGTTCAAATGATTTAATGGCTCAGAGAAATATAAGTTCACGTGCATTTAAAATGTTATGGGGGATTTTAACAATTAAAATGGGGAATTCAAAGGTCCATTATATTTTTTATATAATTAAATTATATATAGCAAAATGAAGTAGGTTCCTATATGTATTATTGGGTTTTGGTTTCAAACTTAGATTATATTTATTTTATTTTCAAAGTTAAATGTAAATTTTTAAATTATTGTTTTGATTATGCAAATATTTTTATATGGCTAATCAAACTTCTCATCAGTCTAATCAATCTAATCAGCCTTATGCTCACACTAATTATAGAACTACTATATGTTGAGACCATTCATAGGTTGGATAATTTGTTGCATTTTCTAGACCAAACAATACACAATACCCCAAACATGTCAAATAGAGACAAGTTGGTCACTATTTGTGATGAGATTACATGTATGATAAACCTCATTTGATAAAAAAACCATTTTGATGCTATTAGGATTAACCACTTCTATGCTTCAATTTCTTGAAGTGTTGATTGCCATGAGGAATGGTCATCTATTTGTAGGCGGGTTTCAATAGATAATGTTTACATCATATTCCCTTTTATGTAGGATGAGATAGAGTGAGAGGCTATTCCCCCACCAAGTGCATAGATCCACCTGTGGGTCCTTTTATTTATCCTATATGGTTGTAAACACATCATAAATAGCCTCATAATGATGAGTTTCCATTGTATTTTTGTATAAAATTATATGAAAATCCCATTTACATTTAGATTTCAATTATACATCTTTCCCTACACATGTTGGATAGGGGAGAGGAAGGTTTGTTGACAAACTTGAGTACAAACAAGAATATTTGCCACCGCTCGTGAATAGAGGAAATTATTTGGTCCATTTGAACTTTTTGGTTCTTCCATAATGTTTGTAACTAGCAGTAGATGTAGAGCCAATACTCATCCCTTTGAGATGTGAAATTTTTCAAAGCATCACCACTATTACCAGTGAGGTTGATCACTTGTCATCTAATTATGTTGGTTGATATTTGTTACATATATGGATTATAATTCCTCCCACTTGGGCCACATCAATATCTATGATCCTTACCTTAATTTTTTCCTACCATCATCACATGATGTGGCATGGATAAGTAAAGATGATGTTTTACATAATATGACTGCATGCCTCATCATTGAACTATTATAGGCATAATAGCTCATAAAAAATGAGCATGGGATCCCACTTGATGCTAGATCAACACATATCAGATGATATTAGAGGATTCATGGTGAGGAATCTTCACAAGGTTCAAGGGGACAGTAGGATGTAGTTGATCCTCCCTTACCATGTTCTAGATGTGGTTGAGGTTACTTGACCTGATTTTGTAGGAGCTAAGTATATAAGGATTCTTTATCACATCAAAATTTTAATATCTACAAGTACCACTATATCCCTCCATTATTATGACCTCAATTAGATTGGGAGGGTCCTCAATGTTGCAATTGAGGTAATTACCATAAATTTATATATTTTATGTAGTTGTAAATTATCATGTGTTCAGGCTCTGACTCTTGATTGAAATCACATATTCAATCATGTGTAATAGGTGAATATTGATGTTTTCCACATGGATTTGAAGATTTATAGTATGATGGAAATCCTATACATCATCATGAAGTATTTAGACCACTTATCATATACAATTTAAGTACACATATCCAACTTTTTACATACACACATCAAGTACAAGTTGTTTAAAATGCTACATGCATACACATATACATGTCATATAGGTTTCAAGATCAAATCATGCTTCTATTTAGACTCTTATGCAACATCCTCTACATGATGCAGACTAACAATACCAAGTAATTTAGGTCAAGTATATATTTATTTTTAAGCTAAATTTTTAAGTTATAACATTATATACACATATAAATGCACATTTCATATATAGATCTTTAATTTTTGAATATATATATAATTTAATGTTCATGTACATGTAGATATAATTATTTTATGTTCTTGGATATGTACTTTCATGCACAAGGCTTGACACATAACTCAGGACAAGGCTTGGGATAGGGATCAAGATAAGGATATGTTAAAACACAATGATATACTGAGAGGGGGGGTGAATCATTATATCCACAAAATTTATCCAATTCAAATTTTTCAACCAAAATTCTTTCTTCCTTGGCAAGAAAAAGTAACCAATGCAGATAAAAAACACAAGTGCACAATCATAACACCAAATTTATGTAGAAGGGAAAAACCATGGTGAGCAAGTTGCTTGGATCTACTATCCAAATCCAACCTCAAAAATGAAAAAGAGAGTTTACAACAAGTTTTATGGATTCAACCAAAATAATTTCACAACTCCCTATAAAAAAACTTACAAAATGAGGATACAACCTCTTTACATAATACTTGATATAATATACTGATCAATCACCACCACAACACTCTTCTGCCTTCAGCTCACTACTTCTGGCACTCTACTTAATAACATTTTTTTCCTTTAACTCATTGCTTTCATCACTCTTCTTCACTTCACACAAATACTACTACCTTCATCTCATTGCCTTCAACATGCTTCCTTACTTCTTTGCATACACACTCACTCTCTGATGCCTTCAACACACTTCTTTTGATACATTA
>VDFB02000017.1:372820015-372856267 GCA_007258455.2 Sequoia sempervirens | reverse complement strand
AATCTCAAAAATGTGAATTTAAAACAATGTGTTCTTTTTACCAAAAAGTACAAAAGGAATTAATCTTCAATACTCAAAAGCTTTTAAGCATTGAATATAATGAATGGATTCAAGAACATATATAAATCACTAGTGCACAAGCTAGTCTAACATTCCATATAAGATAAAGTGAAATTATCGACTTCAAATAATAATAGAACTAAAGTCGGTCATATAAATGAAAATGTTACTCATTCAAACAAAAATTATATAACTCAAGGAATTAACCAAAAAATAGATTCTAATTAAATTTCTCTTTCATTCAAATGACATCTACTACATGGACACAAACATACAAAGTTTTCAATTCCATGTATGCTATTCCAAAATTGTGATCCTTGTTAAGAGAGATTCCAACTATGCTTAATTAAAAATATACCAAATGGGTAATAACCACTTATTTTAAATAACCACCTAAAATCAAGAGTCGTTTTAACTTCATAACATAAATTTGATAAGAGATATTAAAGCAATTAAAGGTGAGGTGGAACTTCGTTGGTGACCCCTTCAGATGATTTGGTGGCAAATGTGGTACTCCTGGCTTTATATGTATAGTAGGCTTTCACAATGTGTGGCATATCTCCATGTTGAGGAATAATAATATTCTTAGCTCTTAGTTTCCAAAGATCTTTTTTTTCTTTGGCCACTTTGATCTTCCCTGTGTAAGTAGTGGAAAGCCCACTAAACTAAAATAGAGCTAAATCAATACCAATAAACCTCCTCAAGCTCTCTATAGTGATTTTTTCTTGTAGATTTTTTTTGATTATTCCTTTGAGGCTTCCTTTCAACATTTCCTCATCTTCATCTTTTGAGCTGCCCTCTTTTCTAAGTGTTATCACTTAGGACTACACCCTAGTTGAGATGCACTCAACCATCCCATGTAACATGGAAATATCCTCAAGTTGTGGTTGGCTCAAAGTGAAGGTGGATCTCTAGAGTGGGCTGGTTCCCCTAGTAGATCACCTAAAACTACTAAAACTTCAAGAGGAAAAATGATGAGAAAATTCTTGAAAGGAAAATCCCATGACTAAAGGAGTGATGCAGCAAAAAACTATAAATTTGTTTGTTGTTTCAACTCACAATTAGCACTAAAAAGACCTTTGTTTTCACAACCTCAATTTACACATGCAATATATCAGTAATTTATATGAAGGTTTGAATTTAAGACTTCTTTGAAGGAAAAATAGACATTTTGTCAAAACTACAACCCACTAAAATTAATTAACACAACATATAACCTACAATACATGAAACCCTTATTCCAACATTTGCAACAATGAGATATAAAACAAGATTCAAAAAATGAAATCAAAATTAAACATTAGATCGCCAATTCCAAACATAAACAAAAGTATTGAAGAAGGAATACTATTGTCTTTATTAGTTTTGAAATAATTTTCTTGTTACATAAAATCTCTTGAAAAAGAGTTACAAGGCAACTTATGTTGTTGCAAAAGAAGCAAAAACTAAAGAATGAATGACCTATGAGAAGAATTTATAAAGTGAAATTTTCCAATAAAAATTTTCCATAAAGAGAGGGTTGCAAAATGTTGTAATCTTCTGCAACACCATGAAATCAGCTTCATGATTGAAGGAAATTATTGATCCTTCCAAATTAGGACACCTTCCCTTGTTGCAGAAAAAAACTAATTTATTTCCAATTTGATCCTTGAAATCTTCCCCTGTCAAAAAAATTGCTTAAACTCCTATAAATTAGGACCCTTGAGAAGTGTTTCCAATCTTAGAAAGTTTTTATTGGCAAGACAATCTGACCCTTACATCAAACATCTACAAATTGGGGCCCCTCAAAAAAAGAAATTACACACTTGAAAATCACCTCAAATCTTCAACTTTGTAATCTAACCACTGATGTACAATGTGAAGAAAAACTCAAAAAAATTGGAGGATAAAACAATTGGTGTGAACAGGTATCACATCTTGAATATGAACTAGTTGAATAATATCCTATTACAAGTTTTCCTTGAGTGTTTTATCCTCAATCCTTTACTTGCACAACCACTCTTGACCTTGGAAAGAAAACACCTTGATATCTCTCTTTGTTAATAGACTGCTCAAGTAGAAAATTTTCAATTTCACCATGATAAGTATTTCATCAATAAGAATTGCCCATGCTTGGCATGACACCCACTAGCTTTTGAGACTATTAACCTTCTTCACTGGCTCGACATTCTCCATGCATCCATAGAATGATGCATCTTATATTCCTGCCTCAAGGTTACAATAGATTGTGATATTAACATTCCACAATGATTGCTTTTGCTACTGAGAAAAAGGTTGCTCCTTGACTGGATTTTGTATTGATCTTTGAGTGATTGGTGACTGAGATCATGATTCAAGAGATTAATCAAACTTGAAAAGGTGACTGCCTCCACAAACTCACATAGTATAACCATTAAAAATGGAGACCATTGTCTTTGTTTCTTTATTTGGAAAGTAATTCTCTTGATTTCATTTTACTTTTCTAACACTATTTTTCATTGAGCTTTCCAATATCAGATATTTCTGAGATGATATCAGCTATTGCGATACGTTCATGAAATTTCAATGGTAGTGACTACCTTTGTTGTTATTCACCTTGTACCACATTCATAGCATCACCATTACTGTGACTTCCCTCTAGCAACTCTAAGATCATAGGTTATTGCAACCCTATGATAATAGCGGACTATGACTAAGATATTTGCAATGCATGATATTCGGTTATCATTTTACTGTTCTTTCAATAGGGAATACATCATTTCACTATTAAACATTGCCATTACTGGCTTCAATTCAAAGCTCACTATTTTGGACTTAACACCATTTTCTTACATTTTATGAATCTCAGAACACTTCCCATACTTATGCACTTAAAACAATGAACCTATGTCTCATACTCTTTTTTATGGCATGACTATGTTTCATGCATTTGAATGCCTGAAACCTAGTTCACATGATGCTCAAATTTCTTAGATAGTTAGACTCATTTTCTTGTAGCTATAACCTTTATGTTTATAACCTTGACATTAATTCCCTTTCACTTTAATGAAATGACCTACACTCTACAACTTACTCATCATTGTGACTGCCTTTAGTTTTGTCCTTTATGACATTGCTCCTTCACTTAATTCACCATGTTGCTCTAACATTTCATATCTCCCTAGGGTCTCATGCATTTGTGATGCTTGTCTTAATGAATAACCTTCCATCAAATCCACTGGTATATTCTCTTGTGATTTTTCCATTCTTTCTATTGTAATCCATAAAAAGAGTCATAAAGAACATTTCCATAAACACAACAACAATGGCAACAAAGCCCTTACACTAGCAATAATAGTGTTATTCCAAAATTCCATAGAGACCCTAGCCATTGGACTATCACAAACCCAAAACAAAGACTTGCACTTTTTTCATTAACTTCGTAACTTTCATAATATTTAAAGCATTTCAAAGAGATAAACCCTTCATTGATGAGGGTTTCATAACTGTCACAGTGCAATGATTGGAATTTTAATGCCTTGGCTAATAAAAATCTTCTGGCAGTAGCTTTTATAAAACATTGTGAATTTACGTATTCCTCACAATCTTCTCAGCATGCTCTTATGACTATCATTCTTCTTTCCATGGACTGTATTTGCAAATGTCACTATCTTTCAACAGATTGTTGCCCCGTAAAAATGATGATTGAACTGCCCTTGAAGATGAAGACCTACCTTCTTTACTACATGAGGATTGTGCTTCTAACATTCAAAACTACTATCCTTCATGCATGAATGATTACCCACTGTGTATGAACCATTGTGATCTTCTTCAAGTGATGAAATTGCATTTTTCACAAACCTGTTGCCTTCTCATGAAACCTTGCAAATAAACGGTTTAATGGAAATGATACCCAAAAAACATACAAATCTGCCCATTGAATGAGAATAAAAGTAATGAAAACTCATCATGCAATAGCATTACACAATCCCCAATGCAAAGACATTTCCTTTTGTTGCATTTATTAAACCCTAGAATCCAAAAATTAGTGATTTGAAACCACTATCCAAATGCTACATTGCAAGGGTTTTAACTCTTAAAGCTCTTATTGCATATTGTTGCCTCCATAAGACATAAAACATGGCTCTAAAGGGTAGAATTTCAAATTGAATATGCATATCAATCACAAAAAGAAACCATAACCTGCATGTGTAAAGAAAAGAGCCTCCAACAACTGAAAAACATAACTCCAAGAAGATGGAAAAATATAGAACAGGGAAAAAGAGGCAACAAACCGTGCAAATGAAGGTTGAAAATGCTCAAAAAGGTTGCCATGAAGGTACTCCATGATCTTTGTTGAGTGAAACTAGAACAACTACACAGAAACGCTACAACCTTCCTCTATAAAGTAGCAAACAATAGTAATGACATCCATTTTGGAATGTAGAAGTTTTGCAAACAAAGTTTCCCTTCTCAAAAATGAATCTTTCCTTCAAGAGCCTGAGTGTTTCCAATATTTTTCCCAGAAGCAAGTGAATACTCCTTGCATACAAGGAAACCCAAGCAAGTTTCCCTCCTTTCTTCCAAAAATTAAAACTTTAACTTTATCTTGATCATTTTCACGTGGATTTTGATCAAAAAGACCATTTAAAAGGAAAAAATACCTTTTATAATGTTTTGTTATAAAAATATCACCCACTTTATTTTTGCAAAATAAATCCTAAGATTTAAAATCCATATAAAACATAAAATGGGTTAAATAAAATGAACTTTAATGTAAAACCATTCCCTATAAAAACCTAGGGGCTTAATACCAAATGATTTAAACTTGGGAAATGTTGAAAACATTGCAAAAAGGAAGATATTTAGACACCATAGGATAATAATCAAGATTTGGAAAATACAAATTAGGCTCATACCTTATTTGGATTACATTTTTGGCAGCATCATGAGATGTTTTCCTACTAAACATGAAAGAGTCTGTATCCTAATTGCATCGGGAAAAGGAGTCATAGGAGGACTGAAAAAATTCAAGACAGACCTGTAACCCTATTGTTATGAGCATTAACATCTAAAAAAATTGAGAAAAATAACAATAGACCTGTGCCTTTGCACTTTGGGAAAGGGAAAAACTAAACTAAAAAATGTGCAAAGCACTTGGAGGAAAGAAAAAGAGCAGAACAATGATGCAACAACACCTTATTAGAAAGAAAAACCTAAGCTAATATGGTACAAGGTGAGACGAAAACACGTCAATAACAAAATTTAAGGTGAATCTCATTGACTAGGATTGGAAAATCCTCTTTATCAAGCTTATATCACTTAAAGGTATTGTTCATTTTACATCTAGTGATCACATAAAGACCACTTCACATAGCATCAAATTTAGAATGCTTTCTAGGTTTTCTTTTTTTCTCATCTCACTTAAAAACTAGATCACTCTCCTTAAAGAATTTTGGACTTTCCTTCTTGTCAAACACTCTTTTCATTTGACCATGATGGATTTCCAAATTTCGTAGTGCCTTTCTCCTTGTTTCCTCTAACTCCATCAACTCAACAAATCTAATCTCCATTGGATTTTCCTCCATCATTTCCATCTCTTTGATCAAACTCAATGTTGGTAACTCAATAGATATAGGAAGCCTTGCTTCCTTGCCATAAACAAGAACATAAGGTGAGTTACCTATAGATATCTTAGGTTTTATCCTATCAACACATAGAGCTAGCTTCAACTTATCATGCCAAGTCCTCTAATTGTCTTCAATTTTCCTCTTAATGATTATAATCATATTTTTGTTAAAAGACTGAGTTTTACCATTACCCTATGGATAATAATTGGATTAATTATTCAAATATATGCCATTTTAAAAATCCAAATCAATCACTTTTAATCCTACAAAATCTGAAGCATTATATGAAACAATTGAATGAGGAACTCCAAATCTTGCAACTAAATCTTGATAAAAGTTTAGGACAATAGTTTCATCAGCTTCCTTTAATTTTGCACCTTATGTCCACTCGGTGAAATAATCAATTGCATTCAATATCCATTTGTTTCCAACACTAGATGGTGGGTTAATAACTCCAATGAAGTCAAGTCCCCACTTCATGAATGGCTACTCAACTTGTATAGGATTTAATGGTAGAACTGCTAATCTTTGTTTACCAGCAAACAATGCACACTTCCTATACCTTCTCACCCATGAAAATGTATCCATGTATAAGTTAGGCCAAAAAAAACTAGCTGTCATGATCTTAAGAGTTGTTTTCCAAAGTACAAAATGGCCACCAGATGAACCATCATGAAATACTTCAAGAATTTTATCAATCTAGCCAGATTTAGCACATCTTAACAAAACTCCATGATAGTACTTTCTAAATAAAACACCATCAATAATAACATAAGGAATAGCTTGTAGCCTGTAATACCTTTGTTTTTCATTTGTTAGACCTCCTAGACACTCACCAGTCTGACTGTAATGCACCATTTCTTGAACCTAACCTATAGGAGGGGCTACTATAGTAGTTTTTTCAACATCATTGAGCACTAAGACAATCTAATTTTCAACCTCTTGGCTTCTTTCTAAATCACCAGAAAGTTGCTCACATAATCCCTTACCTTTTATCATCTTTATGACTTTTATTTTTACATCATATTCCATTAATTTTGTAATCCAACTAGCTCTTTTATCATTTAGGTCCTTATTTAACAATAACTCCTTCACACTTGGATGAGAAACCAACATGTGTATCTTGTTGTTTGAAAGCATATATCTAAATTTCTTGAAACTCCTAACCACAGCTAGAACATGTTTTTCAACAAATGAATACCTTTGGTCATAATCCCCTAAACCTTGGTTGAAGAAAGCTATGGGTTTCTCTAAACCCTCTTCATTTTGTTGGGCCAACATAGCTGAGATTGTGTCAATGCTACCAAAGGCATACAAAAGGAATTCCTTTGCATTATTTGGATTAATGAGTGTAGGAGTTACTGCTATGGCCTCTTTAATCTCCTCAAAACTTATTATCCCTTCCTAAGTCCAACTAAACTTCACATTTTTCTAAGCATAGAAGTTAGAGGTCTTAACAGAAAAGCAATACTAGGAATAAACCTTCTTACAAGTTGATTCTTCCTAGAATGTTGGTGCAACATATCAAAGAGCCATGACCACATTTTTTCATGACTACATGCATATATTCATGGAAGACTATGTTGATGACTTGTGAGAAAAATCATAATCAAGGGATAGTCACTTGGTAGTATTGGATAAGATTTTTAAGTGGTTAGAAGAATACAAGGTCATATTGAATCCAAAAAGTGTGTTTTTGGAGTGCAAATTGGAAAATTAGTAGGATATATTATCTCTCACAGAGGTATTGAGGTTGATCCTACAAAAGAAAAATCCATCATGGATATGCCTCTGCCAAAAAACATAAGTCAAATACATACCCTACAAGGAAGATTTCATTCTATCGAAGGTTCATAGCTGAGTTAGCAGATAAATATCAACCATTTTAGTATTTGCTTCGTAAGGGAGTCCCATTCATATGAACCAATCATTGTCAAGAATCATTCCAAAAAATCATGGACTATTTGCTATCTCCTCCAATTCTTATACCTCCTATCAATAGTAGATACCTAATACTATACATATCAATGACCTCATCAACACTAGGAGCCTTGTTAGCACAAAATGTTAATGATGAAAAAGAACAGGCTATCTATTATATCAATCACACACTTGTGCAGTATGAGCTTAATTATAGTCCTATCTAGCAAGAATGCCTTGCATTTGTCTTTGAACTCAAAATATTTGGATCTATATGTTGAATCATTGAACAAAACTGGTTGCAAAGATAGTTCCCTTGAAATACCAACTCAATAAAGTAGCTCTAGCAAGAAGTTTAGAAAAATGGGTAATGATCCTAAGTGAATTTGATATAGAATGTGTTGATCATAAAGTAATGAAAGGACAAGTAATAGCTGATCAACTTGTAGATTCCCTAATAGCAACAAATTATTCATTAATATTTAATTTTCCTTATGAGTCCATCTTCACAATAGAGACCTCTACAACATGGAAGCTATACTTTGATAGGTCTTACACAAATTAGGGTTTACGAGCATGTATCCTCTTTGTCACACCACAAGGGGACTTGATAGGTATAAATCATACAGAATAGCATTTCCCTACACCAATAACATGGCTGAGTATGAAGCATTGCTAATGAGAATTTAAATGGCTATCAAATGGAAAATAAAGAATCTTCAAGTCTGTGATGATTCCCTATTGGTTATCTGTTAGGTCAATGATGATTATTATACAAAGGATGAAAATATCACACCCTATAAGAGAATGGTTGATAGTTTCAAGTAGTATTTTGATGTCATCATCTTTGAGAAGATCTCAAGAATCAGAATAAAGCAATTGATGCAATGACCACTATTAGATATCTCTTGGACATACCTAATAATGTGTCATAGTATGAGTTCTTGGTGGAACAACTTTTGGCCACTGCATTCAATGTCCTTGAATCTAAACTCTTGTGTGAAATTTTTTGTCTTGATTCTCCTTGGTACAAATAATTTTATAATTACCTACATGACCAAATCATCCCTCCTAACCTATCCTCTAACCAATGCAAGACCTTTATCCAACAAGCATCCAAATATGTCATCATCGATGATACCCTTTACCACCACAGTCTAGATAGAATCCTCCTTATATTTCTTGATTTAGACGAAGAATAAATAGCTTTACATGAAGTACATGATGGTATATGTGGAGCTCACTTTGTTGGTCCTACCTTAGCAAAAAATATCATGAAAATAAGACACTATTGGCCTACTATGGAACACAATGCCTATCACTTTGTTAAGAAATGTTAGCAATATCAAATATATGAAGATCTTGCGCATGCACTTACTATTACCCGATTTTCACCTGGTGGCTCAATCAGGCAAGGGAACCTATGTTTTCAAGTTTTCATGAAGGCCAAATGGAGGAACATTTGCATCAAGGGTTAAATCATACATCTGGTGCTATTTCACAAGGAATTTTGTTCGAAGGTATGCCTCAATCGAACCTTGTATAGAACTCCTCAAAAAAGAAAGTCGGTGAGACCCTCCAATTGTCTTGCCAACTGGTTGTTGTGTTATATTCATTCAAAATCCTTAGGTCACTGAGAAATTTTGGTCACCACGAAGTTTTCTATCTCTCCCTGACTGAGGAAGTCCCGCCAACAGTAGTTCACAAGGTTAGCATCGGGGAAAGAAACAATCGGCATTGGGGAGAAGGTTTGGGGCTCACTGTAACATCTCGCCAAAAGGCAAAAGTCTTACTGAGGGGGATTTCCTTCAACATAATGTCTTGTCGAAGGGGTGAAGTCTCACCGAAGGAGGAGTTTGGCATAACGTCTCGCCGACCAAGCAAAGTCTTGCCGAAAGGAGGTGTCATCGGGGAGATGTCTTGCCGACCTAGGGATGTCTCACTGAAGGTTTGTGGCTTTGGCATGATGTCTCACCGACTGGGGGGAGTCTCACTGAAATGGTCTCGGTGAAATATGTAGGATTCAACATGATGTCTTGCTGACTCGATGAAGTCTCGCCGAAGGATTGTGCCTTCGGTGTAGTGTTTTACGATCGCTATGATGTCTCACCGACTCATGGTGGTCTTGCCAAAAGGGTGTATGGATATTGGTAAGACTCCTGGCCGAGGGGTTTTCATTTGCTATGATGTCTTGCCGACTCATGATGTCTCGCCAATAGTTTTAATTCTTTGGTGTGACTAATGGAGGCTCGTTGAGACCTTTTTTTGACTTGTTTGTCTTGCCGATGGGTGTGTTCATGTTGAGCATCACTAAAAATCTTGCCGATGGTCTAAATGGAAATATATCTATTGTCAGGTGCTTTCAGTATGACCTCTTTCTGAAAGTGATAGTCTTGCCGATGATTTTGGATATCGGTATGACTCTTAAGGACTCGCTATGATGTCTGGCCGATAGCGACAGTCTGGGCGACAATTTTGGGACATTAGTATAACTTTTACAACTCGATATGAGGTCTTTCCGATAGTTGTGTGTTATGTCGATTGCTACTGTGAAGTATAATCACATTGAGGAGACAGGGCTAGTGTCTCACCGACATGCAATTTTTTTTAACTTTTGACCACCTAGAAAGCCTAAGTAGCATGTGTTCAGCCAACCAGAGAAAGCCAAGGGTGAACCATTGACTGTTTGACTATTGTGACCACCCCTGTGGAAGATCAATAGAATGCGAATGACATTGATCTACTCTGAGATCGAAGGTGATCAATCGACTCGGTGAACAATGGTGTGGGGATCTAACAAAGGAGGTCGGATGCTATTTCTCAAAGATGGTCAACTTGCAGAAGGGTCTAGAACATGAGGAGAATAGAAAGGAGGAGACCGCAAGGACAGCTAGGATGTCAGCTAGCAAAAGTGGATCCACATTAATGCCATGCTTTAGAACGTTTGAAGTAGCTCTAATGAGGCTCTCGAGGGTGGACATGGAGGCTAGAAGTTAATGCAATTATTCCAAAATATCTAGAGGCCATTCCGGGAGAGATCCTTCACTGACTTGGACAGCGGGGATGCACATTGAATGCAACATTAACTATATTCCAAAAGATCTGAGGGCCAACGTGTTCAACAACCATTTCATTTTTGTAAGCCCTAAGGGTAGTGGCCGACACTTTTAGTATATATGGCATTTTTGCCTCTTTGTAAAGGAGTTCAAATTATGCATTCTGGAGAGTTAGTGATTTTTCTCAAATCCTTTCTCAATTGATGTATGCTTTGTAACTCATTTGGAATTTGGAATATAAAATACAGAGATTCCCGTGGAAACCAGTGTTAGTGTTCATACTACTCTCATTTTTCTTTTAGATTATGTAAGTTTTAAACTATGTTTTCCTAAATTTGCATTTGAACTTTAAAGTTGTGAAATTCATCTTTCCTTCTTAAAATGTATATGTAGATTAAGCCTTTTCATGAATTATGCATAAGTTCACAAAATGATGTTGAGTAAATGAAATAACTATCATTAGTTTTCCAGGGGTATGTTCATCTATTTTATTTGATGATTCCTGTCAGTTCGATGTATCACCATAGGGATTAGTTCCTACCATTTCTATTTTGCTTTAGTAATCTTCTCCATTTTCCTTACAAAGGTCAGTAATTAGGTGATAACACAAAGGAAGCTGGCCTTCTCTAGAGGTTCTTTCCCACTTTTAGGTGACCCACAACCTGGAAAAGTTCCCATGTTTCTCTGAAGTATCAAGTTCTACAACTTGATAAGGGCGCAATTTCACCAGACAACACTTACCCAATATCTTCATCGAATAATGTCATCATGGCCATTCTCTTAATGGGGACTTGAACTCATGGGAAGGAACCATCCTACCTCTTCCAATGGTCATAAATTCATCCTTACTACAACTAAGTATTTCACAAAATTGATGGAAGCTATTCCAATGACCTACATCACCGAAAAGAAAATATCTAAGTTTATCCTTAATTACATCATATGTCGATATGGTGTTCCCCAATCCATCGTCATAGATAATGGTCATCCTTTCAAAAACCAATATGTATATGAGTTGTGCGAAAGATTCCATATCCATCATCATTTCACTACATATTATGCTCAAGGTAATGGTCAAGTTGAGGCATGTAATAAAACTATCCTAAAAATCATAAAGAAGACTATTAATGATGCTAGTCATGATTAGCATATCCAACTTAACCCTACCTTAAGGGCCTATCATTCTAACATCCACACTCCTATAGGAGCCACTCCATATTCCCTTGTCTTTGAATCTAAAGCCATTATTCCCATTGAGGTTGAGTTACCATCCCTTGGAGTATCTATGCAAGAGTTCATTGATGATGAGGAATATCGTATATCATGTTTGTAAGAGCTAGAGTTACTAGATGAGAAGAGACAAAATCCATTGATCCACTTGCAAGCATATCAAAATTGTATTTGTCATAGCTACAAAAAGAAATTTTGAGTTAGGAATTTTGATATTGGTGACTTGCTCCTGAAAGATATCTTGAAGAATCAAATGGATCAAGAGAAGCCTAGAAAGTTTGAACCTAATTGGTTGGGTCCTTACATCATTATCATAGCATATGGATCTGGCACTTATCAACTTTCTACTCCTAAAGGTGAACCATTACTAGATCCTATCAAGAACATGCACATTTACAAATACTATACTTAGCTTTTAAAGAATCCCATAAAAAATCAACAAAAAATTTTTAAAAAAAGAGAAAAAAATTCTTACCCTGATGAAAACCTAGCAAACAGGCATCTTGGTGACACAAAAAAAACAAAAAATAGAAAAATAAAAAAAATAGTAAAGATAAATAATTTGTCCAATAGTGAAAACCTAGCAAACATGTGTCATGTGCAGTCATTTTTTGCTCCATTGTATCATTATATCTAATTTTTTCGCTTCCATCCATGATCCCTTGTACATATCTCACTCCATAACAAAATCCCACTTTTTTCTATCCATTCATAATAACTTATCTTATCCATTTCTTCCATAACAAGTTGGTCCCATATCTGACTAGGGGAAATTTCTAGACTTACGTCTTAAAAGGGATCTTAGATGTGGGTTAGCATCAAAAAATGTCAAAAAACCAAACAAAAATCAAAACATGCCAAAAACCAAAAAAACTTAGAAAAATGTCGAAAACCAAAAACAAAGCAAAAATTGCCAAAACCAAAAACATCGACAACATCAAAATCCCAAAAATAAAACATCAAAATTAAAATTAAAAAAAACATCAAAATCCAAAAAATTTAGAAAATATCAAAATTGAAAAAAAAGAAGAGAAAACATCAAAAAAAATCAAAATCCAAAAAAAAATAGAAAACATCAAAATCTTAAAAAAAATCAAAAAGCATCAAAAACTCCAAAAATAGAGTCTATGTCAGTCCAAGTGGTATAATTGTGTTGCCTCTATGACTTCATGTAGGTAAGGCCATCATCGATGAACCCCCAAGGCATTACGTTAGTCCTCTAGGTTTTTTTATAATAAATTTTCATGTCCATCCATATCTGCATTTTCGTATTAAACTATCCATGGTCAGAGTCAATTGAACTATGCTTTCTTTATGCTTTATGTAGGAAAAGCCATCATCAATGAGCCCCCGAAGCATTAGGTCAATCCCTTAGGGTTTGTCATAACAAATTCTTCATCCATCAAAATTATCCATCCCATAATAAATTGATCCTTACTAAGGTCGACATTTTGAGTAAACACATATAGTTATCAAGCAAGAGAACTGAGCTTAGCCAAATCATGAAACAATAGATCAGACTATCCAACTAGCCTTCAACCATCAACAATCAATTGCTTAAACACATGTACCTATCAAATATTAACCATCAACCATAAAAAAAACATCTATTATTCTTATTAGATATCAAACAATTTATACAGTATGTAACATCATCAAGCTCCCTGGGCTTATATGGCATGCTTCATTTATGAAATCAAACATTATCCATCAATCTTTAGTCTTAGATAGGATGTTGCATCGTCGAGCTCCCTAGGCTTATATGGCATGCTTCCTTTCCTAAAACCAGATGCTATCATTATCCAAAATCTTATCATACAATTTGGAAATCTGATCTAAATGGCTATTGACTCTATTGGTCCAGTTTATCTTATCTTTTTATTTGGTTTATCTTTGGTCATGTTACTATATGCCTCAAGGATGTCCCTAAAGGTTTTAGAGGAGTGATGATGGATCATGACCTTTTTCTCTTTGATTTTTTTTTTGTGGTTTGTCTTGGAAATATGACTAGGGAAACTAGGTTCCTTGTGTGTGATTTGGGTCCATTTTGCATTAATCAAAATATCCTATGCATAGAAAAGCTTAATCTAATGCTTCCTTGTGTCAGGATTAACATGCTTCATGGTTACTTCCTCACATATTCCAACAAGGTTTTGTGGTTACTAGTCTGAGTCATGGCACTCCTTTTTTGTTGGATGTCTGTTTTTCACAAGGGATGATCTATCACACCTTGGTCTACACCATTTCTTGGTGTTTGTCATCCATTTCCATAATAAGTTATGATGATAACTATGGAATAAAATAAAAACTTGATCATTTATTAGCAAAATCTCAAGATAGTAGTCCCAATTTATCTGCCTCATTTTCTGTCCATACATCATATCATACATAAACATATAATAGAACCATGTGCATCCATCCATATATCATAAACATGTTCTAGCATAAACCATAAATCAAATATCCATAACATCATATCATATTGGAAGCATCACATATCCATAAGGAAAACATGCATATAGAGCCAAACACAATCATGCAATCACCACCAAAGTCATATATTTTACATATATATATATATATAAATATAGTTTTTCATAGTAGAATATCATGATTTATGTAAAAAAAGGAGCTCTTAGGCTCGATCAAAAATATAAGGGTGATCCCACAATACTGCTTTACAATTTTTGGCCAAACTGGACATTGAATTGAATTGTTTTAACTAAATATTCACTTTTGGGCACCTATAGTTGCTAAACCATGAGGAATTTGAAGATGATGCATATTAGTGATTTTTGAAATTTTCTCTATAGATTCTAAATATTTAAAAAAAAAAAAAAAGGAATCATATTGCATTTCTTTTTCCATCTCCTTTGAAAACTAGTTTTTAATAGTAAACACCATTTTTAAAGAGTGATGTTCACCGTATACAACAACTTTTTTTATATGAAGGATAAAATTCTATTTTTTTAGAATTTATATTTGTAAATATGATATCTATTACTTTCATTTGGTTTCATACTGTTTTATTCAATATTTTTTTCTTAATTAAGTTTTGAAGTCAAACCAATTACAATTTAGACATAGGTAGACCGTATACAACATAATTTTTTTCGTATGTATCGAAATTCAATTTTATTCTTTTTGTTGGATCAAGGACATAAATATCTAGCACAAACATATTTTTCAGATTTTCTTTTGGTAATCTACTATTTTTCCACATGTGCAAAACAAAGAGCTTTATTTTTGGTGAAAAACCTACATTCACAAAAAATTAAAAATAAATATAATAATATAATTAAATATATTTAAAATTATAGTTTTTGGGAAGCTTATAATAAGGACTACATACTTACAAAAAAAAGAAAGAATTGAATTCATTTGATCCCCCAAAGGGTAAATCAAAAGTGGTTTTTTATCAACATTTTGATAGGTGTAAAGGAGACTCTATTATAGGTATGGTTTAAAACTAGCGGGGTTCTATCCAAGGTGGTTTGATCAAACCCTCTTCAATTGGAATCCTTTAAATGGAACTTTTCAAGGCTTAAATCATTATATTTTCTAAAAAAATGTGATTTCAGCAAAAATCACGATGTCCCAAAAAGTGTAAACCACTATTGTGGGATCGCCCATAAGTCTCTAAAACATATAAAAATAGGCCTAGCCTATATTGCCCTCGTCTCATGACGCTAATGGTCTCTCCTCCCTCTATTATGATCCTAAGGGTTTATCATATGGTCCTAATCATCTTTGTGAGACTCCCCACTATTTTGAGACCTACGTGAGTGTGTCTTGCTCTAACTCTAGCTCTAGAAACTGGGTGCCCTAATTGTCTCTAGCACTGCATGCTCATATAGATCCCTATAGTATCGAGTCTATCTTTTGGCCTAATATATAGCGTCTACAAATGCATCCACTAGTCCACTCTCTATCACTATGAAATCAATGTATTTTTTCTTTTCTCTATGTTCCCTTATGATTGACTAATCTCTCTCAGTCATGAGCATATGTATCTAACCATGTAGAGCTAGTATTTGCACTATCTATTCCTATAGCATCTACACCTGAGCTTCGAGTGCCTATATATGTGCCTAGGGACCCTACCCTGCATCCTTTGTATCCTCTCCAACCACATCCATAATCACATTGTTGATCGAGCCATCATGTAGACCCTCCTCTTGGATGGCAACATCATTAGTTTCCTCCTCAACTGATACATCCTCCTCCTCAACCACTACCTCCTCACCTACCACCTCATCCCTCACCTCCTCCATCTCCACCTCTACCTACTCTCCCTCCTGCTAAATGGGTGGCATTCACTAGGCTACCCTCTGTGGTACTCTTGGTGGTAGTCCTAACCTAGCCCATTGACCTCTGTCATCCTGACCCTTATCCCTACCATCCCTAACTCGATCACCTCTACCTCTATCTCCCCATCCACCACCTCAATCTTCACCATCATATCCATCTCTATATTCATTATTTCCCCTCCCTCGCCCTTTACCTCCTAGCCTCCCTCATGGACCTCAACCCATCCTCTCCACTAGTGCTACCTGGTCTGGGTCCATAAAGGGTGACAATCTATGAGTGGCCCACCATGCATCATACTCTTAGGTAGTTCCTGTATCAACCCCATTGGTCACCGCTCCCCAATACATAGGCTCCAATCCAACTATCTCTTGCATAGCCACTTTAAAATTCACCATAGGCCCCCACTGTGGGACCTCTCTCACTTATTTGGAAAACTTTGTGGTTCCCTTCAGCAATCCCTGGTGCTCTCCAAACTATTTGAGGACCCTCTCTAGTAGGTGTCCCTCTATAATGTGTTATGTCATACTTGCCCATCCAATCAAGTATTGTGTATGCCTGTAGTAGGGTAGGTGCTCACCATCATCATCCCAACTCATGTAATCCCTATAGGGTCTCAATGCAAACATATCCATCATGTAAATAGTATGCCTCTAGTAACCAGAATCCCCTACCTTGATCTGAGTCACCACTCCTCCATAAATGTACACATATGGAAGTCCTGGAACAAATTACCTATCCATAGGTGATCTAAACACTGCAATGTGCTCCCACACCCATACCATCAATAGTGTTGTACCACATCTAATGCTTTTTTATCTTTGTAAGCTACATCATGTAGCTATAAATATAGCATCGCCAAGAGGTAGGGTCCCCATGCATATACAGTTGCCTCTGTCATCATGCTCTCCAGCATCTCCCCCCATCCTACTGGAAACTCATGTCCATTTTTTTTAGGCCATACCACTCCCATAATCACTAAGAATACCACAAAAAAAAGCCTATGGTACCTGTCCTCTAGGGTTTCCCACCTAATCTCGTAGTCCTCCACCCCTAGCTCCACTAGAAACTTAGTCTCGAACACTTGTTACATTGCCACTAATCCTCACCCAGTATCATAAACCACTCACTCCCCATGAATGGGAAGCCACAAAATCCTCCAAATTCCCTCTAATGTCACTATCACCTCACCATTCAATAGGTGGAATGAACTCGTCTCTGAGTACCACCTATCTGCCAATGCTATTAGTATCCCCTATTAGCTCACACAAAAAGCATGAATATCACATTGTATAGTCTAAGAGTAGATACTATATCTCGATCCTCCACAACAAAGTGATCTCGAATGCAAATGCTATCATCGAATCTCTCACATATATATTAGAACAAGTATCACTTGCAATCATGTAAAGCACATCATGTTAATCACAACATCTAACTTAACCTATTTTCAAGCTATTGTATTTTCAAAAAATTTCTAAAAATTGCTTAAATTTTCCTATCAATCAAATACATCACATAGTAATTCATATGCATTATACTTCACAATTGTGTTGCAGTTTAACAATTGCATCATTTTTTCATGCATTTACATTACACTATCAAAATTACATCATTTCCCCTACAACTGTGTCACGCCAACATAGTTGCAATGTACTTTGTAGTTACAATCATTTTATACATGTGTCACACCTTTGCAGTGCCAGAAAACAATTGTGTCATAGATTACGATTGTGATGCATGGTAGCACGATTGTGGCGAACGCGATGACAATTGTGGTGCAGAAACTGCATTGCATATGTTTTCCCTTCTTTGAGCCCTAAAATCTACCAAAATTTAACAAAATCACAAAGAAAGGTTTAGATACATACAACATCCCTTGATCCCTCCTCACATTCATATGATCGTACTCAGTATCCATGGTGTGCAACAACTAGTATAGGCGACATTTTGGTAGCAGCTCCGTAGCAAACCTCAAACCAAAGCTCCTAAATTCCTAAAGAAAAAATGCACAAATGACCTATTTTCACCCCCTAGGGTATATTTATAATCTAATTTGACCTAATAGGGCCCCTACCTACATAATAGGCCACATTAGCTTTTTCCTTTGAACCCAAATATCAAGCCCCTATATCATCTTTTGAACCTAGTTTTTCATCGCCAATGCATTTGCGCCTATCCAATTAGCTTATCAATAAATTTTCCAAATTTTTCATAATTCTTCAAAAGTTTGTCAATTTTCCTGAGGGGGCACCATCCTATCCTACGTCTACCAAAGCATGCTAGAGCAAGTTTTGAGTTGAATTTTCATGATTATTCTTTGACATAATGCTCAAAATTGTATTATATCAAAGAGGGGAAAAATGTAGACACTAAAAAATGTCTTGAGCCTGTAAGCAACAATTTATCAGTAATTTGCCTCCTTCAACACATAATTAAATAATTTTAATTATTTAATTATTCCTTAATGTCATTTTCCTCTATTAATTAAATAATTATTAATTATTTAATTAATTCACTTTATCTCATTCCTCTTTTGATTAATTTAAATTGTGTCACTAGTTTATCTTTTTTCCCCATAACTAAATAAATTTTATTTATTTAATTATTTATTTCCATTTTCCTCTATAATTAAATAATTATTCATTAGACTTTTCCCTCGCTAATTAAATAATTTTATTTATTTAATTATTTCTTATTTCCCTCTTCTATAATTAAATAATTATTTTAATTATTTAATTGTTTATCATTTCTCTCCATGTCTCATATTAAATAAGTGTTTTTATTTATTTAATTTATTTTAACACTTCATCCTTCTTCTATAATTAAATAATTATTTTTAATTATTTAATTATTCATTTTCCCTCCCATAACTTAAAGAATTGTCATTATTTAATTTGAATTTCTTCTTAGCCAAGCCCTAAATCTCAACTAACTTCTTGAGTTTTGGTCCATCCTTCCCTATCCTCATCTCAATTAACCTCATCCATTGATCATTATACCTCATCTTTCAGTCCTCACCCTTCATTTGAATTGGGATTTCTATTTAAAAGAAAGTTGTCATCTTCATTTCAACCCTACAACCACAATCTTTGAAGTTTTTCTATTTTGATATCTAACTATCTTGCATCAACATCAAACTTATTGCAAATACATTGCATATTATCTGAGAACAAATAAAACAAAATGGAGAAGAGCAATGGAGATTATTCAACTTTGGCATAGATATTGAGTATTATTTCTTCATCATTATGTCATTTATATGTTCATTTGTGTTTCGTTGTTGGATTAGGCTCTTTATTAGCTTGAATTCGATAGTCTAAGGTTGTTATTATTGATTCATGCTTATTTCCCGAATTCTACCTCGATCTACAATGCCATACTTGTGGAAATAGATATTTGTAAAGGAATGAAATTGATTTCACATAAATCTAATCTTATTAAATAAGAGCTAATAATATTCACATAATTAACTTTGATTTAATCAAGAGCTCACATTTGATATATTGGATTTCATATTTTTAGAAAAGGGTGAATAGTTAATGTTGTTTTCACATAAAATAAATTTCATTCAAATAAAGGAATTCAATTATCTTTAACTAATGAATGTGACCACATTAGAATAAATCTAGAATTTGATTTGGATTGATTTCAATCCCTTTATCTTGAACCCCTAGAATGTGGAATTGATAGTAATACATAAGATCAACCTAACACAATGTAGGCTCCTACAAACTATTTGGACAAGATTCTTTGGTATCTAAATGCTCATAAAGATGATAGTATTTAAAATACCTTTGAGTGGTTACCAAATACCACGGTCAAGTTCTCTCAAGTCAACCCAATGTTTGGATTAGATTTTTTATTCAAATTTTGAAGAAAAAATTTCCAAGCATGCAAATAGGCTAAATCATTCTAATGAAAGTTTTAACTCTTTTTGTCTCTTAGTAATTGAAGACTTTGCTAATTATTTTTCTTTGAGTGAACATATGAATTGATTGGACATTAAATTTTTGTAAATGCAAAAATAGAGCAATAAGTTACACAAATGTGTACCATGTTAGCTCAAAATGGTAATGAGTAAAATCACTATCTAAAATTTTGAATTTTTGTGTCAATCTTGAGGTACTCTATATTGACCCAATATAGTATGGTACTAAGATTTATGCATGGAAAAATGTGTGGATATGGGTGTGATAATAGGTATGAAAAATGGTTAATAATGATGAATATATAGGAATGTGTGTAAAATAAGAAAGGGTTGAGGGTGAATGCATATAAATAGGTGTAAATGAGTGTTTAAAAGATAAATATAAGAATTAGATCATGAGTCAAACTAAACACAAGGGTGTGCCACTTTTTTCTATGTGATTTTATTCAATCTTTTTATCAAAATGAGACAAAAAATAAATAGGAGTTGGAATGGATATATAAATTTAATCACTAGAATAGAAAAATGATCAAAAATTATTGCTTAAATGTAAATTTGAATGTCCCCTTGTCCTTGAATATTATTGTATGAAATCAAGAGTCTAGTAAATATCAAGAACTAAAACTTCTTTCATATAACATCATAGTCCAAATTTCAATTAATTATGGTATAATTATAAATAGTTATAATGAAATATGACCCAAAAGTATGAGAGGGGAGTGTTGGAACTTAGTTTTGTTATGTCAAATTTGGATTGATTCCCTTCCTTTTGTGTAGGCCTGTGAATTATTATTCCTTTTCAATAACCTATTTGAGAAGTCTCCATATGGGTCAACATGTCATATTGTGCTATCGGTTGTATTCCCCTCACATGTCTTCTACCTATTTCCCAAATTAAATTTGCAAGTTAGATAAGTTTGAGTGGTTGAAGCTTTCAAATGCACTAGGAACCATTGGTTCCTTGTTACTATGAAATATTTGATGTTTTATTTCCCCCTTTGGAAGAGTAAATAACATGGTCAAAATTTCCATGGGAACTAGGAACTATTAGTTCCTAGTTCACATAGAACCCATGATAGAGGAATGTAGAAGCATTGAGGAGAAAAAAAAGAAAGTGAGAAAAGAGAAGGACACAAGCAAGTGGTGGAGATTCCTTTAGGTGTTCAAATTGTTGATGAAGGGGATATTGAGCACACAAGTCCCTATAGGTTCCTAGTGGGCATATAGGTTCCAAAAAAGGAAAAACATAAGCTCACGATGATTCTTTTTTATATAGATGGCTCAATGTCATGTTTTGTCATCTCTCTCCACATACTTGCAGCAATGAATCTATTTTCCCAAACCACAAAATTAATTACAGATCATCATATTTCAATATGCAACACCTATTTTGGGTAGTCCAATGAACCTAAGTTGTGGGTTTGAATATTGCTACAATTTCTAGTAATTAGGGTTAATTCCTTGCTACTATTCTAATATGGTTATTGCTTTTTTTAAAAGAGTTAGTTCTTGTGATGGTATCCAAAAACCAAGGAAACTTTGCAGGGTAATCTTTGATGCTAATTATTTCCCATTCTTTGAATTACAAATTTGTGGGTACAAGAGGATTCAACAAATGGAAGTGAATTATGTGATAGAGTGTCTCTTGAGTAGTATGTGTACATTTTGAAGGGTTTGTAGTCAAATTTAGGGATTCTCCTTTGTCACATTTTCTAGCATGAGTGTAACCATGAATTATATGAATGTAACAACATTCTAAAACTATTACGAGCTTTGTAATAATCTCTTTCATTTTTCACATGAATATATGCAACTCTATTTTGGATAACTAATTATGCTCTATTATTCTAGTTCCACATCTTGGGTTTCAAACCTACTATTCTTGTTTCTAATTTTTCATTCAATATGTTGTGACTCTATTTCCAAAAAATGAAATATCTTACAAATGAAGAAAAGGAGAAAACCTCATGGAACAAAAATCCTCTCCAAAAAAGACATATAATGCAAATCTAATGAAAATCACGTACAAGTAATGGAAGTGGTGAGTGGAGATCTCAACATCAATACCCCCCAAGAGCTACATCCATCACAAGAATACAATATAATCAATAGCCTCCTCATAAGAGGGAAATAGAGAGACTATATAGCCCCCCCGTAATGTGTAATCACTTGCAAAAATGGTCAGTGCATAAAAACATGATCCAATGTCGACAAACAACTTGTCTCCCTTTTAGAAGAAACAAAACCAAATAAAATGCAGGAATGCTTCCCACTCTTGATAGGAATTGGTAGGAAGAGGAATCCATATGTATGACAATGATGATGATTATGATATTGCTATCAGGATTCAACCGTGTAGTTTCGAGTCAAACTCATTGACCCATGTTTCATGAGTCAATGAAACATGAAACATGGGTCAATGAGTTTGACTCGAAACTACACGGTTGAATCCTGATAGCAATATCCTAATTTGACACGCTGTGGAAAAATACCTCCTACTTATCAATGATGATGATGTCTCTAAAAACTACTCATGTGTCTCCTTTTCCACTGAAGATGAAGATGCCACAACCAAATCAAATACATACCCAAACAATGAAGAAGGTGACAAATCAGGACTATGCAGAAACTAATGTTGAACAATATCCAAAGACAAACATGGTTTGACAAAATTTGTGCAATGGTTGTCACCAAAGAGAAGTAATAGCCTCTTAAATGTGTCCTTTATATCTAAAATTTGGCAACAATTGAAGTGATTGGAGATGGTATATGATGAAATCTCTCCATTATTTATAGTTTCTCCTGTCCAACATAATCAATGAAGGCTGAAATTAAAACCCCATAACAAACTACGATTAATCTCCAAGATTACAAAGAAATTGAACTTCAATAGCAAATAGAAACTCCCAAATATGATGCTCAACTAAAAATGAAATCTCCCAATGCAAATATACCTTCTCCAAATTGTAGTATGTCCAAGTTATTAAGTAAATGCCTCAAATTGTAAAAACTCAGTAGAATGTACCTGGATTTGAATATGAAAAGGTGGATTGAAAAGATGAAATAAATTTGAATCACCTTCACAATGTCGTTGAAATATCCAAAATCTGACAAAGTAGTGAAAAGATACAAACTCGGGAGTCTAAAAGAAAGCACTAACTTTAGTTGGCTATAATTTGTACCTACAAAAAAATCTGGAAAAATACTCTGCACCACTACAAAGTACACAAAAATAGATTTATGATGATATCTTGTTTATGAAAATATGATATAATGGAAAAAGTTATGCCCCATTGAAAAATATCTGCTATTAGGACGTGCAGGCTAACTAGGTGCAAAAACAAGCACTGAGGGCTAAAAAAAAAGCCCCTGGTCACTGATATGACTAGGGGCAAGCATTGGCAAAAAAAAAAATGTCACCAGGGCCAGTTGCAGCGGGGTGGTAAGATGGGTGGCGATCGAGGGACGCCACTCATAAAGAAAAGCTCCTAGTTATTAATAGAACCGCACCAAGCCTTTGATTTCCAAGTGGATGGCGAGAACCTTGGAAAGTCAGCAATAAGTACCGATGCTAACGGACAACAAACAAGTAGTGGTCGAAAAGTAGAAGTCAGTTGGTTTTTGGCAAAAAAAGGTACACGGCTTAATGAATGCAGTAGACAATGAAATAACATCTGCTCACGGGCCGACACGAATCTGCTATAGACTATTAAAAGAACCAACAAACTAAAGATTTACAGATTTTAATATTCCTAATTTGTCAATTAATCTATGAATATAATATGTTGATATAAAAAATTTCAAACCCCCTTTTTAATAGATGTCGAGTGAAAGTAAATTTCAACCACCAATTAAATATCCGTAGAATTTAAAACCTTATAAATAAATTGTACACCCAAAATATTTATGTCTATTGAAATAAAACAAAACCCTAATAAATATTTTTCTACCAATGATTGAAAACTTTAGCCTAAATAAGAAATTTTAACCTACAAATGTATGGATATGATGTCGGCCAGAGAAGAATTATTTTTTACAAAAGGGGGGGATATTTTCCTCCAGCTTGTACAATTTGTATGAATTCCCTTAATATAGATACGAAAAACCTCTGATGAACTCTAGATGATGATGTCAATTTTTGCTGAATCGATAGGCATTCCTAGGGTTTTTAGACCTTCTGATCACAATGGCAGCATCAGATTTGAGCCTATCTACTTCAAAAATCAGCTGCTCCCTAGATGAAGTCAACTAGCCCTTTATGCAAACCCTTCAACCTACAATGATCTCCTCAACTTAACTTCCTAATATGAGATGGATCTTCTATGGGCTATGCTCTAATACCATGTTGGAAACATGAATGAACAGTAAACGGAATGAAGTTGTGCACACTTCGAAAGGTCAACCAAGAAAGACACCATCCACATGAACAAGAAAGTGATGCATCATGAGTAGGAAGAGAAATTTATCAAATGATGATCTATTGATTTGATATCTATAATCTCTAGAATATCATGAAATATGATATATGAGCTGATTTACAATGAACAAGCACATTGTTTATATAAGCAAGGTGAGAGGAGGTAGGTTACTACCTTGGATGTAAACATTAAATATCTAATGCATAATTTTAAATGCATGAATGAAATATTAAATGCCTAGATTACTATAAGCTAATTAATGAGACATGACCCCATTAATACTAGTTTCTAAAATGCCACCTAGGAAACTAACTCCTAAGTAAACTTATTAATGATGTGAATAGGTCTTCACTAGGAACTAGTTAGGAAATAACCTCATTCACACTAACATCTGGAACCATTTACCAATCTCGCATCCATAGAAAAACATTAATTAGTAGTTAATCTATGAGTCCTTCAATGTATTCATAACCTCATGATATAACCAAGGACCTATCTTTAGTGAGCTATAAACAAAGTCATTTCATGTAGGTTATTTTTTTAAAGTGTTTTCAACTATATAGGGGTTATATGCAACTATTTTTTCTTAACTTAGTGATAGTATTTGGTGTTAAGAATATAAATGGGTTTGGTTGCAACTATTTGTTGATTATAGATTTTGTGTGATTTTAATACCTTTTAAGGTATACCCCTAGGAACACCCTCCAAAGTCTAAGATGAGCTCAAAGTATAGGAGAGAAAATCCACTCTCATAGAGTTAGCTTAGAATTATCCATATTCTATAGATGAATTGAGTGTTCACTCACTTGTTGACAACCTTGGCCTTGTGAGTGGGTTTTGGTTCTAGAAAATGGAGCAATGATTTTGAGACCTAACAAAGAGCATACACAAAATACTACTTTGGGTTAAAAATTCAAAATATTTTAAACGAAAATCCAAATGTGAGCGAATTTTAAGCCAAGTTTAATCTTATATTTATAAGCAATGCATACAAAGCTCCAAAAAAAAAAAAGGGTATATAATCAAGTCTTCAACACACATCCTCCAAAACCCACCAAGTTGGTAATTTAAGACATGTAGGTCTTCGCCACATGAAAAGTAATACATTCAATAGTTAGCCAAAAAAATAAAAAATAAGTTAGTCCAAGAGAAAAACAAACACCTTAAGTAGACTGTACACATATATGATTTTAATTGGATATTTGTATCCACCTACATTTTTAATATTTCCTTGATTATCACTAGTATTGGCATGGTGTGATGGTTTATTGGTGGCATTGTTGTTCTTGCCACCAAGGTTCAAACCCCGTTGGGGTGGTATTGTTGAATGGTTGTATTCGGTTCATAGCTCTAGTCAAAAGTGTTTACCCCTTGAATAATAAAAAAATATGACAACAAAAAAGCTCATGTGACAAATATGATTTTCTTGGCACGTGATAGACTTTTATGACTTTCTTGGCATGTGAGCGTCGAATAAGAGAGCTTTGAATAAGAGAGTGTCGAATAAGAGAGCTTTGAATAAGATAGCATCAAATAAGAGGTTTCAAACACAATGGAGGTCTATATAACACTCTTCTCTTATACAATTTACACAGGAAGCCAAAGCTAAGAGCAGAGGAACAATTTGAGTAGAGACAGAGCTTTCTTATGGCCTCGTCAGTGTAAGCTTCTATCACAACTTTTATGGTTTTTTCTTGCTTTCTGCTTATTCCATGGCAATGGTGGACTGATTTATGTAGTTTATGGTGTACATATTTTTTAAGTTGATTTGTATCACAGAATGCTTTAATGCATTTTACTTGTATGGAGATGTTTCTGGATTTAGTTTTGTTTGGTTTACATAGTTTATGCTGGTGTATCTGATGGATTTGAGTGGGTATGGTATAGGATGAGGAGATTCGAAGGAAAAGTGGCAATAGTGACAGGTGGATCAAATGGTATAGGTGCAATCACCGCAAGGAAGCTTGTGGGAGATTCAAGAGCCATGTGAAAGGGGTTGCAGATCGAGAATGGGTGTCTCGACATCATGGTGAACAATGCGGCTATGATGCACGCTCATGGGAATGTCATCGTGAAAGTTCAACTAGACACTTGGGAAAGAATGATAGTAGTGAATTTGACAGGGCCTATGGTAGGCATGAAGCACGCTACCAGGATCATGATTCCACGCAACTCTGGTTCCATACTCTTCAGCGGCAGTGTGTTGGCATTTCTTAAGACTGATAATGAGTCTCATGGTTACATGGCTTCCAAGAATGCTCTGTTGGGGTTGGTGAAGAGCGGTGTAGTGGAGTTGGCAAAGATAGGAATACATGTCAATGTTGTCTCATCCTATGGGATTGTGACAAAGATGATGGAGGAGTGGCTTCATAAGGCATCTAATGGGAAATGTCCTAAGGAGGCCCTTGAGGATGAGTTTGAGCGGCATGCCACCAATGGAAGGAAGTTTACTTTTGATGATGTGGCCAATGCTTTCTTGTTTCTAGCATTTGATGAGGCTTCCTACATCAATGGATGCAACCTTATAGTTGACGGGGGTTATTCTATGCATGGGCGAGATATTGTGTCCTTCAAAGAACCACTTGATGATTAGAGAGTTGTAACATTGTCTATAGGTTATATTTTCAGTTGGAGCCTTCTTAAGAACTTATATTTTCTATAAGTTGTATCCAATCAATTAGTACTTAACATGCTTCTAGTTCTATCTATTAGTGTTCTATTCATCCTCTCTATGATTTCCTTTCTCTATGGCATATATTGAATTGTTTTCTACATCACAATATGTGCATGCTCCTATAATTCATCAAATTCTCTAGAGAAATATTTGCCTCTATTATCTAACCTTAGTACTTTTTATTTTTTGATTTATCTAAATTTCAACAAGAACCTTAAAATCTTTAAACTTGCTAACTTTTAGATTTATGCCTTAAAAAATAAATCCACATGTATGTGAATAGTCATTAAAAACTGAACATAATAATGAGATTTTCTAATTCAAGAAACATCCACATGATCCAAAAATATAAAAAATGAATAAAGTGACATTTTCATAATCAGTCGATTTGCCATTTCCATAATCTATAGAAAAAAAATCATTGTTTCTACATAGTTAAAATTTATTTAATTAATGCTAGGAAAATAATCAAATTGATTAATTAAATCAATGTTATTTACTTAATTAAAATTGGATGTAGATCTATGAGATAGTCTTGTTGTGATAAATTTAGTAATGTGATAATGCATTTTAGGTGTCTACGATTTTGTCCCTCTTTGATATGTGATTATATAAATTTGTTTCAAAGAAAAACAATCTACATTTTCTCAAATGACTTTCCCTAGCCAATGGGAAGAGATTTAATTAATAGATATGAGGTAGGGATGACTCCTCAAGAGGGAAAATAATGTCAGGGGACTTGGATGGGCTATTGATAGGATAAATAGGAATAAGGGGTAAAAAATCAAGGTGGGAGAGTAACATTAGAGTGAAAAGAAGAAAAAAATTGGAGGAAGATGTTGAGCAAAATTGACATTGTGCCAATTAATAAGTATCAAAAAAAATTTGTTCCATAGTATCAATGACAACTAGTTAGTCAGCCAGCCTCAAGTGAACTTATCATATAGGCATTCAATGTGGCATTTTTTTAATCATTTATAAGGGTTTTTTGGGGAATTTTGTGCATACAAGTGAATTTTGTATAGGAACACACAAAAATAGCATAGGTGCATGCTTGCATAGGACATGCCAATTTTGCATAGGCACATGCCTACATAAAATATGTGTCAATTTGGCATAGAAGCATGATTGCATAACACATGCACTAATGTGGCATAGGCACACTAGGGTATGTCACATGCATAATTTGGCACTAGTGGGCTAATGGGCACATTACATCCACCTCATTGTGTGTCACATGCACATTAGCTTGTGGAATAAGCATAATTGGGTGTGATGCATGTGCATTGCATGGTTCATACATAATAGGTTGTGGTACAAGTGCATCGACCTATCATGTAACACACCATGGGTGGTGCATGCACACAAGCATTGAGTGAGTATATAGTGTTAGGAAAATTTAGTTTGTTGGAGAATGTGTAGGTTAGGGTTTAAGGGGAAAATGAGCTAAGGTTGGGGAAAATGAGGGTGAACACATATTTTTTATATATGGAAGCATGTGGTAGGGTAGTAAAATGGAGTGGGTTAGGGAAATAGGAAAATGAGTTATTCAAATGAGAAAATGGGATAGGGAATCAGAAAATAGATGTGTTTAGATAGGATTCAAATAAGTTAATAAAATGAGAAAATAGCTAGATGGGGTGGGGAGAGGGGATTCAAAATTGGGAAAAAATGGTTTGGTTGGGAAAAAGGATGGCTAATGAAATAAGACAATGGTTAGGTTGGGTAGGAAAATGGGAGGGGAAATGAGAAAATAAATTGGTTTAGATATGAGAAAAATTAAGGAAATGAGATAACGGTTAGGTGGGATGGGGAAAAAAGAGAGGAAATGATAAAAAAAATTGTTTTAGATAGAAAAGTGGGTTTTAAGGAAATTTGAAAATGGATGGGTTTAGGTTTTGGAAAGAGGTTGACCAAGTGTATTTCTATCTGTAGATATTTCTCATGGTGGTGGATCGAGAGAGGTAGCCCACGATGTTGAGGTTGATGGTATTTTTTCTCCCTTCAACTAGAGAATCCCTTCCTCCATGTCTTGCACAACATCTAGACATAACTCCTTACATCCATCAATACTACTTTTAGAATAAGAATGGGTGAATATCTTTGCACTCTCTAGGAAATCTTGGATCTATTTATCATATTCAAACACCTACAAATGGTTGAGATTGTTTGGTACACCTGGTTGAACCAATAAACCATTTCAATCCTATATGAATCTCTCAAAATCCAAATAAGGTAATAATAAAGAAGCAGATACATCCAATGCATCAACTTTAGATTTCAGGTTGCTAGATATTGCTTCACTTGAGAATGTATCAAAATGCTCAATACCATCCCACACTTTATTTTGATAATGTTTTAACCTTTTATTCTTAACTGTGAAAATATTACACACCTATTTGAATATTAACTCAACATCTCCCAATACCTGTAGTATTTTAATTCCTTTTTCTTTTGCTACCGATAATCCCAATAACAAAGCTTCATACTCTGCAGTGTTATTGGTGTTACCAAATTCTAATTTATATGAAAAAGGGAAAGTTTCACCAGTAGGGAAAGCAAGACCACACTTGCACCTGATCTTGAATTGGAACAACTCTAATCAAATTCTAAATTCTAAAGTTCAAAGGCAATATCCAAACCAATAAGTTTAGTATCTTTTCCTAGTTCTAAAAAGAGCATATAGTTCCCAAATTTTGATTCTTCAAATAAAACTTGTGAACTAGTTTATTTTTAATTATAATTTTTTATATCCTTATAATGATAGAGCACATGTCATATTATAATGGTAAAATTTGTATATTCATGCAATTTATCATTTATTTTTGTGTCCATTGTGGGATAATGTATTAATAGACACACACACACACACACACATATATATATATATATAAAAAAATGGTGTAATCTTGTGTGAATTTGGTTCATTCCTACAAATTATATCTATCCCCATTCACCCCTTATATCTATATAAATATATTTTGATATATTTTCCCATGCTATACATTAATTATTCCAAATTATACACTTATCCCAATACATCTATTGCCCATATAATTCTAATTATTTCCCTTTCTCATGTCATTTTTATAGATGCAAATTTAACCCCATAAATTCATAGACTTGATTGGGATTTAAAATCCAAATTCAAATCTAGTGGCTCCAACATCTTCTATTGGTCATTGTGAGTTAACTAAATACACATCTTCATAATTTGGTGTTATGTTCTTGTATTTAAAGTAATTCATTTGAATCTTCTCATATCCTCTCATATTCACTCATATTCACTCATATTCACTCATTATTTCTCATCTTAGAAGAATTCAAGTAATTAATTTTAAAAAACATTAGATGGTGTACTAAAGGAGTAAAAATTATGCATGCATCATTCTAGGGAGCCTACATGTTGAGTTTGATTTATTACACACATTTCTCAGGTTGACTAAGGTGTATATGTGTAAAAGCACAAACCTATGTCACACTTTCAACCAAAAAAATAGCTTCTTTCAAACCTTTTTGAGCAAAATGTGATTGATCAAATAGGTTTTGGTCAGAATTAGGTGGAATCGATGTGGAGTATGTGTGGAATGAAGCACTTGATCAAATACATTTCACCCAAAACATATTTACTTAAATTTGTTTTGAGTACAACCTATTTGAATGAATACATATATAAAAATGTAAAAAATCATCTGAAACCTAAATATATAAAAAAATTAAAAATAGGCTGAGGCATTTTGCTCAAAACCTACTCACCTGAATTTATTTTGAATGAAAACCTAGTGCTCCACAAACCTCCAAACACTTTTTTCATGTATGTTGAACAAAATGTGTGTATTTGTGTATTTATGTATGTTTGTATGTGTGTATTTATGTATGTTTGTATGTATATTTATGTAGATGAAGAAAATGATATTATAAGGAAATTCCATAATCCCTAAAATTTTCAATCTATAAACCCTACACATAAAAGATTAAAAAATTAGAATAAAAATTTTCTCACCCAAAGGATCTCATACTTACCCATAACATCATCCCATCCCCTCACCCAAAGGATCTCATACTGACCTTAATGAATTATCATTTGATATCTTTAGTGGTTCTTCTAGTGAGTAAAATATCCATAATCCCTATGATGACAATCCACATGATAAATATTATCTACCATTTATTTTACCTGCCTCTTACTGTTCTTCTGTATTTGAGGCCTCCATTTATGATATCAACTTAGTATCACATAATTGACCTATTTACCACACATCCCCTTATCATATCCCTCCATCACCTAAGCTTTCCCCTTTTCATATATAGATCCATTTCATCCCTTCCTAAAACCATTATCTTTAATTTCTATCATTATCATATCTCATTTTTCCCTCAATATGAATCACCACCTTATCCTTCCACTTCCAGTGATGTCATAAACTTTCCTCCATGTCACTTTTCATTTCCTTAATCCATTATGTGTTATCTTTCATATAGCCAAAAAAATAAAACATCCTTAAAAGATGGGATGCACTCCCCTCTTTATCATGATGCTAAAAATTATCCTCAATATGATATGTTTATCCACCTAGTCATTATTAGAAATATATATAATCCAATCTTAAGGAGGTATAATTGCAATTCGAGAGCCTCAATTCCCCCATTCAAATCTTTTATGGAAAATTCCACTCCTTTCATCATCCATCCTTACATACACATATCCTAATGACATGAAATAACTAAATTTTAATAAATACATTGGCCATGGAGACCTTATTCTACATACACAAAAATTCTATATCATTTGTTCAACCATTACTTTTGATGATCTTATTTTATACAAACACTTTCTTGAAATAATAAGGAATGATGAATTAGATTGGTTATACACTCTAACACCTAGTCCATACACACCTTTTATTTCCAATTCAATAAATTAATCGATTTTTCCCTTACACAACTAACACATTGCAAACAAGATCCCACTAAAATTATTTTGGACTACACTTCTTGATTCTACACATTACTAACTTCCACATGAAATTTCATCATCATCATTATGTTCTTCAACCTATGAATTAGAAACCTCCCATCTCATATCCAAGAGAAGCTACTTTAAACTCATCACAAATATTTTATATTAACTATGGATTTCGTTGAAGTTTACCACAAATTTATAAAGATTAAAGGAATCTCCTATTATACACTACTTCTTGATTTTACTAGTGAAATTTCTATATAGAGACACTAATACAAGCCTTTTCAATGTGTACTCTATCAAAACCCCTAACAACATATAAGGGTTGGATAAAATCACCATATATAAAGCACTTATGGCACATGTCCCTTTCCGAGTTTTTGATAATCATGATAATTGCTTATATTCCTATGTTGTGTTTCATGAGTGAATATATTTTAAAAATTACAAAAGTTTTAGAAACACATCTAGCTAACCTCTTATAGTTGGAATTAAAATGCGATTCTACCTTATAACATTTTAGTAAATGTGCTACCTATTTATTTAAAGGTTGTTTAACTTGACCAGGTACACAAGTGTTTAAATTGTGTATTATGTATGGTGTAATATAGTTTGGTTGCATGATGAAAACTTAACTCTTTTCAATATGTTTCAATGAGTATTCAAATGATTTAATGGCTTATAGAAATATAAGTTCACATGCATTTAAAATGTTATGGGGTATTTTAACAATTAAAATGGGGAATTCAAAGGTCCATTATATTTTTTATATAATTAAATTATATATAGAAAAATGAAGTAGGTTCCTATATTTATTATTGGGTTTTGGTTTCAAACTTAGATTATATTTATTTTGTTTTCAAAGTTAAATGTAAATTTTTAAATTATTGTTTTGATTATGCAAATATTTTGATATGGCTAATCAAAATTCTCATCAGTCTAATCAATCTAATCAGCCTGATGCTCACACTAATTATAGAACTACTATATGTTGAGACCATTCATAGGTTGGATAATTCCTTGCATTTTCTAGACCAAATCATACACAATACCCCAAACATGTCAAATAGAGACAAGTTGGTTACTATTTGTGATGAGATTACATGTATGATAAACCTCATTTGATTAAAAAACCATTTTGATGCTATTAGGATTAACCTTCTATGCTTCAATTTCTTGAAGTGTTGATTGCCATGAGGAATGGTCATCTATTTGTAGGCAGGTTTCAATAGATAATGTTTACATCATATTCCCTTTTATGTAGGATGAGATAGAGTGAGAGGCTATTCCCCCACCAAGTGCATAGATCCACCTGTGGGTCCTTTTATTTATCCTATATGGTTGTAAACACATCATAAATAGCCTCATAATGATGAGTTGCCATTGTATTTTTGTATAAAATTATATAAAAATCCCATTTACATTTAGATTTCAATTATACATCTTTCCCTACACATGTTGGATAGGGGAGAGGAAGGTTTGTTGACAAACTTGAGTACAAACAAGAATATTTGCCACCGCTCGTGAATAGAGGAAATTATTTGGTCCATTTGAACTTTTTGGTTCTTCCATAATGTTTGTAACTAGTAGTAGATATAGAGCCAATAATCATCCTTTTGAGATATGAAATTTTTCAAAGCATCACCACTATTACCAGTGAGGTTGATCACTTGTCATCTAATTTTGTTGGTTGATATTTGTTACATATATGGATTTTAATTCCTCCCACTTGGGCCACATCAATAGCTATGATCCTTACATTAATTTTTTCCTACCATCATCACATGATGTGGCATGGATAAGTAAAGATGATGTTTTACATAATATGATTTCATGCCTCATCATTGAATTATTATAGGCATACTAGCTATAAAAAATGAGTTGGGATCCCACTTGATGCTATATCAACACATATTAGATGATATTAGAGGATTCATGGTGAGGAATCTTCACAATTCAAGGGGACAGTAGGATGTTGTAGCTGATCCTACATCCCCCCTTACCATGTTCTAGATGTGGTTGAGGTTACTTGACCTGATTTTGTAGGAGCTAAGTATATAAGGATTCTTTATCACATCAACATTTTAATATCTACAAGTACCACTATATCCCTCCATTATTATGACCTCAATTAGATTGGGAGGTTCCTCAATGTTGCAATTGAGGTAATTACCATAAATTTATATATTTTATGTAGTTGTAAATTATCATGTGTTCAGGCTCTAACTCTTGATTGAAATCACATATTCAATCATGTGTAATAGGTTAATATTGATGTTTTCCACATGGATTTGGAGATTTATAGTATGTTGGAAATCATATACATCATCATGAAGTATTTAGACCACTTATCATATACAATTTAAGTACACATATCCAACTTTTTACATACACAAATCAAGTACAAGTTGTTTAAAATGCTACATGCATACACATATACATGTCATATAGGTTTCAAGATCAAATCATGCTTCTATTTAGACTCTTATGCAACATCCTCTACATGATGTAGACTAACAATACCAAGTAATTTAGGTCAAGTATATATTTATTTTTAAGCTAAATTTTTAATTTATAACATTATATACACATATAAATGCACATTTCATATATAGATCTTTAATTTTTGAATATATATATATATATATATATATATATATATATATAATTTAATGTTCATGTACATGTAGATATAATTATTTTATGTTCTTGGATATGTGCTTTCATGCACAAGGCTTGACACATAACTCAGGACAAGGCTTGGGATAGGGATCAAGATAGGGATATGTTAAAACACAATGATATACTGAGAGGGGGGGTGAATCATTATATCCACAAAATTTATCCAATTGAAATTTTCAACCAAAATTCTTTCTTCCTTGGCAAGAAAAAGTAACCAATGCAGATAAAAAACACAAGTGCACAATCATAACACCAAATTTACGTGGAAAACCCTAGAAGGGAAAAACCATGGTGAGCAAGTTGCTTGGATCTACTATCCAAATCCAACCTCAAAAATTAAAATGAGAGTTTACAACAAGTTTTATGGATTCAACCAAAATAATTTCACAACTCCCTATAAAAATACTTACAAAATGAGGATACAACCTCTTTACATAATACTTGATATAATATACTGATCGATCACCACCACAACACTCTTCTGCCTTTAGCTCACTACTTCTGGCACTCTACTTAATAAAATTTGTTTCCTTTAACTCATTGCTTTCATCACTCTTCTTCACTTCACACAAATACTGCTACCTTCAGGTCATTGCCTTCAACATGCTTCCTTACTTATTTGCATACACACTCACTCTCTGATGCCTTCAACACACTGCTTTTGATACATTACACATTAAACTACCTTCAACTCACCACTTTCAAAAGATTTCACACATTACACCTTGAACACACTTCACAACAAACTTTACCTTCCATTTATATCCTCCGTACAATTCAAAATGTTTATCCTTGTCATCTAAAATGCAACATATGATATGAAATGTGCAACAACCATAGTAAGTTAGCTCCAAAACATTTACAGGAAGAGAATTGAATGTGGTCCAATCCAAGAGTTTGCAAGACCTATTTTACCTTTGCACACAATCCAAGGCTAGCACACAAGACAAGTATTTGATGCAAACACTTCAATATTCTAAGTTGACCCAACAAACCCTTAACCTTCCACACAATAGCTCCAAACCAAAGGAAATACTAGAGAGATCAAAAAACAACATGCATATCACTTTATAAGAATTATATGATATTCAAAAATATCTGTATGCACTTCCTTCACAACTTCATGGTACTTTATGTTGGTGCAAGCAAACATACACAAAGCCCAACATCTCTAGAAAACATAGTAGAGATATAACATTGAAAACTAGACTTACAATACACCTCAACACTTGAAATTTGAAATGAGAAAATAGATAGATAATTTAAACTCATCCTCCAAACTGTAAGACCACATGTTCAAAATTGGAGAAATGCAAAGAATTCCTCTAAACCTTCATGACTACAATAACACAGTCCTCACTCTACCAGCTCTAGAAACTTTTGTGTAATATTTGTGCTATCAAGCCAAGAACATACATAATT
>VDFB02000017.1:372746601-372819058 GCA_007258455.2 Sequoia sempervirens | reverse complement strand
CCACCGTGTCTCTCTCACCCTCTCTCTTTCTCTTCCACCAACCTTCACTCTCTACTTCTTTTTACCTACCTATCCCTATAAACCTCTTTCTTTCTCCCTCTCTCAAATCTCTCCACCTTCCCTCTCCACTTCTCTATCTATCATGTCTCTCTATCACCTCTCTCTATCTCTCTCTTTCCTTCCCTCTCTACTCTATTTTTCTCAACTCTATCTCTCCCTACCTTTTCCTTCCTCTCTCTCTATCTCTCCCTCCCCCCCCCTCTTCCTATCTCTCCTCTCTCTCTCTCTCCCTCCCCCCTCTTTCTACCTCTCATCACCCTCTCTCTACCTACCTCTCTATCTATCTCAACTATCCTTATTTACCTTTCCCTCCCTCCTCTCTCTCTTCCTTCCACCAATCTCTCTCTACTCTCTATCTAACCTATCCATATACCTCTTTCTCTCTCCCTCCCTCCATCCTCTCTCAATATCTCTAACTTCCTTCTTACCTCTCTCTCTCCCCTCTTCCCTCTCTACTCTATTTCTCTCTATCTCACCTCTCTCTCCCTATATATCCCTCCCTCCCCTCTCTCTCTACCTCACCTCCCTCTCCCTCCTTCCCTAACTCTCCTTCCCTATCTACTTCTCTCTATCTCCCCTCCCTCTCTCTACCTACTTCTCTCTATTACTCTCTCTCTCCTTTCCCTCTCCCCCTATCCATACCTCTCCCTATATCTCTAATTCCCTCTAATTATCTTTATCTCCCCCTCCCTCTCTCTACCTACCTCTCTCAATTAATCTCTCTCTCTCCATCCATATATCTCCCTCTATCCCTACCTCTCCCTACATCTCTCCTTCCCTCTCTAATTCTCTCTATCTCCCCCTCTCTCTCTACCTACCTCTCGGGTAAAAGAAAGAAGTTGGATCCATGAAGAGGGGAAGTTTCGGCCAAAAAAAATACCATAGGAAATGCATACACATTATTAAGACAACACGTATGTGTTATGCTTTAGGTACCCAAGCCTTAAAAAAATGTGTATGTATTATGCTTTGGGTATGCACTAAAAAACATGTACATTTTATAATGCATACAAATTTTATAACATGTACGAGTCATTTATTTAAAAATTTAAACACTTTTTAGAAACATGTGTGTTTTGTAACGTGTATTGATTCTAATGCATACGCGTTTCTAAAAAGTATTTAATTTTTTAAATAATCAAGCAAATAAAGAACACATATATGCTTTGTAACACATACATGTTTTTCTAAATTTTGAACCCACAAACCACATGCTACCTTGGTTTTAGACTCGGAAAAAGCTTGGCAAGCCAACCCTTAGCCTTTGACCTACAACTAATAAACTAATTAGGCTCAAGAGAAATGTCCAACTTTGGCAATATGGCTGATAGAATTTTTTCTAAATCAATCTATTAAAAGAGAACATGATGTCTAGTTTCCAAATATATAAAAATTTTAAAGATTGGACTATATTTTTTATTTTTTAATTAATTCTAAGAAAACTAGTCCATAAACTTGAAATATCATACTTTTTTTGTTTTTTAATTAAAATTTTTTTGGTTAATTTTCTTGTAAAAAAAATTATATGGCGTCAATCTTCAGACAATTCTCTGCACAGTGAAAAAGAAAATATTCAAAAAATGTTTAGTTTACGTCCAAGTATTTTGTTCATACACATTGATTTTTAAAAACAACAATTAAGGCCAATAAAAAATATATTCAAAAAAAAATTACAAAAAAATATCCTCATCAATCTTCATGTTGTTAGTTATCTTTTCCCAAAAGGAATTAGCAAAATACTTTTATTTGGGTCAAAAAGTAGTGTTCGTACATGTGCATGGTATGGTAAAAAAATTGACTTTTAAAAAGTGGTTTTTATACATCCCTATCAAAATTCAATTTGTATCATCTTGGTATTTGAATAAATTGCATATTTGGAAAATAGATTCAAAATGCTAAAATTCATTTACTAACTTTTTTTAAGATTCATTGTGTAAGTGCCTCAATTTTTTTGTCCAAGTGCGACAAATTCTGAAAAACAACAAAAACACTTCCACTTTTTGAGCTTTTTGTGGACCCAACTTCTTGCATCATCCCTCTCTCTATTTCTCTCTCTCACCCATCTCTCTCCATCCCTAACTCTCCCTCCATATCTCCTTCCCTCTCTACTTCTCTCTACCTTATTAAAAGGTGCAAGACAACTAAGAGGGGGGGTGAAACAAGTTGTCACTAAATTTAAACTCAAAACTTCAACACTTATCGATTCCACAACCACACTGTTATGTTATTAAGTATGAACATGAAATGCAAATAACAAAAAGAAAAATCAACACAATGAACACCAAATTTAACATGGAAAACCCAATGCGGGTAAAACCATGGTGAGGATTAACTCACAATATAAAGTAGTTCCAAAACTGAATATATAAGGCTCACTACCTTGAATAGGACTCACTATCCAAATAAAAAAGCTCACTGCTTATAGGGAGGCTCTGCCTAGAGAAAGATTACAAACAAAAAAAAAATCTTCATAGAAAAAATGAACTGAAAAGAGTACACCTAAAAAGTGTCGATACAGTTTTAGTGATGCTCAATAAACTGACTTGACACACTTCATCATATTCGCACTTCTTCTCCTTCACATTCACAACTACCTCATTGATCATGTCAATCTTCAACAACTGTTCAACATATATACTTGATCCAACCAAAAGTATCAATTAGGTTGACCTAATTAGATGCATCTCCTTGTTTACCATAAATACCAACTATCAGCTTCAAGTATTTGCAAAATATTTCCAACCAATAAATCAAAACAAGTAGCATACTTTATCATGTCAGCATAGACCTAAGCTAGGTTGCACATATATCTGAGTAACAAAAAATTAATTCACCATATCACAACTTATTCATGAAGTTGGCCAAAAAATAAACTTAATAGCAAAAATTAATCAACAAAATAATGCCAATACATTGTACGAGCACGAGAGCATGAGATATTTTGAACATACATGCTTTCAACAACCATAAACTATTTCCCAAAACCGCAGGTAGCAACTATCAACCGTAGAGAATTGCAAACTAAAATATCAAAGGGTGTAGCTTGTATATTAGTTTAGATACCGGACTAAAATACGAGATCACATACTGACTTAGACTCATAGTCACAACCTGTATAGCATGGTAACATCAATGACAAAGGGAGACCAAAAGGTAGGATGTAAATGCAAATTATAGCTTCATATTTCAAACATTCAAATGAGGATGACACTTTTTACATGAAATATTTTCTTGTACCTCTCTCTTATGATCGAAAGAATTATTTTCCAAGCAAGCACAACAAAATTCATCCTTGCACTTATACCTTCCAATAAAGATAACTATGTAAAGGAGGATGTCTGATCAGAAGACAACCACAGTCGTTCACAATTTTTTGCATCAAAGAAAATTCTAGAGAGATGATCCAACCAAAAGGTTTTAACCATATCTTCTCTTTGCCTTTGAGTAGTCAACAATTCCACCTATAATTCACCAACTCTTATCCTCTATTTTCCATCCCTGTCTTTGAAGAAATCAAAGTTATTTCCAATACTATTCATCTCATATTCAATGGCTTCAATTTTGATTTTTGAAATTGTTAGCAGCTGCCAACCACTAGAGAAAATACCTATAGATGTCAAATATTTCTTTGATACATTTTTTTGTCTCATTAATATGTTTAGATAACACTTTTTTTTCTTTGTTACATCTTCTTTCAATCATAGCTTTGAACTTATGACCTTCAAGTCCTTCCAACAATGTTCTCTCTTCAATAATCTCTACTAAATCATCTGGAAAGGAATATGACACATTTGAAACTAAAATACCCTTATTCAGCAAATAATCAACCAACACATCATCAATCTTAAGTTTCTCAATCGAAGAGAATGCATTCCACATTTCACCAATCTTCTTCATTTCACTCTTGTTCAGTAGCATTTGTATATCCTCTAGATCAAAGGACTTAGATCTAGATAGAAATTCTTCTTCATTCCTCTTTTCTTCTGAGACATTTGTTGCAATAGTTTTCCTCCTTTTAAGTTTCAGAGGGAACTCACTAATGATAACTTCCAACTCTTTCTTACTAGAGGATGGACCCACTTCAAATTGACCAAGAAATGACATGCCGGAGCACAAATTTGTCTTTAAGGATATGAAATAGGATCTACAAACACTTACATTGTTTGCCAATGATTCCAAGTATCTGTAAACTTGTTTCCCAATAGAAATACCAGATTCCCACACAATATTTTATCTCCTCAGTAGCAAGTTCAAAAAGTAAAGGGTCAAGCATACAAACAAGGATCCAAACCAAAAAGGATAGACCTCAACCAATGACATTTGTGCATTATCGGTTAGGTTTTCAAGTAATAGGCTACATAGATCAAATTTCTTGTTTTCCTTAACCATCATATGTGCAAGATATACTACAATAGACAAAGTCGAACCTTCACGATTTCTGAAATAGATTTTGTAAGAAATTTTGTATGCAACATACCTTATTGTAGAATCCACAAAAGTGTTTATCAACAGAGCTCAAGGGTCTTTATCAATGCTAGTAAGTTCCTCCACATCTTTTTATTTCACGGTTTTCTTCCCTTGGAGATCCCCAACACTGCATAAGCTAGTAATCGCTTCGATCACTTCCTTCATGATCAAGTAGGGTTTGTCCAACATAATATTGTCATTCTTGAATTGACTCAACAAGAACAAGATGAAATATTTATCTGTAAACTAGGTAAATTCTCCCCATAAATCCATGCCTAGGGTTTGGATGTTATGTAACTCATTTTCCTTCAGCCCTAGTTCCATTTCCTTCATCTTTCTATGATCCAATTCTTCTAATTCAACTCCTTTCAACTTTAGTGGAATGATACCACTCGATCCTCTATCCATTGTCATGATTCTCTTTCTTGAATTCATTATTGTTTAGTCAAAACTTCTTCCTTTTCTCTTCTTTCATTTGCAAACTGAGAAATAATTCCTGAGTATCTGTAATAATTTCTACAAGTTACTTTAGAAATGCTTCAAATCACCTTGAGATCACTTCAAGATGCCTTTCAAACTCTTCAAGTGCTCAAGTGCTCAAATGATCAAAATACTTATGAAATTTACCTTATATCCCATTGATTTTCCCTAATTCACATTAAATGTGACAGACATCAAAAAGATGTTAAAACCATTCTTCTCAACACAAAAAACCCTAATTTGATCCACAAATTATTATGCCAACATGTTTTCTTCTGGTTTCTTTTTCAGAACCTCTATTTATTTATTCTTCACATTACATCCTTGTGCCAACCTCTAACATGTCATACATCGAGGGGGTTTTTACAGTTTTATGATAATCCTCCCCCTAAGACCATGCTCGATCTAGTTCCAAAAGGAATTTTCTATACCGAATGAGAGAACAGACACATCAACAATTTTAGGTTCTTCTTTCTTCTTCCATATCTTATTCATCTCTTGCTTCATCTCTTCTTTGTCGATCTTCTTTACCAGTTCATTCCTCTCTACCGGAGTAGATTACTTTCCCTTCTTACTTCTGCAAACCTTTGAGATATGTCCAGGTTTGTTACAATTATAGTAGACAACACTTTTCTAATTAGTCTGACCTCCACTGACTCTTGTTCTGCACTGATTAGCTTTATGTCCATACTTGTTGCAAATATAACAGTAGTCATTAAAGGATTGATTTCCTCTTCCTCCATTAATCATATTCATCATCACCTGACTGATCATTCTCACCTAATATCTACATTCAATAGCTTTATGTCCAACCTTTTTGCATGAAAACATTGTATAGAGAAAGAACCCATAAACTGACTCATCTTGCTCCTGCATTTTGTTGCCTTGTGATTGTCTCTTTGCAAAATTTCTTTAATTTATTTTTTGCTTCCCTCTATCTTGAGTCTTTTGATTGTCCTTTGAACTTTCACCTATTTCATTTCCCAATCCACCTTTGTCTTTACTTGTTTTATGTCCAACAAGTAGTTCTTCAAGCTTATCAGAGCTAGATCTGAAATTGTTCTCACATAGTTTCATCTTTTCCAATTCTACTCTCAAGTTTACTACCTCTTGTTCAAGTTTAGAGCATTCATTAGATTTTTTCTACACCATTGTATTCAGACATTCTTCAATTCTCTTCTTTTCTTCTACAAGCACTTTCAGTCCAATTGTCTCTTGTTTTTGTTGCTCACTCATTTCACTATCTTTCCTTGAATTTGTAAGGAAAGACTCTAGTGCAGAAATTGCTTTCCTAATGTCAATTCACAAGAGAATAATGTAACAGTACTTTTAATTTCAAATTGCAGAACATTAAGATTCACACATAAAAATAATACACAACAATATCAACAAAGAATAGACACCTAATTTATGTGGGAAAACCGTTTTGGGAGAAAAACCCACCACCAAAGAAGAGTCACTTTATTCACAGTAAAAAAAATTGCAATAAAGTTACAGATCCCTCCAGAAGTATTAGTCCTCTTATATTACATAGCAGCATTACAATCAGCCAACCATAGTCAAACGTAGCTCTATTACAAAGTTCTTTCAACATACAGTCCACTCAACTGATGCCCAACTACTTCCTTTTTCAACACAATCCCAATTGGTCTGCTTGCTATATTATCTTCAACCCTTTGATTCCAAGAATCTACTATCCAAACCAATTCGGTTTTCTCAACCGCCAAGAAGCTCAACCATTGACATTATCCCACATTGGCATGGAATACTAATAGTCATTAGTTTATAAACAAAAGCTCGAAGAATTTAGGTATTCACGAGTTAGCCTTTTTATTACCAACTCACTCATACACCTGCGGTCAAACCAACCATCGACATGGCCCCACTAAAGTGAACACCCATCGACACATCGCTCAAAATGTTAGCTTCATAACCACCACATACAAGCTATGAATTTACCAATCCCCATGACCCTTGTTGCTCAGTCGAAGAAAAATCAAACTTCAAAACCACTGCATACAATTTACGAAGTTACAAAATCTCACGACAAGCCGATACCAGCGTCGCCTAAAAGAAAGTTATGAAAATTCCAAACTCCATGACTTAGGTTACAAGTTACAAAAATCACCGATGCCATGACAATGAAGGAGATTAGGCTGTCAGGAAGTTATAAAACTTCCAAACTCTGCAACAAGGTTACAAAACCTCCAAACTCCACGACAAGAAGTTATAAAACTTCCAAACTCTGCGAAAAGGTTACAAAACCTCCAAACTCTGTGACAAGAAGTTACAAACTTAGGAACTTCAGCGATCGGCCGACAATAAAGACTTGAACAAAGATACACACCAACAAATTTAGGCACAATTTCCAATAATCTCCCACTTGATGAAGATGTATTGGCTTTCTCCAAACTTGAAGTTAATGAAGGTCATGGGCTCCAAGGCCCATCAAACTAACATACCACCTATACTTGTCTATGCTCACAGGCTTTGTCAATGCATCTGCAACATTTTCCAAAGTATCCACCTTTTCTAAATAAACCTTTCCATCCTCCATCGTAACTCGTACAAAATGATACTGCACATCAATATGTTTCGTCTTGGCATGGAAAGTTGGATTTTTCACCAAACAAATAGCACTCTGACTGTCACAACAAATTTTAATTTTCCTTGAATTAAACCTAACATCAGAACACAAACACTTTAACCAGATTGCTTCCTTACAGGCATGTGTTGTAGCCATGTATTCTGCCTCCGTAGTGGACAAAGTGACTACAGTCTACCACTTAATCATCCAACTAATTACACCACCATTCAACATGAAAATATATCCACTGGTGGATCTATGACTTTCCAAGTGCCTTGCCCAATCAAAATCCACACAACCTCTAATGTTGAGATTCCTCTATGATTCAACCAAATTTCCATGGTAACGCAAAGCATATTATGAAGTGCCCTTCAAATATCTAAGAACTCTTTTCACAACATCCCAATGTGGCCTTCCTGGATTCACCATAAATCAACTAAGAACTCCCACTGCTTGGGCAATGTTTGGCCTTGTACAAACCATTGCATACATTAAACTGCCAACAACACTACCATAAGGCACTTTGGTCATGTCCTCCATCTTAGAAGGAGATTTTGGACAATCTTCAACATATAGCTTTGTTCCCAGCAAAACTGGAACAACTAGCTGCTTGCAATCAATCATACAAAATATCTCCAGAATAGTATTAATGTACTTACTTTGGCTGAGCCAAAGCTTTCTACTCTTTTTGTCCCTGGTTATTTCCATCCCCATAATATACCTAGTTGCACCAAGATCTTTCATTTCAAACTTTGCAGATAATTGAGATTTAAGATCAGAAATCATGAGCTTACTATTCTCAATGAACATGCCATCCACATATAGGGCAATAACTAAGACATGATCATTTTCAGATTTGAAATACACACAATGATCAAATTTTGATCTTACAAATCCCAAAGACAAAACAAATGTGTCAAACTTCTAGTACCACATTCTAGGAGATTGTTTTAATCCATACAGATATTTTTTCAACTTGCACACCAGATGTTCTTTACCTTTTTCCACATAGTGCTCAGGCTGGGACATATAAATTTCTTCTTCAAGATCACCATGAAGAAATGTTGTCTTCACATCCATTTTTTCAACCTCTAAGTCATGTGTTGTTGCAAGTGACAAAATAAATCTAATAGATGTCATCTTAGCTATAGGAGAAAATATTTCTCCATAATCAATTCCCTATACCTAGGAATAACCTTTCGCAACCAACCTCGCTTTATACTTTTCCACACTGTCATATAGACCAATTTTCTTTGTATAAACCCATTTACAGCCAACAATTTTTATGCCTTTAGGCAAGGGCACCAAACTCCAAGTTTCAGTCTTTTCTAAAGATGTCATTTCTTCATTCATGGCTTCCAACCAAGAGTTTGCATCAAGCATATTAATTTTCTCTTTAACAATCCTAGGCTCATCAGTGCTAGTAATCAAAGCATAGGCACAAGTAGAATCTAACATAGAAAACCCATACCTATCAGTTTGCTTTCTTTCACATGTTGACCTCCTCAAGGGCTGAGGCTAATATTTTTTTTCTTCTTCAGAACTCTCGGAACTACTCGAGCTCTCCTCAGATTCAGGTACGTTTTGAATTTTTAATTCCTCTTTATCTAGTGTTAGAGGAATTTCAACTACATCCTTTTTATTTTCTAATTTTATCTTTGGCTGCAGATCCAAAGTAGAAGGCTTCAGCTCACAAAAAATAACATTTTTTCTGTACAAAACCTTCTCAGTCATAGGGTTCCAAAGCTTGTATCCTTTTATGCCAACACAATAGCCAATAAATCTACATTTAACAACTCTATTCTCCAACTTAGATTTTTTTTCATTCAGAACATATGCATATGCATCACAACCAAAAACTCTAATGTGTCTAAGAGAGGGCTTCTTACCAGACCATGCTTCCAAAGGTGTCTTCTCAACAAGAGCATAATTAGGAGAACAATTTAATAAATAACATGTTGCAACTGCCTCAGCCCAAAACTTCTCCTCCAAGCCAGCACTGCTCAACATACTTCGTGCTCTTTCCATCACTGTCCTATTGAACCTTTTAGCAACTCGATTTTGTTGTCGAGTATAGGGTGTAGTATTATGTCTTTTTAATTCCATGATCTTTATAGTACCTTTCACACTCATCAAAACAAAACTCACCACCATTGTCAGTCCTTAAACATTTTATTTTCCTTCTAGTCTAATTTTCCACAAGGTTTTTAAATTCCTTAAAATGAATGAACACTTCTAATTTACTCTTTAAAAAATACACAAATTCCCTTCTTGAATAGTCATCAATAAAAGAAACATAATATTTAGAATTAGATAATGAAGGAACATTTATTGGACCAAACACATCAAAATGAATGTAATCAAGTATACCAGAAGATTTATGAGGACTGGAATAAAATTAAACACGATGTTGTTTACCATATATACAATGTTCACAAAATTCAAATTCAAGGTTACAGTCATTAAGCCCTTCAACCAGGTTTTTATTTTTCAAGGTTTTTAAACCTCTTTCTCCAATGTGGCCTAGCCTTTGATGCCACAACATTTTTTTCTCAACTAGAAGCTTCATCTCCAAAGAATTAGTTCCTCTTGAAACAATCACCTCTTTCCCTATAGATTTACATGGTTTTTCAGAAGCATTGTTGCATTCAAATGCATTGGCATCCAACTTATATAGAGTACTAATTTGAGCACCCTTTTCCAACAACATAGAGCCTCTTTTCATCTTACAAACACCATTAGAGAAAGAGACTTATACACCAACATCATTTAGCCTACTAATAGAAAGTAAATTTTGAGCCAGACCTGGTATATGCATAACATCATTGATTCCCTTCACCCTTCCATTAGGGAGCTGTATTTTGACTCTTCCACAACCAACTATATCCAGGGATGAATCACTTTCCAAATACACCTTTCCACCATCGCATTTTTTATACTTTGTGAACCAGTCTCTATGATATGTCATGTGGAAAGATGCTCTAGAATCAATTAGCCATACATCATCTAATGCCTGAGTTGCCAAGGTTGCAATGAAGGCATCTGCTTCACTCTGAGAAGAATCATTATCAGAAGAGTTCTTCTTCTTCTTCTTTTTATCCTCTTTGTAATCCTTTTGGACATGACCAGGCTACCCACAGTTCCAACACTTCACTTTGGAATTTTTTCTAGGAGACTTTTATCTCCCTTCTGATTTCAATTTGGATTTCATGTCCTTCTTGCCTCTTTCTTTCAATTATTCTCAAACAACAAGAGCTTCCTTCACCATCTTAGAAGATTTTCTTCTCATTTCTTCTGATAACAAAGAAGCAACAACATCTTCCATCTTAAAAGTGGATGTTGCAATCCCAATGGCCATCACCATGTGATCCCAAGAATCAGGAAAAGAACATAACAACAACATACAGTGATCCTCATGTTCAATCTTCACACCCACATATGTTAACTAAGAAATCAACATGTTAAAACTATTCAAGTGATTAGCAACAGGAGATCCTTCCAACATTTTCAAAGAATACAAATTCTTCCTCAAGAACAACTTGTTTACCAAGGAATTTCCCTGATAAATGTCTCCAAGTATTTTCCACAAGGAGGTTGCAGTCTTCTCTTCATGTACATTAAGAAGAATAGAGTCTGCCAAATAGAGCCTTATCAGCCCCTTCAATTTTCAATCTGCAAGATCCCAATCTTCTTGCTTCATGCCAGAAGGTTTCATTCTAGACTCAGCAATTCAAAGATCATGATCAACCAACAGATCTTCCATTTTGAGTTTCCACAACTCAAAATTGTTGCCATTGAATTTCTTAATTTCAATCTTTCCAAATGTACTTGCTAGTGCCATCTCAATCTATAATTTGACAATTACCAAACTTTCTACAAGAGTCCCACTAAACAGAATTGACACAAAAAACCTAATGAACCCACAAGGATAACACAACTGGCCAGGTTCTGATACCACTTGTAAGGAAAGACTCTAGTGCGAAAATAGCTTTCCTAATGTCAATTCATAGGAGAATAATGTAGTACTTTTAATTTCAAATTATAGAACATTAAGATTCACACATAAAAGACTAGACAATAATATCAATAGAGAATAGACACCTGATTTACGTGGGAAAACCCTTTCGGGAGAAAAACCCACCACCAAACAAGAGTCACTTTATTCATAGTAAAACAAATTACAATAAAGTTACAAATCCTTCCTCCACAGGTATTAGTCCTCTAATATTACACAACAACATTACAATCGGCCAACCACAGTCAAATGCATCACTCTTACAATGTTCTTTCAACATACAGTCCACTCAACCAATGCCCAACTACCTTTTTCAATACAATCCCAATTGGTCTACTTGCTATATTATCTTCAACCCTTTGATTTTCAAGAATCTATTGTCCAAACTGATTCGGTTCGCTCCACCATTGACATTATCCCACATTGGCATGGAATACTAATAGTCATTAGTTTATAAACAAAATCTTGAAAACTTTAGGTATCCACGAGTTAGCCTTTTTTATTACCAACTCACTCATACACCCGCGGTCAAACCAACCATCGGAATGGCCCTACTAAAGTGAACACCCATCGGTGCGTCTCTCAAAATGTTAACTTCATAACCACCACATACAAGTTATGAATTTACCAATCTCCATGACCCCTATCACCCAGTCAAAGAAAAATCAAACTTCATAACCACCGCATACAAGTTACGAAGTTACCAAATCCCATGACAAGCCAATACTAGTGTCGCCCAGTCAGAAAGTTACGAAACTTCCAAACTCTACAAATTAGGTTACATGTTATAGAAATCACTAGCGTCATGACAATGAAGGAGATCGGTCAGTCGAGAAGTTATGAAACTTCCAAAATCCACGACAAGCTTACGAAACCTCCAAACTCCATGGCAAGAAGTTACAAAACTTCCAAACTCCACGACAAGGTTACAAAACCTCCAAACTCCATGACAAGAAGTTACAAACTTAGGAACTTTAGCGATTGGCTGACAATAAAGACTTGAACAGAGATACAAGCTAGCAAGTTTAGTTACAATTTCCAATAGAATTTCTTTAATTATTCTTTAAGTTTTCGGACACATTCATTAGCCTCATCTATATTTTCTTTCAAGTCCTTGTTTTCATATTTTGCCTTATCAAGATCTTCAAGTGCAATTCAGAGTTCTTCTTTATCATCCATTTGATCATCCTTCAAGATCTTCCTCAAGCAGTTAAGCTCTATACCAAGGAACCAAATCTTTGATACCAATTGTTAAAAGGTGCAAGACAACTAAGAGGGGGGGTTGAATTAGTTGTCACCAAATTTAAACAAAAAACTTCAACATTTATCAATTCCACAACCACACTGTTTTGTTATTAAGTATGAACATGAAATGAAAATAACAAAAAGAAAAATGAACAAAATGAACACCATCTTTAATGTGGGAAACCCAATGAGGGAAAAACCATGGTGAGGATTAACTCAGAATATTAAGTAGTTCCAAAATTGAATATCTAAGGCTCATTGCCAAGGGCTCACTGCCCTAAATAGGACTCACTGTCCAAATACAAAATCAATTTGTAATCAATAGAAAGATTACAAAACAAAAATCTGCTTCACAACAAAAATGAACTGAAAAGAGTGCACCTAACAAGTGTTGATACAATTTTGGTGATTCTCTATAAACTGACTTGACACACTTCATCATATTCACACTTCTCCTTCGCATTCACAACTTCCTCATTGATCGTGTCAATCTTCAACAACTGTTCGGCATATATACTCGATCCAACCACAAGTATCAATTAGGTTGGCCTAATTAAATGCATCTCCTTGTTTACCAAAAATACCAACTATCCACTTCAAGTATTTGAAAAATATATCCAACCGATAAATCAAAACTTGTAGCATACTTTATCATGTCAGCATAGACCTAAGATAGGTCACACATATATCTGCATAACAAAAGTTGATTCACCATATCACAACTTATTCATGAAGTTGGATAGAAAATAAACTTAATTGCAAAAGTAATCAATAGAATAATGCCAATACGTCATACGAGCATGGGAGCACGAGATATTCTGAGCATACATTCTTCCAACAACCATAAACTATTTCCCAAAATTGTAGGCAACAATTATCAACCACGAAGGATTGCAGACCAAAATACCAGAGGGTGTAGCTTGTATATTGGTTCAGATACTAGACCAAAATACCAGATCAAGTACGGACTTAGACTTGTAGTCACAACCCGTATAACATGGTGACATCAATGAAAACAAAAAACTATAGAGATAGCCATTCTTCTTCATTCTTCCAACATACCTACCTATCCCTTTATACCTCTTTCTCTCTCCCTCTCTCCCTCCCCTCTCTAAATCTCCCCACCTTCCTCCTCTCTCTACTCTCTTTCACTTCTCCCTCTCTCTCTCTCTCTCTCTCTCTCTCTCTCTCTCTCTCTCCCATTTATCTCAACTGTCCCTCTTTACCTCTCCCTCCCTCCCCTCTCTCCCCCCCTTCAACCAACTTTTGATCTCTACTTCTCTCTATCTAACCTATCCCTATAGACCTCTTTCTCTCTCCCTCCCTCCCCTCTCAATCTCTCTACCATCCACCTTACCTCTCTACTTCTCTCTCTATCACTTCTCTCTCACTTCTCCCTCTCTCTCCTTCCCTCTCTGCTCTCTCTATCTCACCTCTCTCTCCCTACATATATCTCCCTCCCTCCTCTCTCTCTCTTTATATCACCTATCTCTCCCTCCCTACCTATCTATCCTTACCTCTCCTCTTCTCTCTCTCTTTCTCTCTACCACCCTATCCCTCCCTCCTCTCTCTATCTCACCTCTCTCTCACCTCTCCCCCCTTGCTACCTCTCCTTCCCTCTCTACTTCTCTCTATCTCCCCCTCTCTCTCGACCGACCTATCCCTCTATATCTCATTCTTTCTCCCTCCCTCCCTCCTCTCTCAATATCTCCACCTTCCTCCTCTCTCTACTCTCTCTCACTTCTCCCTCCCTCCCTCTCCTTACATCTCTATTCCTCCCTCTTTCTCCCTCCCCCTCTTTCTATCTCTCCTCTCTCTCACTACCTACCCCCTCTCTCTCCTCTCCCTCTATCTACTCTCTCTCTATCTTAACCCTTTCTCTACCTATCTCTCCCTCTCTACTATTTTCTCTCTATTTCACCTCTCTCTAACCTCTCTCTCCCTCACTCCCTACCTCTCCCTCCCTCTCTCATTCCCTCTATACTTCTCTTTATCTCCCCCTCCCTCTCTACCTACCTCTTTGCTTCCCTCTATACTTCTCTTTATCTCTCCTTCCCTCTCTACTCTCTCTATCTCTCACCTTCCTTCTCCACTCTCTCTATCTCAACTCTCTTTCTCCCTACCTTTTCCTATCTATCTCTCTCTATTTCCTTCTCTACTCTCTCTCTCCCTACCTTTCCCTCCTCTCTTTATCTATCTATCTCGCCCTCCCTCCCCCCTCTTTCTATCTCTCTTCCCTCCCTCCCTCCCCTCTCTTTCTAACTCTCCTCACCCTCTCTCTACCTACCTCTCTCTCTCTCCTATCTATCACATCCCTCTTTACCTCTCCCTCCCTCCTCCCTCTACTTCTTTCTCTCTCCCTCCCTCCCTCTCTCAATCTCTCCACCTACCTCCTCTCACTTCTCCTGTAATATCCCATCCCTTGTGGCATTATTGATCCTACCAATAATCAATGGTTTTTTTCTATATCTATGCTCGTTTAAATGCATTAGTGATTATTGATCCTATACATCAGGTTGCTTATATTTTTATTGCTAACTAACTAACTAGTGGTTTTTGTGACTTCATGTGATAGCTAGATGAGTTATATTCCTTATCTATTGCAAGTATGCAATGATTGATATGTTTCATTGTTGGTATTATCATTTTATATATTAAATGAATTTCATCATGTTAGGTGATTTTATATTATGAGTGTGAGTAAATGTGAATATAAAGGTAGCGAGTGATGTTCAATATTTGGTTGTAGTAGTATTCATTAAAGGTTAAATAGATTATTGATTAGTGGTAATATTTTGATATTAATAACATGATCAATTATTGATTGACTCCAAAAGGTATTATGCAAGTGGGAAGAGTTAAATTATATGTTACTTATGTAGATTTAATTCCTTAGTCGATTATTATTAGAAGTTTATTTTTCATATACTATTTGTTTCAATTACTATTGGTTATAATAAATACTAACACCTTTTTCTGGTTGAGTAAATAGGTTAAAATTGACCAATATTGATGAAGGGGTCACATGGCTCTTTCCCTGATGATATTCTTGTGAATTCCTAGTCTTGTCAAGATATGTGTTTTAACCTTGCTTTGTAAGGATTGTGCTTGTGTGAAAGGTTGTTTTATTTGATCATTGATTCGCCTTTTAAATATGATTACTTATTGTATCTTTTGAGAAGTCTCTATGTGGTATTAAGTGTATAAAATGTTTCCTAGGTGGTAGGTCTATGGTTAAGGGTATTTTTATCCCATAAAACCCCTTACATAAAGTTTAAAACCCACTCTAGATTCCCACTTATGAAAGGTGGTGAAAACTAGAGTTTGGTTGGGTGGTTAGGAAGTTATGGGGAGTTGGTTTAACTTTCCCTTCTATATATTCCTCCCTTTTGAAAAGAGAAGGGGCTTCTCTCTTTTGCTTGGCTTCTCTCCTTTTACTTTGGTTTACTTTTGTCCTTGGGATGATTTCTCCTTTTGGAAAGGGAAATTCTTGGTGGATACAAAGGAGAGGATGGGAGAGGAATAATGGGAGAATAGAACTTGGAGAAGGAGAGGCTAACACCTTTTGGATTTAAATTTAGTTTGGTAAGGTCCACCAATTTGTAGATCTTTGTTTAAGATGCATAAAATATTATTTATATTTTGAATTTATGTGCAACTTAATGTTAAATCCTTTGAGGTATTGTTGGAATTGTGTGCTTGGCTTTGTCTTGTTGGAGTTCCACCTTGTTTTACTTTCTCTTAATGTGTATAGCTATTTAAAGGTTAGGGTGATGAATTATAGAATGGGTGTTTGCATTGTGCATAGTATGTGGTGTAATTTGTGTAAGGAACCCTTGTGAATAGGGGTGGTGTGTGTAATGGAAAGCTATGTGACCCTAGAGCTTGGGGGTCGATTGATTATCAATCCTATGGTTGGGAGGAGAGCTTGTGTCCATATTGTTTTTTAGTCTTCTTCTTTCAAGTTTACACATTGAAGTGGGAAATCTATTAAAATATTCTAAATTTGGGATACATGAAAGTATATGTGGGACTTATGAATTAGGAGAAAAGCTAGGGTTCTAAGAGTGGATTGTTAAAAGTAATTGTTGTGTATAGGATTGGCTCATAATTGTATTTGTGTTTATTCTCTCATCAAATCTATGTTCTAAGAAAAGTATTAAGGTTCTTGTGAATGTAAGGGGGTTTCAAACCTTCTTGAGTGAACTTGTAAAGTAGGGGTTTGTGTAGAGGGTTGATTGTAACACAAAAATTATTGCCAAACTAGACTTCTTAAGTAAAATAAGTTCAATTTTATGACTTGGAATAAATAAAAGAATTTAGGAATATGGAGTTATATGGAGATTATGTTTTCAAAGTGAAAATGAGATAAGTTTCATGGCAACAATTGTGTGAAGAGAAATATTGTGTTATTTATTATTATCTCAAATAAATTCATATCTTACCATTAGGGTTCATTTAAATGAATGGTACAAAAGTGGAGGAGAAACAAGAAAAGGTCACTCTAGTGAATTAATCATTGTGGCTTACACGAATTCTCTCAAATGATATTTTTGATGTTATTTTTAATACAACTTAAATAATATTAAAAACATAATTAATGTGTAAGTAGACATACATGGTTTCAGGGTATTTAGAAGTAACTTAGGGGAGAGGGTCCCATAGTGGAGCACCCTAACTTTTCATTTCTCAAAATCTTACTTGGAAATTTCAAATAACTCTAAATTTCGTACAAAATTTTATTTGGTAACTCATGTGCTTCTATATTTCATTTTAGGACCACATCATCATGCTTTTTGTTGAGGTATCCAAAAAGGCCCCAAAAAAAAGTGAGACCAATAGTGGTGTACTAAATCATGTTTTATTGGTGTGCTGATGTGGCATCGCATGATTTGTCAATTTGTGTACTTTATGGACAAAAAGTGTTTTGCAATTGGATATTAAGGTGCTCCACTATGAGGTCCACTGAGAACTACTTCTATCCCCACTATTGAACCCCACCCCACTATGGGCCCCTCTCCCCTATATGTATTTGAATGCTATTTTGTTGCAATCATCCATATAACATATTTTTCACAATATTTATATATATACATAATATAAACTATATATTTAACAAAATAAAATAAAATAAAAATAGGTATTCAAATCAAACTATAATAAATTGAAGTATACATATATTCTTCTTCTATTGATCAATCTTTTGTTTGCAAATCATAACTAACAGTAATCAAATTTAGAAAATAATGGAGGGTTAAATTTGTAAATTAATAGAATTAGTCCTACAAAACGACCATTGCAGATATGTTATATGAGTCAATAAATTTTGTTTTCATGTCTTTAAAACATTAATGAATAATGCATTCAATTTTCATTGCAGCCTGTGTTTGGTATATAATAATAATCTGTAATCAAATACATAAAAACAAAGTTAAATATTTTTTATAAATATAAAAAGGAAATTTGTATTTGAAAATTCACCGTCAACAATTTAGCATGGGAAAATTCACTGCCACCATAAATTCAAAGCCATGGAAAATTAACTGCCAAAACTTCATGCAATTAATCTTTCATGTAGTGAATTGTCATGACGGTGAATTTTCCCATGCTAAATTGTTGGCGTTGAATTTTCCGTCAATGAATTGCTAGCAGTGAATTTATCGAGATTATTGCATATGTATGTTTATATAATCTGAAATATTTCCTCTTTTTTTTTACCTGCAACTTCAAAATTAAATAAATAAATGAAATAAATCCGAAATGAATGAAGTTGAGGAGGTAATCAAATAAAAAAAAAAAGGAAAAATCTTTTGAAAAGAAAGAAGTAAGGTAGTTTATGGTTGGTTAAGGAGATTCAAGTTGGTTGCAATTAAGATACTAATTATCTTAAATAAATTCAAATTTAAATAATGTTTAGTTATATATTGGAGTCATTAATTAAAATAAAAAGTATTTAAAATAGAAATTTGATATTTCTAAATTAGTTGTAAGAAAGATAACAATATTAGTTTTATTCAATTGAAATAAAAGATTCTCTTAAGAAATTCAAAATGTTAGCTTCCAATTTGATTAATTGTTAACTAGTAGTTAATGCAACTCAACACAATTAAAAAAAATTCTTTGAACCTTTTAAAATTAGTAATTGTAGAAAGAAATGAACTAAGGAAGTAGAATAAAATTTTGATTTATATTAAATGTAAACATAAATCAATGGTAGTAAAGAAATTGATTTGTGATATATAATGTGTAAGGCTTAATCTTTAATTGATGGTAAATACAATAATTACTTTTAAATTTACAAGTATCACTTAAGTTAAGAAATTTGTAAGATGAAAACTAATAAGTATATGGTTATTATTATTATAAGTTATGTGTAAAGAAATTTTTTCCTTTGAATGTTTTTTGATTTCTAGCCCTTACTTCCTATCCACTTCGAAATGGATCCGCGTCCGAAGGATGCAAACTTCTTTCACATAAAGGTGTGCAATGCACCACGTGGTGGTTGCGTGACTTTATATATATTGTTTTCCTTTCGGGATTGAACCGGGACATGTGTCATCTTGGCAGGGATTTTTTTTCAATTTTTTTCTCACAAAATGTAAAATCACCCACACTTGACATGTCATCTATTTTCATTGGGAAATTTGTATCTTTCAGAGAAATATATTTTTGTGTGGAGTTCATCGAGAATTGTGGCAGGGATCTTACTTTCAAGGTGGAACCTTCGATTTGACATCATCAACCTCCACAGTTGATCAATCAAATTTTTCTAAGCTTTGTTTAAAATATGATTGTCTTCTAATAGTGTATCTTCACTAAAATATTTGAAACCATTAATGAAGAAGTTGAGACTTAATGAGCAAAGATTGTTGCGATCTAATCAAGATCTAAGATCATACTGCAATCTATCAGATTTAGGCATCTGGCAGTTTCTTCTTTTGGATTTTTGACGGTGGTGTCCTCTTCTTTTGGCTATAAATAAGGGTTGGTAGTAGTGAGTAAAAAGTTCAAAGTTCCATAGTTTAAAAAGGATTTCTTCAAAAATATTTCAAGGAATATAGACACTGTTTTAGGGAGCTCTATTTTTTAGTAATAGGAGGATTTTTATAGAATATTGTTTATTCTCTTTTTCATGTTATATTTAGTTCAAAATATCATCGAATTGGCATATGACCTCTTTTTTTTAGTTAATACATTATTAAGGTTTGATCTATTTGGGAAAAATATTTGAGATTGTGCATTCCATGGCCTTTGTTAAATTGCTCCTTCATATTTCATTCATGTGGAAAACATTGTGTTAAAAATTTTACGTTGATAGTTCAGATAACTAATTTTTCATTTTGTTAGCTTCTATGTTTTATGCTATCTTTCATAAATTGGATCATGTCTATTATATTCTTTCATTTTCTGTAAAAGGTACACAATTTTTCATATTATGTGATAAAGGAGGAAGGATTCTATGAATTTCTGAGTATTCCTGTTAATCTTTAGAGTCTTCTTATATTTGATCAGACCTTAATAGATGCTTCCCTCAGGGAGATTTGATAGACTATATTGTGCTTTATCTATCCTTTGTTGCTCATTCTCTTCCCAATAATGAAGAGTCTGTAGCATTTTGTGTCCATCTTATCAGTTATAAAAAGTAGTTAAGGTTTGAAATGTTGTAAAATCTTTGGCACATTGCCATATTTATATTTTATTTGCATTTATTTCTTCCCATTTTCCCCAAACACAAAGAAGAGTCGAATTTCTTTAAAAATCCCAGAGGTCATTCAATGAGGTGCAAATTGGTCCCCCACTAATTGAATTTCCCATAAGGCTATTTGGAGAGGCAAAAGATTTAATGATCAATAATTATTTTTCTAGAACGCCCAGTGGGACTAAAATTTTTTCTAACGTCTGATTGGAAGTCAAAAATATTTTTTAAATCAGACCAAGGAAAGAGGCTAACAATTTCATTCCTAGAGTCCAAACAAGAGAATCTTCCAGAGACCATTTCTATTATTACCAGTTACCAACCTCGACACCTAGGAGAAGAATACTTACAGGTTTCATGTCACCTATAAAAAGAAACTAGGTAAGAAGTGTTAACCCATAATCTAAAGCCTTATTGACTCCGCCAGGAGGTCGAACCTTCCAAATCAAGATACCTATATGCCCTATCCATATGTATCTATTTACAATGACTCATATAGGTGCTCTTGTTCCTATAAATTTTGTAACTTGGGATAGCGGAAGCCAGCTACAACCACCCATGCCCCTAGATGTATGGCCCTCCATACTCGCCAGTGCTCTCAAGGAAGTCTTGAAGGTTTCCCAGGAGGATTTTTAAGACCCCTTCCAAACATCTCCAAGATATAGTGAAGGTATGAAGAGTACATAAAATCGTGGAAGAAAATGTAGCCTTCATATTGTTGGTCATATCTTTCAAAAGAAAGGCCCAGGACTGGTATAGGTCCTTGGCTTCTAGTTCTATCCACTCTTGGGATCAACTTGGAGAGAAGTTGTTTGAGCACTTCTCAGAAAAAAGATATTGCTCCTCTTTGTTGCAACAATTAATCACCATCAAGAGGTCCCCGCAAGAGGCCATTAGTAACTTCAAAAATAGGTTCCACAAAACCTAGCAAAGGATCCTTTTAACTATCAGGCCTCCAACGGCCATGGTGTTCATGTTTTATCTAAAAGATTTCAATTCAGACATCGTAGTCATGGTACAATCTATGGGAGAAGATACCCTTCCTGATGCATACGACCTAGTTGTGCATGTAGAAAATAGACTAATCGACATCGAGAAGCTTCAACCATGCCTACCTATTCCCATGTTCGCTGAAATATTTGGTGGGCCCCAAGAAGAAGCGGCTCCTAGCACCTCCACCCCATAAACAAGCACGTCGATTGCACCACCATCCATGTACGTGTACCGATGGGGACAACCTCGCATGTCAAGATCTTCCTCATTAGCAAAATATTTCAATGATATGAAGAATCTCATGCGATCCTTTGTGAATGAGCTAGTCCTCATCCAATGATAGCAAGTAGATCCTCTAAATCCTCCCATGCAAACCTATCAAGAAGGAAGGCCATCAATAGAATGCATATCAAGGAATTTTGAAAGGATGAAGTCAACAACTAGTGCTTGAAAACCAAATAGTCCCCATCACCATGGTGCTTTAGACTATTAAGAACAGTCTAAGAAAAGATTTGGTCCCACGCCAAAACAATCTAGCAAAGACAAGAATGTGTGGTTCTTCCTATGTAATGATAGCCATATGCCCTAAAATTTTCCAGGGTGAAATCTTCAATAGAAGATAGCAGAGAAAACGAGACAAGGCATGTTTTCAAACATGAAAGAATATCAGTTTCCTAGAATGGAGAATACCCTCTTCAAAGCACAAACACAAGGGATGTCTTTAGAATAAGAAGTGGATATCTCACCAGACCAAGCACTTTTTTCTTTGATGGAGGAAGAAGATGCGGTATTTTCAAATGATCCTCCAATTACTAGTACCCCACAGGTGCAATCATACTATAACACAAGGTCCAAAAGAAGACCCACTGGAGAATACAAGCAACGAGTTCTACAACGTCCATAGCCACAACAACCATAACCAAAAGTAGAGTAAGCCTCATGGACCAACTCACTCAAAAGATGCAAGCTCCTCCATTTCCATAGAAAGAGGTGAACAAAGCACCAAGCCTTCCTACATCATATCGGCCTCTCCTGAAGAAAAAAGAGATACCACCGTTCAAACCCAAGGTCCCGCTAGTTGGAACACTTGATGTGGAAGAAAAATTGAAGATGGCACCCGCTAATGTATCTCTGTGGGACATTATATCAATTCTAAAAAAAAAATGTTGATCCAAGAGGCATTAAATAAAGAAGAAAAAATACCATGGATGAACATGATCCCACCATGCAATCAAGATAGAGACCAGGAGCCCACATCAGATCCTCGAGCTTCAAGAGCCACAACATACGTGAATGTTGCAAACAATGAAAATATGAAATAGGTAAGCAAACCAAATCCCACACCTTTATTTTTAACACTTATCATGGGAGATAAGCTTTTACACAATAACATGATTGATTCGAGAGCTAGTACTACAGTCATTCCTAAGAAAGTAGCCAATGCCCTGAAACTTAAGTACGAACCTCTTGAGAAAGGGATCATGTAGTTAGATGAGAGGAAGGTCCTGACCATTGGTTGCATCAAGGATCTATCTTTGGCCCTCTTCTCATGTCCAATCCAAACTGTCACACAAGAATTAGTTGTGATAGACATCCCTCCAATATTTAGAATGTGCCTTTCAAGGGACTTTATAGAAAATCTTGGCTGATATCTAGTGCTTGATTGATCCCATTTGATATTGTGAATGAAGCACGGGGGTGAAAATGAAGATTCTATCAGAAAATTTGCACCCAAAATATATAGCAAACAACGTGGTCCTATGTTTTGAAGCAACACATACCTCCTCAAAAAAGGAGACGTATTACATAGAAATGTTGGAATATAAGGACATAAGTGATCAGACCCTTGAAGAGGAGGTCCTCTTCAATCAATTTATTGAATCTAACCCATTTAGGAACTTCCATGCTATCAAATTGGGAACCTATGTGATCTTCAATGATGATCAAGTCTTGCCAAAATTGGTAAAAGAGCAGGAAGATCCCAAAAAACCATGTGACAATAGTCTATGGACATTATATTTTGATGGTGCCAAATGCAAGACCAGTTTTCAAGTAGTCATCTGACTGGTATCTATGATTGGATCAAAGATCCTCCAAGCTATTTGCTTGTAGTTCCCATGCTTAATAATGATGTATAGTATGAAGCTTTGGTCTATACTTTGATTCTCATAGAACAAATGGGTGTGAAGAGAGTACAAGTGTTTGGAGACTTAGAGTTGGTCATAAACCAAGTCTATGGGCAAGAAGTTGCAAAAAATGTGAGAATGAGGTCTTACAAACATAGAATATGGGATATGATCGAGAGCTTTGAAACTTTTAACATATAGGCTATACCACGATCCTAGAATTCCATTGTAGATCAGATGGCTTCGATTGGTTCGTAGTTTGATCCAACCCCCAAATAAAAAAAGAAACAAAATGTAATACAAACCATCATCTAACCATCTATACCTAACAATGATCAAAACTAATAGGTTTTTGAGGACAATGTTCAGATTTTCACTTTTTTACAAAAATCAAAGCTAGCTTTCGATCATTCACAGTCTGAAGCTAGAAGAGATATGGAAGGAAAAGTGATCAAATTAAAATGCAATAAGCTCTTGTGAGGAATAGAAAACAAAGATTCATTTCATACACAAAAGACTATGAAGATCTCGATGTTGGAAATGGCATAAAGTTAAAAGTCGAAAGAGCTGTCCCACAAAAGGATAAAGAGAGATTGAAAGGACTAGGTTCTAGATATGATGGGGTCATAGCTTGGAACTATGATGATCTTAGAGGATATGATCTAGGAATAATCCAACACATTATTGACTTCACCGAAGGCTCAAAGCCCATCCAACAGAAAAAAAAGGTTGGTCAATCCAAAGGTCGAGGCATTGATGCCATAAGAGCTTACCAAATTAATTGAATCAAGAATCATATACCCGATCAAACATTCCACCTGGGTATCCAATCTTGTACCAGTGTATAAAAAGAATGGCAATATTCAACTCTATGTGGATTTTAGGGACTTGAACAAGGCTTCATTAAAGGATCACTACCCTTTACCCTCAATGGAGCAGATTCTATAGACCGTGGTCAGATCGAAGATGTTCTCATTGCTCGATGTTTTTTTAGGTTATAATTAGGTATATGTCAAAGAGGAGGACCAACACAAAACAATGTTCACCACCAAGTGGGAAACATTCATGTACTCAAAAATACCCTTTGGACTCTCCAATGTTGGTGCAACCTTTTAGTGAGCAATGGATATCACCTTCAAGGGGTTGATTAATTGGATCATCTTAATATATCTGGATGACCTGACTATTTTTTCAAAATCTAAGGATGATCATTTTGATCATTTGGAAAATGTCTTCTAGAAATTTCAATAGTTTGATATTTCTTTAAATCCCAAGAAATGTGTCTTCTAAGTATCGCAAGGCAAGCTATTGGGTTTTGTGGAAGGAATAGCCATAGACCCCAAAAGGGTGAAGGCTATAATAGAGCTACCAATACAACTCAACCAAAAGGGGCTACAATTTTTTTTTTTTGAAGATCAATTTCATTAGCTAGTTCATTTTGGACTTCACAAGCATCGCAAGACCTATCACTTTAATGTTAAAAAATAAATTAGTGTTTAAATGAACTCCCAAAGGTAAGTTGGCTTTCAAGTGAATAAAGGCAACCATGTACACAATCCCATTGTTAAATAACCTATAATTCTCCAAGGATTTCCTACTCTACATCTATAGTGGCCAACAAAGCATAGTTTTAATGCTCACTCAAAAAGAAAAAGAAAGAAGCGAAGAAAATCCCAGCAAATTCCACTCTAGGAATCTCAAAGGATATGAAACTAGGTATAATTTTATTGAGAAATAGGCCTTTGCTATTGTTAAAATCCTCAAGAAATTCTGACACCTAGTATCAACCAATAGTATCACCATCCCCGTCACCCATCTCAACGTTCGGGAATACATCACCGAAGGTGATATAACCAAAAAGAGGGCCAATTGGATAACCAAGATCCTAGAATATGATGTAGACATCCAATCAACAAAGATGGTTTTGGGAAGAGGTCTTTGTGAATACCTTACGTAGGAATTAAGCCCCCAAGCGGAAGAAAGGACCAACCAGGTCTATACAAATCAATTCAAATCCAATGATTCATGGGTGGTTGATCGGATGTGATTTATGCAAAAGGGGTAGTACCCGACCAACATTCCACCTCACAAAACATGCTATTATCAATTGCAAGGCACCAAGTATGTACTGATTGAGGGAATTTTATTTAAAATAAATCATGATGGTGTCTTGCTTTGTTGCTTACATAAGCCACAAGCAAAAAGAATTTTAAATGAATTCCATAGCAATCCTAAGGGTGGACACTTCTCTTCCAACATTATTTCTTTAAAGATAATGTGGGAAGGATATTACTGGCCTTCCATGTTCTCTGAGGCACACCACCCGGTGTGAAAGTGTACCCAATGCCAATATTTCATTGACAAGCAGAAAAACTCCACCATGCCATTCATCTCAATCATGACTAAGGAACCATTTGCACAATGAGATTTAGATTTCATTGAGATGATCAATCCCATTTCTAGCACTAGCCATAAGTGCATACTTATGGTGACCAATTATTTCACAAGATGGACAGAGGCTACTTCTCTAAAAAATGCTATGGAAACTAGAATTGTCAATTTTCTTGAGGAGTTGATAGCAAGGTTTGGTTCACCTAAATCCATCATATCCAATAACACATGAGCTTTCATAGGCTCTGAGATATCATAATTTTCTCTCAAACATGGGGTCTACCTCAAGACTTCATCAAAATTTTACCCACAAGGGAACGAATTAGCAAAGTTGACCAACAAGAACCTAATCAAGTCAATTAAGCGCATCAGGTCAAAATGCCAGAAGGAATGGCACAAGCATCTGCGACTGCTTTATGGGCTGATAGAATTATACCTAATAAAATATTGAAGGCCTCCTCTTATGAATTAGTGTATGGGAAGGAGGTGATTTTACCCATTTCCTTAGAAATCCTGGCATTGCAACTATTGAAAGCTTTAGAAATTGAAGAAAGTAGTGGAATGGAAGTAAGATTGGTAGAACTCCTAAGCCTCAAAGAAAAAAGAGAAAGCGTGTATGATGTGATCGGGTGCCAACAAATAGTTAAATGATGGTTTGATAAAAAAAAATTCAACCTTAATTTTTAGGAAGGAAGCCATGTGCTAAAGTACAACGAGTACGCTGTGAAACCTAGATAGCATGCAAAGTTTGAAGCACTATGGAAGGGTCCCTTCTACACTCACACATGCAAAGAAAAGAATGTGTATGAGATATAAGACATGGATGGAAACATTCTGGATATATTGGTAAATGGTATTTATCTTAAATTGTTCCATTAAAGCGCGCAAGTTCTTTTAAAAAAATTCACAGTTATGTACCATATGTAATTTTTTTTGTAAAATATGATATTTTTGTGAATAAGCCATGGAAATAACATAGGAACAACAAAAATGTATTATATTGGTATTCATTGAAAATATTTACACTATAATGTGTATATTGAGCCCGAGGATCCAAGAGAAGTTTTAAGCCCTCTCGTTCAAACCCAGAAAGAGATGCAATGCAAAAAGTAAAAAGGGAGATGATACAAAATAAATAGTGAAATTAAAGCCTCCATCCATCACTAATAGTCAAACTAGAATTTCCTCAGGTTTTTCTTCAATAGGGTGGTAAGGGGGGTAACAATACAACACACATAGGCATGGCACAACATGGACCTCAATCCTTAGCACCATGGCTATACACTAGAAATTTGAAGTGATTTTTCCAGTCGAGCCTAGGAATGCACTCCATGCCATATTCCCTCAATAGGAAGGAGTTCATAGATTGGGACAACAAGGTATGCCTCTCCAAGTCCATGGTGTGAAAGTCAGTAAGAACTGGAAACCAAGGCACCTCTTCCCCAAAGTAGATGTGCTTGTAGATGTTCATGGCACATGAAATACCGCCACCAGGGATGGCTATATGTACAATCTCATCGAGCCCATATAAAAATAATAAATCAAACATAGTGTGGCAAACTTGATAATCCAGGGATTGGAGATGTCTAAATCCAATAGAGAAGCAACAAACTAAGAGACAACATTGGAGTTACACTGTGGCTAGTTTTCATCCTTCATTTCGAGCACCCATTCAAATGCCACAATGATGAGGAAATCATTCTTATCTACCATGAATTTAATTCTATCACTACTGACTTCACCCACGAAGGAATATTGTGGCTTTCGGCCCAAGAGTCGAACAAGGGTACCTAGGCGAGACATGATAGAAAAAAGCAAGCTAAAGGCTAGCAGAATGGAAAATGTAGCAGAAAGGCTTACTAACTTAAGATCTAATTCAATGAGTTTTCACTAAGGTGGTGTTTCTATTTATAGAAAAGGTGCACCAATGATCTCAACGAATGGAAAATCCATCTCCCGATGGACGATAACAAAGAAAATACCAAGGCGACAGAATGTGGGGAATGAAGGGTGTTGCCACAATAGTGTGTCTCACTTTTGGGATGTGTTGATTTTTTTCCTAAAATCATTGTTTTTAGAAAAATTAATGATTTAATTCTTGAGAGGCTCCATATAAAGGATTTTAATTGACAAGGGATAGATAATACCCCTTTAGATCAAAACCCCTTGGATAGAACCCCTCTAGTATTAAATCATACCCACAATGGAGTCTCCTTCGCACCTATCAAAATGCTTGGAAAAAACAACTTTTTCTTTACCTTTTGAGGGATTAAATAACATCATTTAAAAATTATATTTGGCAAGATTGTAGCCCTCAAAACAATTTTTCCAACAAGTATAGTTTTTATATATATTCATTTTATCATGTATTTAATTTTTAATTTTTACTAAACATAGGTTTTCCTCCGAACATCAAGCTCTTTGTTGTGTAAGGGTGGAAAAATAGTAAACCATTATAAAAAAAAAAATACCCTTTCCCTAGGTATTGATGTCCTTGTTTCACTCGCCCCAAAAAAATTGGATTTAGATATATACACAACAAGTTAGGTTGTACAACAGACACGTATGTCCAAATTATAGTTACAATGATTTCAAAATTTAATTTAAAAAAAAGTATGCAACAAAAAATTATGAAAAAATATCCATTCCCTAGATATTGATGTTGAGAATCTATATTTCAAAAATTAGAATTCAATACTTTATAGAAAAAAAAATTATGTTGTACAACACAAATCTAACACTAAGCCTTGAGAAATAAATTTGGGCATTGGGAGTAAATGCTCGATTATACCGATTGTTGCCATGTGTCGATTGTCATCACCAATGTCAACCTGCTTACTCATGTGAAAAGACATTTATTAAAGTGCTAAACTATAATAAATTTAATATGAATATCTTTTCAAAGTACTTTCATCACTCAAAGCATGCTTTACATGGCTAAAATCATGCTTCCCACTGCATAGAGCTTATTTGTGAAAAAGGCAGTGAAGGGAATGTACTAATTACATTCTCGCAACAAAGTTGGATTTCCCAAGGGATATGGATCCCTATTCCACACATGTCACCTCACTGGAAGCACTTAGCAGGCTATTGGTAATGACAAGCCTTATTGCATGTACATGCAATAAAATTAAATGCACCCAAAAAGCATATTTTTGCTAAGTATCGAAAATCGAACGTAGCACTTTTTTTAAAGAAGCTTTCTACAAATCTTTCAACACAATAATGGTGGAAGCATCATCTTCTGGTTGATAGGCTATATTTTCTTCTACCAAACTAGGATACACCAACATCTTTGGAAAGGATTCATTTTCTAATGCCTCAACGTCAGAAGAGCATATTTTTGCTCATACTAAAACCATATTGGTAGGCGACCCCACTAAGAAGGAAGTGGTTATGGATTTTGTAGTAATATTTTTGACCCAAAGTTGCATATGAACCCTAAAAACCTTAGGGAGGGGGAAATGCAAAGAATGGTTACCTATGGGAGAATTGAAGGCTTTGTGTCATAGTTCTAGTATTGTGGTTTGGCACAATTCATGTTGCCCACCACACACCCATGTCCAGAGCTAGTGGATGCATGTGTAAAGAGGTTGGATAAAGAAACAAGGGTTATAAATGGCAACAGGTTAAGGGTTACAATCAATGTAGTGGCCATCAGGGATATGTTGTGCATCCCTATAAATTGGGGTGCCAAAAGGTTCAAACACATAACAATGAAGGATTTATAGAAGACCAAAACCAAATAATTAAATTTTTATATAGATGAAACATATGGGAAGTCAAAAGAAAATCAATTCATCTTCCCTCTACTATGAAGAAAGTTCAAATCAGACGTATAGGTTGTTTTTGCAATGTTGGCCTATATTTATGGCTTTGAGGATGATGAAAAGGTTCATGCTTTCAAGACGAGCTTTTCTTTCATGCTTAGAAGGGAGAAAAGTCAGAAGTATTTTAATTTTGTTGATGTAGTTGTTGAAAGTATGTTGGATCAATTAAGAAACTATGGCACTACCTTTTGGGTATGTGCAGGATCATGATGGGCCAAAAAGTGGCGATATGATGGTTATGCGTAGGGTATGTGGCTGACGACCTTTGTTTTACCCAAAATTGATGAAACAAAAAGGGTTTTTAAAGGAGATTCTCAGCTTTCCACCAATATAAATTATGCTTTACTTTGAATTTAATCAATAATTATTATTCATTTTTTATTTGAATTACGACTAAAGTCCTAATTGGTAGGTTGATTGAAAAACATCTATAGCTTTCAAACAGTATCACAATTTTTTAATCTAAAAAATGCATCACATTCTATGCTTCGCATACTATAAGATTTCTTTTAAAAATAAATAAATTACATGAAGTTTTGACCAAGTTAAGGTGGTTAGACAAATGAGTTTTTATATTTGTTAAAAGTTGTAATAAAAAATTCATAATTAATTATTTACTTGGAAAAAAATTACAAAAAAATATTCATCACATCGGGACATGAGTCCTCTACTTATATCTAAAATATTATAAAAAAAATATTATCATTTTATTGTGGTTAGGGTGGTCAGACAGACACCTACTTATTTTTTCCCTGAAATTTAAGTACTTTTGCATTGAAATTTCAAATGTTCACCAAATAGATTTTTAGTTTTTTAAATAAACCTAGTAGTTTATAAACTAAATTCAATTTGTTATAGATTCTATTCTTACACATTTTTGAAATAATATAGATAACTTATTCAAATTTTTACATCAAGTTTCTTAACTTTGAGTTTTCTAAATTTTTTGCCACTTAAAGGCCTATTTTTTCCATGATGATCTTGCACATACCTTTTTTATTCAAGTATTCTTTTCTAGCACATTTGATTTTTCATTAGAACCCTAAATTTTTTGAAAGGAATTTTTTACTCTTTAAGTTTGATGTAAAGTTATCCTACTAGCCAGTTTTAATCTGGACCCATGTGCTTTCCAAGACATGGGATTACTATTCATTTGTGGAATACTTCCTAAAACTAGTACTCTTAGAGTTGTCCCCACGTCCTTTGGGTCATTTTTCCCCCAAAGTATTACAATGGATGAAAATCCAGCAAACCTTGGTGGATTATTTTCTGGAAGCTAACATTTCCTTCATCAAATTCCATGGTTTTATTAAGGATCCTTTTAGGCTCCCTTAATTTGTAACAGACAGGACTTTCACTTTGGAGGCATGTCATCAGGCAACTATTTCCAACAAAGCCTATGGCACCGGAAGACACAAGAAAGCACTTTACCCAATCCCCCTTTCCATTTCTAATAGTTAGGTAACACTTGTGAAAAGGGAGGAGAAAGATGTGCTTATCAAAAAATTAGCTTTCCTAGGCCTGGTCCTCATTTGCGATGCATGGAGTTACAATCCAATAAGGAACCTCTTGACTGTAAAAAAACAAATGTGAGAGTACTTCAAATCAAGAAACAACCTAACCAAGGAAACGGTAGAGTTATACATTGACCTAGCTTTCATACCATTAAACCAATCACCATGGCTTGACTTCTATGTTTGGGTGGCAGAGTACCAGCAAAGTATCTAGATAGGTTAGTATCTCAAGACCCAACTAAAGCATTTGGGATGGTTGGAAAGAAATAGGGTGGACTTCTAGAGGTTCTAATAGGAAATCAAGAACCCTAGCACCATGTATGGGGACATCAACCCACATGATGAGAAGTTTGAAAAAATTTATGAAAAAGAGGCTAGAATCGATGACAGTAATCCTAAGTCCGGTTAGGAGATTGGACTGGATGAAGCAACACTCTACATCTCCCAACCTTAGGAGCCCAACATAGGAAAAGGAAAAGTGAAGGTGGAAAAACAAAAGGGCTCATAGATCACATATTCCATGAGTTCATCAGAAAAGAAAAAAGGACCTAACTGTCCCCAAAGAACTCTATTGCAGCTAGAGGAGCCCAAGCTTCAGTGAGATCGGCCACCAAGGAATTTGAGTCCACTAGTTTGGCCCCTACAAAGAAAAAATAATTCCAAGGCTTAGGAGGATTGGGCATATCAAGCAAAGAATAAGAAGAAGAGGTGGAGTCTACCCCACTAGGATATTTAGCTCAGACATCCCAAGTAATTCTTGTGCCCCCCTTCTTTCTTCTACTGCATCTTTATTTGTTCCTACCCCTCATTTGCTGAAAAAAATCCTCCATCAGTGGGTTCCAATGTCCTTATTCTAAACACACCCCAGACCATATTCAACAATGAACCCCATGAAGAAGTTCCTTGCATTCCAATCGAGCATCATCCATGTCAGTCGTGATTGATTCTCTAATCACCCTATCAAGGGCACCCATTGAAAACACTGAAGTATCCATGCTACCAGTTTCACCCAACCCATCTGCTATCAAGAAAATGCCTCTTTTTCCACCCACTTCCCCTTTCACTCTGTTGGGTACTCCTCCTTCTTAGTCCACATACAACATCCTACCTTTTTCCATGATAACACTTCCCTTCACCTTTTTGTAACCTCAAATATTCAAAGCCTCTCCTTTCGTCACTTACTTTAGTCTCCCTCCAGGTGCTTTGATTGTCACACAGAGTATTGACACCCCACAGAGACTCTCGAGTCACTTGGATGCAATGAAGCAAGCCGAACAAGTGAGAAAACAAAAAATATAGATAAAGGTTGTGACAAATCCAGTGACTTTGAAGATTAAGGCCTATTTTGATGAAGAGTGGATTGCTCTATTGATCACTACTATGAGGCCACTGGTGACCAATCCAAAGGGAGAAATGAAATTTGAAGATTACGAAATCAGGGAAATAGGCATCAATTTAAATGACTCTCTTGTGCGACAAGGTGGTCCTGGCCAAAGCAAACCAAAAGGTGGTCTACACCAATTATGAAAAGCTGGAAAACAAATTGATGATGTGCGAGGTAGAGTTGGAAGATGTAAAGCCATGGTAGATAGGCTCCAAATGGAAAGCAAGGAAAGGATATAGAAATGTCTCACCCGAGGCAATTATAGGGTCAGAAAGGGGAAGTAACTAAGTTTCTTGGAGAGGCCCAAAATGAGTAGGATTGGCTTCATGCCAAGGTAGATAAATTGAAAGGTGAGATCATTGTTGAGCATGAAGAAAATGCAAAGTATCAATGCAAACAAAAGAAAATGGATAGAGATATAATTAGAGTGAATGCTATATCTAATTAGCTACAAATGGAGGTAGAGATGGATAAGCAAAAGGAGGACATCCAAAATGAATTGGATAGCATCTAATCCCAAGCCTCTAACAACCTTCAGAAGGCTCGAGCAGAAATAGAAAGGGTGAAACAAGAAAAGTAGGAGAATGATCCAATTTTGTAGACTTGTGACGAAGATATTGGGAAGTTATGCTTTGAGCTTACAAATTCCCTCTAGGAGAAAAATCAATTGGAAGAGAGAAAGAAAGCAAGGGAGAGCCAATTCCAACAAGAATTAGTTGTGACATAGGGATCCAGGATCTTTTCGATCCTGAAAAAACTAATATCCACTCGGGAGAGAATCATAGTTGCAATAGTATCCTTGAAACCATTCTTGTAGTTTCTAAAGGATAATTAGGAGTTAAATGAGAAGGTTGGCCCAACGGATGACCAAATTCACCACATATACACCTCCTGGGCTAAAGAATTAGGGAGCTTGATCTCAAAATTATATAAAGAAACCAAAGAAACTTTAAGGGATGTTGGATTTCTTGATTGAAGGGCAGCCGCAAGGAAAGCAAGTGAATTCATCACCTGCCACAAGATTCCATCAAAAATTAAAAATTTCCAGGAAGTCTTGAATAAGAAGGTTAGTGAGATGAAGGAGGAGCTCAAAATTATGCTCGAATCTAGATTACCGGCCCTTTTCTCATCAGATGGAGGAGTGTAAACAATTGACCAGATCACTGATGCAATCAGGCTCAAAATATAGACCTCTATAGCACTCTCGAGTCTAAGCCCATCACCCACTATTGAGTAAATCGAGAGGGAAATCCTTCCCCTTTCTCAACTTTACTACCACATCAAAGCTATTTCATCAAGATGGGGAGGGGTTTCTTTTAAATAAGTCCTCAATCTAGATCAAGCATACAAGGCTCTATGCACACTCATATGGCCCACTGATGTATATTACGAGACCCAACATGCCACCTTCCTCAAGCTCTAGGAATTACTAGAGGTCTAGGTTCATGCCTCCACAAGTGAAGGCCCCTTATGAATCGCCAAAACTGTGAAGGAATTTTTACCTTTGAATATTTTTTTATTTCTAGACCTTGCTTCCTTTTCATTTTGGGATGGATTTGTGCCCAAAGGAAAAATACTACTTTCACATAAAGGCATGCATTGTGCTATGTAGTGGCTACACGGATTTATATATATATATCATTTTCCTTTTACACTTGAACTGAGACATGTGTCAGCTTTGAGGGGATTTTTTTTCAAAATCACTCTCACAAAATTTGAAATCACCCACTTGCTTGACATGTCATCTATTTTTTTCTAGCAGTTTGTATCTTCCATGAAAATATTTTTTTGGATGGAGTTCGTTGGGAAGTGTGGCGTGTGTCTTACTTTTGGGGTGGAACCTTCGAGTTGGTGTCATCAACCTCCATAGCTGATTGATTAGATTTTTCCAGGATGTGTTTAAAATCTAATTGTCTTCTAACAATGTATCTTCACTAAAATATGTAAAACCATTAATGAAGCAGTTGAGACTTAATGAGAAAAGATTGTTGCAATCTAATCAAGATCTAAGATTGGATTGTGAGATATCATATTTAGGTATCTCGTAGCTTCTTCTTCTATATTGTTGGTGGTGGTGTCCTCTTCTTCTAGATATAAATAAGGGTTGGCAATAGTGAGTAAAAAGTTCAAAGTTCCATAGTTTAAAAAGGTTTTCTTGAAAAATATTTCAAGGAATATAGACATTGTTTTACGGAGCTTTATTTTTTTAGTAATAGGAGGGTCTTTATAGAATAATGTTTATTCTCTTTGTCATGTTATATTTAATTTATACTATCATCGGATTGGCATCCAACCTCTATTTTTTAGTTAATATATCATAAATGTTTGATCTGTTTGGGAGAAATCTTTGAGATTGTGCATTCCATAGCCTTTGTTAAATTTCTCCTTCATATTTCATTCATGTGGAAAAAATTTTGTTAAAAAATTTATGTCGATAGTTCAGATAACTAATTTTCATGTTGTTAGCTTCTATGTTTTATACTATCTTTCAAAAATTGGATCATGTCTATTATACTCTTTCATTTTTTGTAAAAAGTGTGCCATTTTTCATATTACATTGCAAAGGAGGAAGGATTTTGTGAATTTTTGAGTATTCCTGTTAATCTTCAGAGTCTTCTTATATCTAATCATACCTTGATGGATACTTCTCATGGGGATATTTGAAAGACTATATTGTGCTTTATCTAGCCTTTGTTGCTCATTCTCTTCCCAACTATGAAGGGTCTATGGCATTTTGTGTCCATATTATCAGTTGTAAGAAGTAGTTAAGGTTTGAAATGTTGTAAAAGCTTTGGCGCATTGTCATATTTATGTTTTATTTACATTTCTTTCTACCCCTTTTCCCTAAACACAAAGAAGAATCGACTTTCTTTAAAATCCTAGAGGTCATTTAGTGAGGCACAAATTGGTCCCCCACTCGTTGAATTTCCCATAAGGTTGTTTGAAGAGGTGCAATATTTAATGATCAACATTGTGAATCCAAATATCAATAAACAATCCATCTAATTATTTAATAGTTATGATTAAGCTTAATACTACTCTATTGTTGATTCAATCTAATAGTATTGAGATTAGAAAAAGTTAAATTGGTAATTTAGCATTCTAGTATCTTGACAAACTGGGTAATACCATAACATGAGTATTTGATAATATAGTAATGTTTCCTAGTACCTATAGAATTGATGAACTTTAGGCTTGTTATATATTCTAAATTTTAGATCTGACATTAATCAATTAAGATGAAATTAATTGGAGTTGTGTTACAAAGCATAATGTATTTAAGTATAACAATATGCCAACTTTTAGAGTGAAATTGGATTATTGGATGAGTTTGACTTCAAGAATAATATTATTAATGAATTAGTAAATGGTTAGTGGAAATATTAAAAAGGGGATGCTAAAGGATAATGGTAATCATGGTACTACTATAAATGTTATTTAAATCATTGTGATAGGGATATTTAATGTTTGAATCTCCTCATTAGTATGTTGTTATGTTCATGTGTGGTTGATAGTTATTAATGATTATACTTATTTATTTCAGAAAAAAAATTGTGGTTGTGTATTGTTTGGTTGTAGAAATTTGGGGCATGACATTTGGTATTAGAGTGGGGTTCCAACTCTAGGAACTCTGGGGTTACTTGTGTTGCTTAGGGTCCCAATTGTTTGTAATGTCTTATTATTGAGTGAAGTTGTTTTGTCGATATTGTGTGATGAATTAATTAAGTGACCTTGTCCTTAGTCTTGCTATAAAAGGTTAAAAGTAGTATGTTAATTAGAACTTAGTTAAAAAACACCTAAGGTTATATTCTCGTATCCTTTGAATTCAAATGTTTTAGACTCTTAACAAAGTTGTTGGAATTATTGTCTCCTCATCCATTTTAGGAGCAAGTTTTTTTTCTTAGGAGGGAGAGTTCTTTGAGTCACTTCAGCTTATGAAAAGTTGGTTTGAAGTATCTATGATGCTAATTCTAATTGTTCGTTTCCAATGTTTTTTTTCTTTGTTTGTTTGGATTCTTGGTTGAATATAGTCATTATTGAGTTCATGTAATACTAATTAAATAATAATAAGGAAAAGGAATTATATGAAATTGGATTTTGGCTTTCAAAGAATTAATAGTCTTGTTAATGGGAAATTTCATTCTTGAGGTAGTTAATCAAAGTTACATATGTTCATCACTTGCTTCATAATAGATGGGTGCTAATTATATAGCCTTCCTTGAGCAATTATTTAATTATTATTGCAGTAAAGAGGGTCATCATAATTGGATGTTTTCTTGGTTGGCTATTACAAGTTTAATACAATTTATTAAATTTTCCATAAGGTCATTAAGGTTATCACATGCTCTAGATATTTGATAATACTTGATTAATGTCACAAATTGATTGTGAAAGTTGTCTAGCCGAGTTAGTGTGATCTTGTGTTATGAATTGAATGAAATTTTATTCACCTATTGATGGTATGTTGGAAGATTGGAAATATTAATGTTGGTTGTTGAAAATGAAATTTTAAACCATGGATGAAACTCTTGTTTTCTTTTCTTGATGGTAGTAACCTGAGGTTGTCCAATTCAAAAGATTTGGTGTGGTAGCATTTCTAAATGAAGTACAAAATATTATCAGAATTATTAAAGTAGAAAATTAGAATGCAATAGCTATACGTGGAGAAATTTATCCTAATTTATTAGTCATTATCTTGATGCTTGAAATTGGTGCAATAAAACTATGAGTTGAATCATGTTGTAAACAAGAAGTTTATCCTTAGTGGTATATTGTGTTTTAATATATGGTGAAATTATTTCATATTTTATGAAAGTAATGTTTGTTCTAAGTTTCATGTTGGGGATTGGGAATAATGTAGTCCCTTGTGTTATGTGTCAATTCTTATGTTCCTTCTAGGGGAGTTGACCCCCCTCTTGTGAAGAGGAGATTATGGGTCCTCCAAGTGTAAGGGGTTTGAGTTGGAAAAGATACCATAGATTGGGGTATTTCATCATTATATCAACTATCCCTATTTACCTCTCCCTCCCTCCCCTCTCTCTCTCACCATCTCTCTCTTCCACCAACCTTCGCTCTCTACTTCTCTCTATCTACCTCTCCCTATATACCTATTTCTTTCTCACTCCCTCCCTCCTTCCCTCTCTCAAATCTCTCCACCTTCCCTCTCTACTTCTCTCTCTATCACGTCTCTCTATCTCCTCTCTCTATCTCTCTCCTTCCCTCTCTACTCTCTCTATCTCAACTCTCTCTCCCTACCTTTCCCTCCCTCCCTCTCTCTATCTCTCCCTCCCTCCCCCTCTTTCTATATCTCCTCTCTCTCTCCCTTCCCCCTCTTTCTATATATCCTCACCCTCTCTCTCTCTCTCCTTCTATCTATCTCAACTATCCTTGTTTACCTTTCCCTACCTCCTCTCTCTTCCTTCCACCAACCTTCACTCTCTACTCTCTATCTAACCTACTGGTATACCTCTTTCTCTCTCCATCCCTCCCCCCTCCCTCCTTCCCTCTCTCAATATCTCTACCTTCCTTATTCCCTCTCTATTCTCTTTCTCTCTATCTCACCTCTCTCTCCCTACATATCCCTCCCTCACCCCTCTCTCTATCTCACCTCCCTCTCCTTCCATCCCTACCTCTCCTTCCCTCTATGCTTCTCTCTATCTCCCCTCCCTCTCTCTATTACTCTCTCTCTCCTCTCTCTCCATATGTATCTTTCCCTCTATCCATACACATCCCTACATCTCTCCTTCCCTCTTTAATTATCTCTATCTCCCCCTCCCTCTCTCTACCTACCTCTCTCTATTAATCTCTCTCTCACCTTTCTCTCTTCATCTAGATATCTCCTTTTATCCCTACCTCTCCCTGCATCTCTCCTTCCCTCTCTAATTCTCCCTACCTATCTATACCTCTATACCTATTTCTCTCTCCCTCTCTCCCTACCTCTCCCTACCACTCCCTCCCTCCCCCTCTTTCTCTCTCCCTCTCTCCTCTTTCTCTCTCCCTTCCCTCTCTTTATATCTCTCCTCACCCTCTCTACCTACCTCTCTCTCTCTCCTATTTTTATCAACTATCCCTCTTTACATCTCCCTCCCTCCCATCTCTCCCACCCTCTCTCTCTTCCCCTTCAAGAAAATTTTGCTTTCAACTTCTCTCTATCTAATCTATCCCCATATACCTCTTTCTCTCTCCCTTGCTCCCTCTGCCCTCCCCTCTCAATCTCTCTACCTTCCCCCTTACCTCTCTACTTCTCTCCTCACTCCTCCCTCTCTCCTTCCTCTCTACTCTCTATCTCACCTCTCCCTACCTCTCCTCCTCCTCTCTATATCACCTCCTCCCTACCTACCAACTGCTACTCTTCCCTCTCTCCTCTTCTACTTCTACCTATCCTCCTCCTCTCTATCTCACATCTCTCACCTCTCTCTCCCTCGCCATTCCTCCTTCCTCTCACTTCTCATCTCCTCACCTCTCTCTATTGACCTATCCCCATATCTCATTCTTTTCTCCCAATCCTCCTCTCAACATCTCCACCCTACTCCCTCACTCTCCACTTCTCCTCCCTTCCTCCTCTCTCCCTTCCCTCTCTCTATCCCAACCTCCTACACCCTATTCTCCATCTTCACAGCACCCTTCTAACTTCCTCTCCCTCACCACTCACCCCTCCCTCCCTCCCCCACCCTCTCCCCACCCATCTCCTCTCTACTTCCTCATCACATCTCCACCACCCCTCTCCCCATCTCTCCTTCCCTCTCTCTACCTCCCCTCATCTCAACCTCTCCCTACCTTCCTCTCTATCTCTCTCTTCCTTCCCTCTACCTCTCTCCCCATCTCAACCTCTTTCTCCTACCTTCCCTCTCATCTCTTCTGCCCTCTCACCTCCCCATCAACCTCTCTCACCTTCCCTCCCCCATTCATCTATCTCTCCCTCCCTCCCCCTCTTTCTATTTGTCCTCTCTCTCTCTTCCCTCTCTTTCTATCTCTCCTCGCCCTCTCTCTAACTACCTCTCTCTCCCCTATCTATCACAACTATCCCTCTTTACCTCTCCATCCCTCCCCTCTCTTACACTAACCTTCTCTCTCTACTTCTCTCTATCTAACCTACCCCTATATACCTCTTTCTCTCTCCCTCCCTCCCTCCTTCCCTCTCTCAATCTATCCACCTTCCTCCTCTCTCTACTATTTATTACTTCTCCCTCCATCACTATCCCTACCTCTCCCTCCATCTCTCCTTCCCTCTTTCTATCTCTCCTCATCCTCTCCACACCTACCTCTCTCTCCTTTTATTTATATCAAATATTCCTATTTACCTCTCCCTCCCTCCCCTCTCTATCCCTCCCTCTCTATCCCACCTCTCTCTCTCTCTTCCACCAAAATTCACTCTCTACTTCTCTCTACCTACCTATCCCTATATACCTTTTTCTTTCTCCCTCCCTTCTTCCCTCTCAATCTCTCCACCTTCTTCCATCTCTACTTCTCTCTATCACATCTCTCTATCACCTCTCTCTATCTCTCTCTCCTTCCCTCTCTACTCTCTCTATATAAACCCTCTTTCTCCCTACCTTTCCCCCTCTCTCTATCCCTCTCCTTCCCTCTCTACTCTATCTATATAAACTCTCTCTATCTCCCTACCATTTCCTCCCCTCTATCTATATATCTATCTCTCTCTACTTCTCTCTGTAGACATCCAAATTTGTTCACTTTCATTTGTCCAAATTTATCCCTTTTCTTCTAAACATCCCCTTATTCATGTTAATTAGGTAATATTGCTATTATCTAATTAATAGCCTTAGTTCTTCTAACCCCTAAGGTATTTCATTAATAATTAAATACCTTACTCCTTTACTCCCCCTTTCATCAAATGAATTAAATAATTATGAAATTTATTTAATTCCTCACATGTGACATCCTTTCCCTCAATCCTAATCAAGCTCTTAATCTCACCATTATGGGTGTGCACATGCCTAATCCTTGATTAGGATGTGTCGCATCCTCCAACTTTTTCAAGTTGGCTTCTAATCCTCATTACCCTCTAATTATGTTCTAATTACTGATTAGTTAAGTCTAATTAGTACCTCAGTCAACTCTCCCCATCCCCCAAGGAATTTTTAATTCATTTTTTCTTCATCCAAGACCTCTCTTCCCCATGTGAATTTTTAATTCACAATTATTCCTCCAAGGAATCTTCTCTTCCCCATGTATCTTCTAAAATCTTTGACTTGTCACATCAAGTCACATGTGGATAAGTGCTTCCCTTTTTGGAACATTGTCTAGTCCATGGGATTCTTCCAAGAATTCACATTTATTCACCCAAGATTATTCTCATCTCCCAATGTACTTGCAAGGTACTTGTCCTTCTTCCACATCACTTGTCCTTATTCCATCTCACTTATACATCATCACATCCTAGGCCACTTCACCCTCCACATGTCAAGATATGAGGGTTTGTGAGTCCTCAAATCATCATAGCCTTTCATCATGGCCTTGGTGGCTTAATCTTAGTCGTTGAATTCTCTAGAGAATTCACATTCTTCTATAAATACCCCCTCTTCTAATACATTTAAGAACACTTAGCCATTTGCACCCTTATGCTACCAATTTGATTACTCAACTTGCAAGCATTTTCCCTCATTTAATCAAGTCATTTAGCCACTAGAATTTTCATTTTATCATATTTTTCATCTTGCATATAGCCATCTCCATAGCCATCCAAGGAGCACACAAGCTTTTAAACATCAACGGCCAAACAAGGGATTCAACAGCACAAAGGTATAATCATTTACAATCATTATTTTTCTTTCTTTGTGTTATTATTCCTTAGGCTAATCTTTGAGGTGTTCCTTGTGTTTTCTTTATATTGCATTTTAGTTATTTTGCACCTTTAGGATTGGATAAACTCAAGGCTTCACATTTCTGGCACACCTAGTGGGAACCACAAATGGGTTCCTTCATTTCACATTTGTTGTTGTTTAGTTTGTTTGCAGGTCCAGGTCGTAGAAGGGCGGACTTGCCCTCCAGTTTACTATAAAGGGGTGGAATTTCCCTCTAGTGTGTTGTAGTGGGGCGGACCTACCCTAATTTTCATGTTATTTTCTAACATTTGACTACAGTGAGGCAAACCTACCTTAGTTTTCATTTTTGTTTTCTAACATTTGACTAGAGTGGAGCGGACCTGCCCTGGTTTTAACACTGTTTTCTACTATTTGTTGTAGTGGGGCAGACCTACCCTAGTTTTCATTCTATTTTCTAACATTTGACTGCAATGGGGTGGACCTGCCCTGGTTTAACACTATTTTCTAATATTTGTTGCAATGGGGCAGACCTACCTTGGTTTTAACACTATTTTATGATATTTGTTGCAGTGGGGTTGACCTACCCTGGTTTTAACACTGTTTTCTAACATTTTACTATAGCGGGGCAAACCTGCCCTTGTTTTGACTTTGTTTCTAATAGTTTTTCATAGAGGGGTGGACTTCCCCTTGTTTCAACTATGTTTTCTGACACTTTGTCGTAGAAGGGAGAACTTTCCCTTATTTTGGCTCTATTTTCTGGCAGTTTGTCGCAGAGGGGCAAACTTTCCCTTGTTTTGACTCTATTTTCTAACACTTTGTTTTAGAGGGGCGAACTTGCTCGAATGACTATTGCAGAGGGGAAATTTTTTTCAAAGGACTGTTGTAGAGGGGCAGACTTTCCCAAAAATAAAATATTTTGGGAGGTAAAACAGTCATTTTAGCTTCATTTTTGCTTCAATTTTTTAGCATTTTCAGACTCTAACCCCTAACATTATCTATTGCAAGGGTATTTGTGCTTTTTTCTAACATTTTGTAGCATATTCTCATAATTGACAAAGAACAATGGTTAAAACAACTAACACTTGCTTGCAGGGCCATCTGTTTGTTCAGATTTTAAAAGCTTTCCTTGTTGTTTTCGTTAATCTAGGAACATAGTTAACTAGGGGAAGTAAAATTCACTGTTTGCTCTGTCTATAAGTTTGTTTTTTTGGTTAGCCAAGGGGGCATTAATTTGTTTTCGCTTTCCCCTTGCACTTCATGTGAGCCTGGGGAGTAGTTGGAAATGATTAGTGTCTTCTTTTAAGAGGGACTTGCTTGGGGATTTCATCACCCCAAGGGATGATCCCAACCACGTGTACTGATGGGGTATAGAAAGGGGGGAGAGCCAAAGATGTACCCCAATCTAGTCACGTTGTGTCTGGTGAAGCATCGAAGCTAGGGTGATACTTAGATAGACGTGAAGAGTTGGTCTGGTCTTTCAATATCTCACTAGGGTTCTTGACTCACACTTGTGACAGGTTGGTGTTCATGGTTGTGCCTCATGTACCGAGAGTATATCGAGGACTCCCTAGAAGCCTTGTGCATACTAGATTAAGACCTTTGTTGGCCATACCCTTACCACTAATCATAGGATTGTGCTTGTTTGTGTGAACAGGAAAAAATACGTGTTAGAAAACAAGCATCAAATAAAAGAGTGCAAGCAATAAATATAAACACCCTACACCTCAAGATTGGGAAAATGATTAACTTAACAAAACAAAATGGAACCTTTTACCTTGTTGAGTTGTCATTTGGTTGGCCCTTCGATCTTTGATGTAGTGTATGCTCATTTGATGGCAAGAGATGCAAGTGTGGGATGCAAGATGAATGGAAAATAGGTGATAATGGATGCAAATGCAAGTATCTGGCTAAGTATGGCTCAAAAGAAAAATTTGCAAGATTTTGGCTAGCATAATGATCTCTCTCCAAAATGAGCGAAAAGAGGGGGTATTTATAGAGAATTTTGGATTCTCTAGAGAAATGGATGGCTGAGATTAAACCAACATGGCCAAGATGTAGGGCTATGGTGAGTTGAGAACTCACAAGCCCTCACATCTTGACTTGTGGCATGTGAAGTGGCTTGAAAAGGATGGTGTGGAAATGAGTTGGAAGGAGAGTACATGACATGTGAGGAATTAAAAATTTCTCAAATATCCACATGGGAATGAGAGAAAGAATTTAAAATTCTTTGGAATGCATTGGGTGATTAAATGTGAATTAAAAATTCACATGGGGAATGGAGTGCCTTCTCCAAAAGGACAAATCCTTTAATAAGGTTGACTTAGGACACATTCCATAAATGACATGGGGATTAGGTTGACCTAATTAAGTGATTAAGGTTGTGCAAGTACCTGATTAGACAAATTAATTAAAAATTAGAGGCAAGTGGGAAATTATGGAGGATGTGACCCTAATGATGATTAGGGGTGTGCACATCTTAACCATGAATTAATTATGATTAGAAGAGGGTTAGATGGTTAAGAGGGATTATAGACCAACTTGCAAAAGTTGGAGGATGTGGCAATGAGAAAGAAAGTGAGGAATTAAAAATAAATTTAAAATTTCAAGAGGTAATATAACTAAATTACATAAAGTGATATATTTATTTAATTTAGAGAGGAAAGAGGGGAAAAATATTTATTAAATTAAATACTTTGGAAACCTTATGTAGGACATGAAATATTAATTAAATGGATGATTTAATTAATACCGGTAAAGAGGATGAAGTAGATGAGCAAAGGGATGAATAAGGAGACATCTTTGACCATATGGAAGTGGTCAAATTTAGATGTCTACATTTTTTCCCTCTTTGAAACACTATTAGGATAATAGGGTTTCGGAGAAAATAAAATAAAGATGACTCTATACAAGAAGCAACTAGAAAAAAGATGCCCCACCATGGGAGAGTTTGTATGAGCTACCCGAACGAAGGGGAATTAAAGGTGATGCCCCAGTCTCACAAGATAAGGTTTATGGTAGAATATTGGTAGAGAATGGTATGGTATGCCCCCTCGAGAAGGAAAATGGGGAAGGAAAAGGGGCCCCAGGAAAATTTTTGAAAGTATGGAGTGGTATATGTCATTGTAAAGAGCATGAAAACCAAGAAGATTAGCGTTTGAATGGAGGAAAATAGGTATACAGTGTGCAAATGGCGACTCCGGGAAGATAGAGGGTGAATGGATTAGTTAGGGGAAATTTTGGGTAAATAAAGGAAAAAAATTCCCTTGATTTCAAAAAGGTAAAGAGCAGGGAGAAATGTTATAAAAGGTAATTCTAAGAATTACCTCTCCTCATTTCGACAGTTGTCAAGTAAGGAGGAGAGGGAGAAAAGGAGAAGGCAAGAGTGAAAGTGCATGATGTCGAAGTACAATAGCGACATCATCCACCGAGGGGATGAGAGATGGTGATTCTTCAGTGAGTGTGTCATGCCATGCTAGGTTAGCTCCAAACCCAACTTTGTGATTTTTTCATTTCATTTAAGTTTTTCAAAAATTTGAAAATATGAATTTTGTTGGGGGGAGGGAGGAAAAATGGGTAGGAGGAAAAAATAGGACTTTGGGGTTTAGTTGGGGAGGGAGAAAAAACTAGAGGAGAGGGGGAATTTTGCTCGAGATCTATGGAAGACCGGGTCTGTCCACGCCTAGGCAGGTCTACCCACGTATGGGGTCAGTTCCGCCCGTGCCTAGGCGAGTTCGCCCACATACAGGGGCGGGTCCTCGCATACTCAGGGTCTGGCCACATAGCCTAGGGACCCACTCGAGATCCTGAGCGGGTCCACCCATAGCCAGGAACGTATGCTGGGGAGCACAGGCGGATCTGCCCGTAGCTGGGCGGGTCCACCCGGGTGCTTGGGCGGGAGCCCACTTGGGAGCTTGGGAAAATCCACCTGAGCTGGAGTGGCTCCGCCCTTTGCCAGGCGGGAGCCCGCCCAAGCTAGGGAAACTTCGCTCGGGGACCCGGGTGAGTCTACCCAGGCCAGGGCGGGTCCGCCTGAGCTGGGGTGGGTCCGCTTAATCAGGGCAGGTCCACCCACAGATCAGGGCAGGTCCGCCCAGGCTAGGGTGGGTCTGCGCATGGGCCCGAGAGAGTCCACTCGTACTTAGGGCAGGGTTGTCCACGGTCTCAGGTGAGGTCAGGCGCTTAGTGAAGGATCTGGGAGGAAAGAGAAAGGAAATGGAAGGGAAATCCTGGGGTTGAGGGGGGAAAAAGAGGGAAACAAAACAACACAAGAAAAAAGGAGAAAATGATATAGTGGTCATGTCATCGATGTAGACAGTGGAGGGTTTGCAGACACGGGAGAGATGGTCTGAGGTACTAAGGAGATGCATAGCAGTGATGACTGGCGCAAATTATCAGGCATTAGCAAAGGTAGGACTATTCCACATGTTATCATATGTGATGATTAAGGCCCATAGGGCCATACTGACAGCATTGATAGAGCGTTGGGACTCGACGACATGGACATTTCATCTACTGAGTGGGGAAATGATGGTGACTCTAGAGGATGTATGGCAGATTTTGAGGCTCCCCATAACAGGGCTCATGGTTAGCGAGTGTCGGGTAGAGGACAAGGCACTGGACAAGTATGTGTAGGTTGTGTTTGGAAATGACAAGCTACCGATTCAGCGGTAGCAGCTGGATGTGGATAGATGCTTGTCTTGCAAGGTACCAACATTTTCGTTGTACCTAGCGGGGATGATTAGCGAGATATTGGTGCCAGACCAGAGTGGTCGATTCTTGCATCTCAAGTTTTTTGAGGTGATTCGTCACACCATCGAGGGCTGAGAAGGTTAGTTTGTGTGGGGGACTTGTATGCTGGCGCAACTGTAATAGGATATGCATGTGATATGTTACCGAGAAGTGTTGAGTGTGACACACGTCACACTACTATAGGTGTGGGGTTGGGAGCATATCAAGGTGACCAGGCTGGTCGTGCTAAGAGAAAGAGAGAAGTATGACAAAGTAGTCTTAGCTTGGGGATGGGGGACAAAAGTGGGAGTGATACTGCGCTATCAAGATGTCAGAGATGTGGATGTGTGGAGGAGACGACTTGACGATGTGCAGGCAGAGATGATAGTCTGGCATCCATATATGCTGCAGCGATTCAGGGACTAGAGGGATGATGAGGAGGCACACAGGGGTTAATTCTTTACCTGATTTTATATTATTGGGAGAACTCTGCATGTATTGGAGTTGCACAGAACCGATTGGGTGACGAGGTAGTTTGGAGTGAGGCAGGATATTCTTGCGAGGCAAGTGATGTTCCGACAATTGACACGAGAGTGGCCATGGGGGGATGAGTTGGATTTGGATGTAGTGTGGGAGGAGTTGGAGGCATTACAATTTGTGCCATACCCAGGCAGGCGGGAGGGGCTAAGAGATGTAAGGATGATAGATCAATATGGTCAATGGTTTAGGTGACATTCACCTCCACGGATTACACCAGTAGTGTCGATTAAGGGGGCACTAGGTTTTAGGTTAGAGGATGAGAGACAGCTGAGGGCAGAGAGAGAGGGACAGGGTCCATGAGGACCACAGAGAGGAGGATGATGGAGAGGAGGATAGGAGGAAGTCAGAGTAGTAGAGGAGCTAGTGAGGGTAGGCAAGAGGAGGAGATGGCGGCGTAGAGCCCAAGGAGGGGATGGAGCAGAGGAGGGAGAGGATGAGGCCAGGGTTGCGACATAGCAGGATAGGGGGTCGGAGGTCCAGAGAGAGAGGAGGTAGGACGTGAGTGTATCCCCAGGAGGTTGGCAACAGGATAGACAAGAGGACACCGAGGCCAGTGGAGAGCAGGAGGGACAAGAGGTAGATGTGGCCATAGGAGGGCAGCAGCAACAGAGGTAGGAGGAGGTCAGGACCAGTAGAGAGTAGGTACGAGGATCCCCTGTGGTGATTGATGTGGATGAGATGGAGGTGTAGGAACTAAGGGGTATGAGCCATAGGAGATGGACATTGATGCAGAGGTACATGACATCCCACCACTATCGACAACACCACTGAGAGGAGAGGATCTGGCAGTGGTATTGAGAGGGACCCTAGAGAGACTACGAATTATTGAGCAACGATTATGGCAGGAAGAGGTAGAGTGGTTAGATTAGAGGTAGAGATGAGTGAGCTATACACACGATTCACCCAGAGCGAGAGGGACTACTCAGATCTGGCCACGATGGTGATAGAGGTGGAGAGGAGATTATTGAGAGAGAGGGATGAGGCATGAGATGAGGTGGTTGACCTACAGGAGAAGGTAGAGAGGTTGTGAGTAGATGTGGCTAGGGAGCATGAGGAGGGGGATGCAGTGAGATGTGAGAGAGACAGTTTGGTGGCGGAGGTGGTGATACGACAAGCTATTGGAGGACGGATAGGGTAGGAGTCATCAAAGATTATGGCAAGGACTACAGGAGATATAGAGGGTTTGTGGGGATACCCAGAGCAGTTATGGAGAGAGAGATCAGATCTACACTGGGAGCGGGATGACCTTAGAGACAGAGTGCACTATTTAGAGCAAATAGTTGGGCATATGGGATTGATGCAGTAGAGAGAGGAGGAGATGAGGGTGGAGATACGCATGTTGCAAACAAAGAGAGACATGGCATAGGCACAGGTATAGGTCATAGAGGCAGAGAGGGATGTGGTACAGGCACATGTTTAGGTGTTATAGAGTGAGAGGCAAGTGGTAGAGGCAGAGGTTCAATCTCTTTAGAGAGAGAGGGATGCAGGGGTGTCATAGGTATCAGGTCTTTAGCGAGAGCAAGATGCAGCCGAGTTGAGACTTCAGGCACTTCAAAGGGACATGGATGTAGCGAAGGCTTGGAGATAGGCCACACATAGGGAGAGAGATGTCGTAGAGGTGCAGATGCAGATGTTGTAGAGTGAGCAAGATGCAGCACTGGCTCAACTGCAGGGAGCACAGGTTGAGGGGGTGAGCCAGGGGAAAAGGTACAGGGGTTACATGCACTACTACAGGCTGCATAGGTTGAGAGGGATAGAGCCACAAAGTAGGTATAGCAACTGATATTAGCACAGGAGGCCTGGGGATAGGAGCAGAGAGCTATTAGTGGAGATCAAGATAGGTATAGGCATGAGCAGAATTCTGCCAGACATCAGGCTAGGCAGAGAGATGATTATATGCAGGAGGCAAGTTACTGGTGGTGTGCGTATGAGCATGTCATTCTAGATCCGGCACAGTGCACAACACACTATATCAGACAGGTACCTCAAATGCCAGTACCGTCCTAGTCATTAGGGACACATGCCAGAGGGTATAGTGACTATCGGTGGACTCCTTACGGTGGTTACCAGGGGACTCCTACCCGTGAGTATTAGGGGACTCCCATGCACAGAGGTCTAGTGCCTAACTCTCCACTGAGATTAGATATGGGCAGCTCACAGTAGAGTAGTTAGAGAGTAGATGACAAGATACCAGTTTTTTGACAGACACGGGTTGGAGGTTTAGTACTTATCAAAAAATATCAGAGGTGCTCTACATCTTTGTATTTTGTACCTTATTTGATGATATATGATCAATATGTGGTAGATTATGCTTGAAACTTTATGACGAGATGTACATTGTATTATTTTGATTATGATATGTGATAGCCCTTATTGACACTATGCATTATGTTTTTTGTAATGGATGATTCAGTTTATGTATGTACATGTATATGATATTTCATGCTTATTTGGATGGATGATTTGGTTTACATATGCACATGCTTATGTGGATGGATGATTTGGTTTATGTATGCATACGTATATGATGTTTCATACTTATGTGGATGGATGATTATGCATGTATTAATGTTGATAATGCAAGATGATATGAATATTTGGTATGAAATGTAATTAGGATGTATCCGACAATATGTTTTTGCAAGTGGTAATTCACATATTATGTGAATGTTAATATGGACATGTATGGGTTAAATGAAACTATGGTGCTTAATCTAATCATTCTATGAAATGTGAAGTATGTTGAATCTATAATGTAACATGAAATATGAATGAAAGATGAGTTCCTATAATGAAAACCTAAGTGTCAATAAGGACTTGCATGGGAATGTGGATAGGTGATAGGTGTACTGTGGGTGTGATACTGCACCTATGAAAAAACCATTAGTACCCTTAGAGGAAAATCAAGAGGGAAAAGAGGAAAATTTTTGCACAACCTAAATCACAAGTCATGGGTCATGAACAAGGTTGAATGAAGAGTGCATGTAATGAAATGAAATGCAGTCAAGAACGTAATTTTCCATCTTTGGAGCATTGATTTTTGCTATAGCCTAAGATATTGAATACCCTGATATGTAAGACCAAGGCAAGTTGGCATCCAATGCATGAAACAAACACAACAAACAAAAAGGCTATCCTGACACCCCAAGGTTGCGATGACCTTAGTCGGGCCAGGTGTTGGGATAACCATAAACACACAAGGATTCCCTAGCGTACGAAAAGACCTCGGGGATCTTGGTGGGTACTATGTGGGACAACTGAGAAGACAACAACAAAGAAAAGATCAAGATATGCCCCTATGTTGACGAGTCAAAGCACACCATGATATAATGGATCAAGGAGCCCATGACAAGTGTTGATAGGAAGCTCAAATGATAAAAAAAATTCCAAAAGCATCAAAAGATCGCAATCAATTTCAAACGTCCTTTGCCATAGGATCAAGGGGATGGATGGGATTGATGTGTTCTAATAGGAAGGATGCATCCTATTGAGACCGATAATGGATACTAAACTAGAATGACCCAGTTGACGCAAGATTTTTTTCATTAACCAGATCTCCTAACACTAGGGGATTTTGTTTGTGAAGAATGAGCCAAACAAGGACACAGACTAACACACCCTACAGACCTAGGTGCTCGAGGGCTGATCAAATATTAGCCTTTCCTAAATGAAAGTGCAGAGCCCTCATAGTTCAAGAAAAGACCATGGATAAAAGTGAAAAGATGACAATGGAAAAAAGTGATAGAAGACAATGACAAAGCAAAGAAAAAAAAAAGCAAAGCCCCGAGGGTGGATCAAATGATCAACCTTTCCTATGTGAAAGCACAGGGGCAATGTAGTTCGATGAAGGATGCGACAAGATGAGATCTAGAGGGAGACCGACACGATGGGGGGATATATGAAGACACAAAATGATCAATGATTAGACTAATGACATAAGCTCAGAGTGGGATACTGAAAAGCTTAGGATGAGGGATAGCCAAGATGGATCATCCAATGCTTAATCAAGAGATATACCAATCGGCCGAGGATGGGATGGGTGAGGATGATAGGGAGGATGAAAGCACAAAATAACTAGGATGTTAGGTAGATAATGATTAAGCCCTCTATGAATGATGCATGTTACCAGGTTTTCACCACCCGTACTTATCCAAGGTGCCACTGAAAGTGGTTTTAACCATTGGACAATTTTATTTCTTTTTACTATTTTTTTTATTTTTTGATAGGTGGGGTTACCAAACAGACTTAGGTGTAGAACCTCTTTAGATGCATGATATTGATAGGTTCTTCAAGGGGCTCTCATTCAAGGGTAGCAATTTTGTATGCTCTAGATCCATATTTAGCGGTTATGATATAAGGACCCAACCAGTTTGCCTCAAATTTTCCTTTTTTTATCATGGTCCTGCTGGGTACACTGGTTCTCTTTAAGGAAAATATCACAACCTAGAACTATCAAGGATGAACCTTCTTATTGTAGTTATGCTTGAGGTGGTTTTGGTATGCTTGCAGATGATCACAGGCTTTGATTCTTCTTTCATCAAGTAACTCTAGTTGTGCAAGTCGTGCAACACGAGCATCCTCCTTGTTGATAAGGTTCTTCAGAGAAATCCTCAGTGATGGGAGCTCAACTTCAATTGGAAAGATGGCTTCAGTGCCATACACTAAAGAATAGGGGTGGCACCTATAGGGGTGAGGATGGAGGTATGGTATGCCCAAAAGGTGGGATGAATATGGTGGTTCCAATCTCGACCAGTGTTATTGACAACCTTTTTGAGGATGCGGATAAGGGTCTTGTTGGTTGCCTCTGCCTGACCATTACCCTGGGGGTAATAGGTGTTGACCAACGATGTTGGATATGAAATGTGTCACAGAGGTGTTTCATGGCCTAGTTTTTAAAAGGTCTTCCATTATCAGAGAGGATGGTGGATGGAATACCATATCTATAGACAATATGGTAAAGGATGAATTGTGAAATTTGAGTATTGTTGATCCATGAGAGTGGCATTGCTTCCACCCACTTGGTGAAGTACTCAGTGGCAGTAATTATGAATGTATGGCCATTGGAAGATGGTGCATAAATCTTTCCAATCAAGTTGAAGCCCCATTAAGAGAAGGGCCACGGTGCTAGGAGGGGCTGAAGGTCTTGTGCTGGAGCATGAATCAAAGTTGCATGTTGTTAGTAGGGAAGGCATTTCTTCACAAATTCACAAGCATCATGCTCTAATGTAGGCCAATAATATCCAGCTTAGAGAATCCTTTTGGCCAAAGCCATACCATTTGAATGACCCCCACAAACACCACTATGTACCTCTGTTAGTGCAATATGGGCTTCAGTCTCATTTAGACATCTAAGGAGGATTCCATCATACCCGCGACGATAAAGTGTATCATCGACGATAATGTATTAGGAAGAGTGGTGAACAAAGGATTTGCGTTGATTGCATGTAAGATCTAGGGGGAGAATATTATCATGTAGATAGGTATATATGTCTTGGTACCATGGGGAAGTGGGACCCACAATGTTGCACACCATGTCAGTCTTAGGGATATCATACACTGGGATTAAAAGTTGTTCCACAAGGAACTCGCACTCTATTCGATCTTTAGGCATGTCAATCAAGGAGCCAATAGTAGCCATTGCATTAGCTACTTTGTTCTATGCTATGGTAATTTGGTCAAATTTTATGAAGGTGAAATATTTCTTGAAATCATCCACCATGCGCTTATAGGGTAATAGCTTATCATCTGATGTTAGGAATTCATCATTAACCTACTTAATTACCAACAATGAATCACCAAAGACCCTCAAGTGAGTTATGTGCCATTACTTTGCAATTTGAAGGCCCATGAGGAGGGCTTCATACTCAGCTATATTGTTGGTACACGGGAATGCTATCCTGAATGATTTGGGAATGTAATCACTTTAAGGGGCAACCAATAGAATTCCCACGCTAGACCCATTATGAGTATATGAGCCATCAAAATACAATATCTAGACAGGTGCTTCTGTAATTGTGAAAAATTCTTCATCTGAAAATCTAGTGACTAGAGGGTAAGCATCCACTAATGTTGCCTCAGCCAACTGATCAGCTATGACTTGTCCCTTTATGGCTTTGTGACCCATGTACTCTATGTCAAATTCACTTAGGAGCATGACCCACTTAGCCATGCGACCAATTAGAGTGGTTTTGGATAACAAATACTTTAGTGGATCAATTTTTGCTATTAATTTGACCAGATGGTTGAGCATGTAATGTCAGAGTTTCTATGTCGGAGAGTCTATGAAACCCAATAGTTTTCCTGATGTAACACCAAAGACACACTTTTTTGAATTTAGTCATAGCTTGTAATGTTCTAACCGCTCGAAGATCTTTTTTAGGATGACAAGATGCTCTACTTAGGTTCTGGATTTTCCTTTCAAGTCATCGACATAATCCTCCATGATGATATGGATGAGCTCGTGGAAGATGAATGTCATTTCCCTCTAATATGTCACCCCTGTATTCTTGAGGCCAAAGGGATTAACATTGTAACAAAAATTACCCCAAGGTGTTGTAAAAGCGGTCTTGTGTTGGTCTTGAGGTGTAATTTGGATCTGATTGTAACAAGAGAAACCATCCATAAGGGATAACATCTCATGTCCTATAGTCAGGTTGACCAACATGTCAATATTGGCCAGCGGGAAGTTTCCTTTTGAACAAGCTTTGTTAAGGTCTCATAATTTTGTACAAATATAAATGTCTATGTTTGGTTTGGCAATAGACACTATGTTGGAGATCCACTCAGAGTAGTCAATGGTTCTGATAAAACCGGCATCCAGTAGTTTCTCCAATTCCTTCTTGACTAATAATGCTACCAATTGATGCATCTTGTGGAGCTTCTGTTTGTCAGGCTTGGTATCTGGGTGAACATCCAAATGATGAACTACTAAAGTAGGGTCTAAGTCTGGCATATCCGAGTATGACCAAGAAAAGTTAATGAGACCATCTTGGAGTAGTTGAACAATGACTTAATATTCTTGCTCTGATAAAGATTTGGCCACATAGGTGATCTTAGGGTTTTCTGTAGTACCCATATTAACTTCTTGAGTTTCTTCAATTAGGATGGATGACCTTGTGGATAATTGAGTTTCCACAAGGGGAAGATGAACGTCTCCATCCTCCAGCGCCTCTTCGAGGTTTTTGCTATCAGATGCATCATTTATTTTTACTTTTTCTAGGTCAAGAAGTGCCTCGGGAAGGTTTTCACTAGATGACCATTTTTTATTTTTCTTGTTTTTATTTTTGCGAATGGAGCATTCATCCTCCCCCAATCCCATGAGGTTGACATATGTATCCAAGGAGACATTGACAGGTGCATTGTCATGTAGGTCCCAATCAATAAGTTTGGGATGGCGAAGGGAAAGGCTAATGGTAAAGACGGATAAGCAATCAAACATGCATGACAGATCTGTGTGATCAACATCATCGTATGCACATATGATAGATTCCTCCTTGGGTATGTCTTCCAAGGGACCATTGTCCACAGTAACACTATTGGAAGTATTAGATGATGTTGTAGGGCCTTTCTAATTTTTGTCATATCTGAGGCCTATATTCCTTGGCAACTTTGATACATCAGTAGGTTGCAACCACCCCTACTCTTCCTTACCTAGGCCCCTGCCTTGGTAGTTATATTTTTCTACAAACTTAACTGACCAAGGGTATACTTCTTGAAAATATTCCTTTAGAGGTGGATCCGGTTGGGGTTCTTCATAGTATACCCACTGACTGATATCTTCTTCTGGTGCATCTGTCTTTATACTAGGAGAACGGAAAGTGGTGGTGGGGATTTTTTTTAACACTGAAGGTGATGGTCTTGTCTTCTTTTGGAGTAGCCTACAAAGGTTGGTTGTACATGTGTGGTGACGGTGGCATGGTTCCCATATTTAGGATTGTATGCATTTCATATTCACAAGACCCCTTGTCAATGATCTAGACTTTGGTGACTGAAGGATTGATGGTGGGAGATGGAGTGGTCGTCGTGGTGGATGATGGATTGGAGGATGATGACTGGGATGCCCCCATTTCAACCCTAGGACAATAATGTAAATGGGTAAATGATGCTTCTAGATCGCGACAATATTCAAATGGTTGTGGGTCAGCATAAATGGTGATCTCTTGTCCATTAACTGGGAATTTCAAGCATTGATGGTATGTGGAGGGGATGGCTTGCATGGCATGGAGCCATAGGTGGCCAAGGAGGAGATTATATGGTAAGTCTAGATCAAGGACATGCCAAGTAGTATACTGAACTACAGGTCCAACCTGAATAGGGAGACTGATAATCCCTTCATAATTTATTTTTGCATTATCATAAGCCTTGATTGTGATGATTTGATTACTCAATTCCGCTTGAGTATACCCCACCTGTTTTATGAATTTCAAAGTGCATAGATTGAGGGTAGAGCCATTATCTACCAGGACCCTTTTTATTTTATGACGAGCAACCAAGACTTCAATGTGCAATGGACGGTTGTGATTGGCATCAATATTTGGCATATCATTCTGGATGAAGTGTAGCTGGTAAAACAAAGCTAGGTGTCCCACTAAGGCTTCGAATCATGTGGGATCAATGTCATTAGGTACATCGATTTCCTGTAAGGCTCTATTGATAATTTCTTCATGTACGGGAGAAGACTTAAGTAAATCCAAGATTGAGATCTAAGCAGGGGTCTTTCCTAAGTGATCAAGAATGTTGTATAGAGAGTTTACAAGATTTGATAGAGTGGATGTGGAGGCTATCAGGACAGTAATGTGAGATCATTGTGTAGTAACAACACATTGAGGATCTTTAGCTTTAACATGTATCATAGACACACGGGGTTCTACCTACTCAATGTAATGGACAATGCCATCATAATTGAGGGGTACATTTTTATAGCTTATATTATTTGTGTTGTTGTCTTGGGGATTGTTGTTGGAGGTGTTATGCCTCGATTATGGTTAGGGAAGGCATTTTGGTATATCTGTAATTGAGCATTAGATGAAAAATCTTGACTGGTGTCGACTTTGATATCTCCTCGATCGATAAGATCTTGGACATAGTTTTTGAGACCTTGAAACTTATTCAGAGTGTGTCCTTTGATTTTATGGAATTCATAATATTCATTCTCCCTAAACTAGGTAGGTTTAGGCTTGGATTGATCAAGTGGTTTGGTGACAAGGTACATGATCAGATAGTTGACCTGTAACAACTTATTGAAGATGACACTTAAGGGTTCTCCTAATTGAGCATATTGGCATTTGTCATTCCCTTGACTATTCTGGTTTGACTATTGAGGAGGACGAGATGTCCCCTGTGGCACGAATATGCCATTAGGTATAGATGGTTGTTGTCTCTGGGATGTATTGGCCACTTGAACATGTTTAGTGTCAGTGACAACATCATTCACTACATTTTTTTTCTTGTTCCAAAAGTGAAACTTATCACTGGATGGCCTTTCTCTGTGATGGTGATGTATCTTGATGTGCCCTTTGGCAATAACGACACGTTCAAGGATGGGTCCCATTTCCACTATCTCAATGAATGTGGTAACATAGTGTAACCTAAAATTATGAGCCATGTCGAGATGAGAGTTTTCCATGAAGAAGGTGACCATGTCTTTCTCTTTGAGAGGGGTTCTCATTCGACTTGCTAGTGCATGCCACCTCTGTAGATAGATAGCAAAGGTTTCACCTTCCTATTGTTTCTCTTTGAGGGGATAAAATGTATCAGTGTCCTCCAAATTGAAGGAGAAGTAAGAAAAAAAAATTGAAAGATCTGCAAAGGATTTTATGGACCCTCATTCTAGACCTATGAACCATTCTAGGGCATTGCCAGTTAGGATTCATGGAAATAGATGCAAGAGATAATTGTCATTGTGCATAACTTCCTAACACTAGGAGTAAAATTATTGCAAATGGGCCTTAGGATCTTTGTTCCCCTTATATCTGTCAAATTTTGGTATTTCAAAGTGTTTAGGGAAGGCGGTCAATGAGATGGAGGGATCAAATGGATAGGGACATATTTCTTTGAATTTGAACGATTGTTTGCCAGTCAGCTTGAAGATCTTTCAGAGCGGCTTTCATTTCTAATAGATTTGAGTTGACTAGTGGCATGAGAGCCAAGGAGGGGTTAGATGGATATGGATGATAGGACAACAAAGGATCTTGTTGACACAGTGTCTAAAGGTTGAGGTATGGATTTTGATAGTAAGATGATGATATCCCTTGCTGGTATGCTGAGGGATTTTGTTGGTGTTGGGGTTGTTGTCGAGAGATATAGTATGGATTTGTTTGATAAAAATGTGCGGTGGGATGCTAAGGAGCTTGAATGTGATGTTGCGGATTGGCCTGCTAGTACTGAAGGTACTACTGAGACTATTGGGAGGCCACATCAGGTGGTTATTGGTTAGGATAATAATAATGTTGGGGAGGTTGATGATGTTATGTGAGGTGTTGCGTAGGCCGAGATGGGATGTTGTATTGTGATTGGACTTGCAGACATAGAATGGATGTGAGGAATGGGGATATGGTCTAGGTGGGAGGTTGGGATGGATTTCCTTGCGATTGGTGTGGTGTTTGTTGCAAAGAGATCAATGAGTTATGTGGAGGTTGTTGGTGATGAGGTGGTTGAGATAATGTAGAGGTGTTCTACAATGAAGGTTGTTGGGTACCAAAGGGGACATTCGGTTGGGATGTACCTTGTGGTAGTAATGGAGGTGGTATGTTAGATTGGCGAGGCTATTGAGATGTGTACAAAGGCAATGGTAGGTTTGTGGCTCCAGGAGGTGGAGGCAATGTGGTAAAAGGGGTGCCCCCAGTGTTGATGGGAGGTTGATTTGAAAGGGGTGGTTGTGTTAGCATTAATGGCGGTGGTTGTGGAATGTTTAGTGGCATGCCATAGGAAAAAGGCTCGTTGGGATCAACTGCTTGAGGAGCCCCCATGACTGAGATTGCAGGGTGTGGGGGATTGTTAACGTGATATAGAACAGCATTGTCGAATTCAGGTTGATGCCAACCTTCCACTGGAGGAACATTGGGGATCTATCAACTACTTGGTGCATTTTGTGAGCCTTGGGGTATGTTAGATGTGGAGCTACTATACTTGGATAGGTCAACACCTAATGGAGGCTTGACACCTTTTCCAATTAGGTGGGCCAATATTTCTTCCCCATGTTTTTTGAGAAGGCGATATGTCATTTACACATTAATAGGGTTACTAAAGTGTTCCTCAAATGTAAGTTTGGGTTGGTTGACCTTGTTCTCATCCCTGGGTGGCAATGTGTTTTGACCATTACTATTGGATTGTGATGATGTACCATTATGAGGATCTCAAGGGATATTTGTACTATTATTGGGATCTTCTGAGACATTAGCTGCATTGTTGGGATCTTGAGGGATGTTTGGTTGGGAAGTTTGGGCTGGTTGCTCGGCCATTTTCCTTGTCTGTGACCGGGTCTGAACGAGCATGCAAGATGATAGGATGGAATAGGATGCTAGGATGACCTTGGTGATGAAAGGATTGATTTTATTCGATGATGGATTAGCCAACAAAGATGTGGCTCAATAGGATTGATTTGGATGATTGATTCGACCGAAGTGGATTTGTTTGATGAGATCAGATTGGGTTAATTGGTAGACAATCGATCAATTTGGATTCAATGATATGAGGATTTGATTTGGATTGATGATCGATTAGATGAATGATAATGACCAGAATCCAAAACCGAGTTCAAGAGTTATCCTTGGTAACACTAGCTGTTGATTAATCGACTAAAGGGTGGATGTATGATAACCAAACCAAATCCAACTTGAGATAGAAGTGGATTGCTTGGGCTAACAAGGATGGCCAACTTAGGATGGATGACAATCCTAAGTTGGTTGTGATAGATGACGATTAGAGACGAACACCTAGGTGCATTTAGACAACTGCTTTAATGAATTTTAATGAAATATCAATGATCCAAAATGAAGAAATGATAACCAGAACATGGGTTTGAAATGGGTAAATGAGACTCTGAATGGGTGAATGGATGCTCGAATTGAGGGGATGAATGTTTAGGATGGAAAATGGACTCTTCAAATGGGTGTATGCATGTTCAGAACAGGGAGATGAATGATTAGAACAGTGAAATGTGCATGCAAAATAATGAAACAGGTGTCTCGAATGACAAAACGGATGATAAAAATGGCTGGTGAAGGGTCAGGTTCACCCCTGGGATGGGTCAGGTTTTCCTATTGGGAGGGCAGGTCCGCTTGTTGGACACAATTTGGTCAAATTTGGCTAAAATAGGCTAAAAAAGGTTGGTTCAAAGGTCAAGTCTTCCCCTAGAGGTTAGGTCCACCTATCGAGAGGGAAAGTCCACCTGTCAAGAGGGCAGGTCCACCTGTTGGACAAAATTTGATCAAAATTGGCTAAAGCAGGCTTAAAAGGGTTGGTTCAAAGGTCAAGTCCACCCCTAGATGGGTTAGGTCCACCCCTGGAGGTCAAGTCTGCCTATTTAGAGGTTAGGTCTACCTATCGGGAGGACAAGTCCGCCTGTCAGACAAAAGTTGATCAAAATTGACTAAAACAGGCTTAAAATGGTTAGTTCAAAGGTCAAGTTTTCCCCTAGATGGGTTAGGCCCGTCCCTAGAGGTTAGGTCCGCCCCTAGACAAGTTTAAACTTGACTTTTGAAAAGATGACTAAGGAAAAGGACCCAAAACACAACAAACATCAATAAAAAATATTTGGCTGAATAGAAAATTACTGGTTTTGCACAAAGAAGACAACTCAGACAACACAATCCTAAGATTACTAGAAAGGGGCTATGGCTAACAAAGTCTTCTATTCTAGGATTAACATGGTTGCTAAGGAGTCCTTGATATACACCTGGTACGTGAGGCCCAAACAGTGAACACCAACCTATTACAAGTGTGAGTCGGGAACCTTAGCAAAATACTAGAGGCTCAAACCAACTCTTCACCTTATCCCGACGCTTCACCAATTACAACATGGTTGGATTGAGGTACATCTTTCGCTCTCCCTCCTTTATATACCCTATTGGTATGTGTGGTTGGAATCGTCCCTTGGGGTGATAAAATCCCCAAGCAGGTCCCGCTAATAAAAGGAAAAAGAGGGTGACTCAAAAGGACTTGGTAAGCTACGATTTCTCACCACCCAGGATCACCAAATGGTGTAAGGGGATTGGATACGTCAAATAGTTTACCAACAAGCATGACAACCAAGATTAATTGACACCCCTAGTTAAAATATGTGCCTAAGTTATGCAAAACAAGTAGTGGTTGATAAATAACTAACCCTGCAAGAAAAATTGTTAGTGAATCTTGTCCTTGTTCCTCACCAAATGTCAATTAGATGCTTGTACAGACTCAAAAAAGACACATTAGGGGGTTAGAAACACTTAAAATAGCCAAAAGGAGTGCAAAAAACTAAAATTTCACCATTTGGAAAAATTTGTCCAGGTCAGGGCTGCCTATTTAGAGAGCAGGTCCGCTTGTCTGGAAAGTAGGTCCGCTTGTTTGGAGGGAAGTTTTGTCTATCAGTCAGGTTCAGTCCACCTGTTTGGAGGTCAGGTCTGCCCCTCTGTGAAAAATCTGCAAAAAAATCTATTTTTGGAGTCTATGGAGGGCAGGTCCGCCCCTGGGCAAGGTCGGGTCTGCCCCTAGAGGTTAGGTCCACCTGCCTGTCAGGTCAGGTCCACCCCTCTAGTTCAGGTTCACCCCTAGATGGTCATGTCCGCCCCTCTGTAGGTCGGTTTTGCCTCTCTGCAAACCTACACCTGCAAAAAATGAAAACAATAGCAAACGTGAAAGATACAAACCTATTTGTGGGTCCCACCGGACGTGCCAGAAATGTGAATAGGAAAAAATATGTGTTAGAAAATGAGAAGCAAATAAAAGAGTGCAAGCAACAAATATAAACACCCTACACCTCAAGATTGGGAAAATGATTAACTTAACAAAACAAAATGGAACCTTTTACCTTGTTGATTTGTCATTTGGTTGACCCTTCGATCTTTGATGTAGTGTATGCTCCTTTGATGGCAAGAGATGCAAGTGTCGGATGCAAGATGAATGGATGCAAATGAAAGTATTTGGCTAAGTATGGCTCAAGAGAAAATTTTGCAAGAGTTTGGCTAGCATAATGATCTCTCTTCAAAGTGAGAGAAAAGAGGGTGTATTTATAGAGAATTTTGGATTCTCTAGAGAAATGGATGGTTGAGATTAAACCAACATGGTCAAGATGTAGGGCTATGGTGAGTTGAGAACTCACAAGCCCTCGCATCTTGACATATGGAATGTGAAGTGGTTTGAAAAGGATGATGTGGAAATGATTTGGAAGGAGAGTACATGACATGGAGGTACTACATAGTACCTTGAAATTTGGACAAGATCTCCTCATAAAGGAAATCCTTGTCCCCATTTGGGTGAAATAACATGTGAGGAATTAAAAATTCCTCAAATATCCACATGGGAATGAGAGAAAGAATTTAAAATTATTTGGAATGCATTGGGGGATTAAATGTGAATTAAAAATTCACATGGGGAATGGAGTGCCTTCTCCAAAAGGACAAAGCCTTTAATAAGGTTGACTTAGGACACATTCCATAAATGACATGGGGATTAGGTTCACCTAATTAAGTGATTAAGGTTGTGCAAGTACCTGATTAGAAAAATTAATGACAAATTAGAGGCAAGTGGGAAGTTATGGAGGATGTGACCCTAATGATGATTAGGGGTGTGCACATCTTAACCATGAATTAATTATGATTAGAAGAGGGTTAGATGGTTAAGAGGGATTAGAGACCAACTTGCAAAAGTTGGAGGATATGAAAATGAGAGAAAAAGTGAGAAATTAAAAATAAATTTAAAATTCCAAGAGGTAATATAACTAAATTACATAAAGTGATATATTTATTTAATTTAGAGAGGAAAGAGGGGAAAAGTATTTATTAAATTAAATACTTTGGAAACTTTATGTAGGACATGAAATATTAATTAAATGAATGATTTAATGAATACTAGCAAAGAGGATGAAGTAGATGAGCAAAGGGATGATTAAGGAGACGTCTTTGACCATATGGAAGTGGTCAAATTTAGGTGTACAGTTTGAAGTGTCTTCTTGTGATAAACCAATGAATTTTTTGACAAGTCAACCTTATCATTGTCATTTTAAGTCCTTGCCATAGTTGTTTCCCTGACCTGCTCCGCAATGGGGAGGACTGCCCTAACCTTCTCTACAGTGGGGTGGACTTGCCCTGCAGAGGGGTGAACCCGCCCCCCTAAACAATCAATTTTACTTCATTTGACCATTCCAAGCCTTTGTTTAACCATTCCAAACCTCCGTTTAACCATTTCAGGTATCCATTCACCCATTCTAAACATTCGTTCATCCCTTCCAAACTTTCAATTGCTCATTTCACCATTCGGGGACCCTGTTTTATTACCTAGAGATCTCATTTCACCATTTGAAAGACTTATTCCATCTTCTAGTAAGCCTGCTTCACCATTCGTTAGGCCCATTTTCCTAATTTAAACAAAAACTAGTGGGGAACCTAAAACCTTATCATTTGTTGTGATCTAAAAATTTTTACACTTATTCAGTCATCACAATTCACCCTTTAGTCCATTTGCACTTTCCGTCCAAGTCAAGTCTTAGTTTTCTGCAGAGTGGCAAACCTATCCTAAAGCTTACTACAGGAAGACCTGCCCTGAAGTTTTTCACAAAAGGGAGAACCTGCCCTGAAGTTTACTACAAAGGGGTGAACCTGCCCTAAAAACAACCCTTTTTACCTTCCAAATAGCCTTTTTCATCATTTATTCAATCGTTTTAGGCACTCGTCTGCTCGTTTTCATGTTCTGAGTAATCATCCCCCTATTTCAAACATCCTTTCATCATATTAAGTGATCATCCCCTTAGTCAAAGCAACCACCCCCTCATTTTGAGCACATGTTTACTTAATCTGAGCATCTATCTTTTACTTCTTTTTCACCAAAAAGGAAAACTTTCCCTTATCCTTGGGCGGACCTGCCCTTGCAGAGGGGCGTATCCACCCTTGCGCTCCAGAGGGGCGGACCTTCCCTTGTAGAGGGGCATATCCGCCCTTTCCCTCTAGAGGGGCAGACCTACCCTCCAAATGACATTATTCATCATCTATTTTGTCATTTTAGGCACCCGTTTTCCCATTTCAAACACCTATTTTCTCATTTTGAAGGTCAATCTCCCCGATTGAACATCCATTTAATCATTTTGAGTCATCGTTCATCCATTTCAAGCCTCCGTTCGGTCATTTCAAGCACCCATTTGCTCATCATCAACACTTTTTCGTAAGTCATTGTTTCATTGACCAAATCACATGGTTGCTATGTAGAACATCATTAGATTCCATATCTATCATCAAATCATCCATCCCAATCATCTAGACTTCGTTTTAGGGGTTTTGATTTTTATGCAGAAACTTCTAGAGGCCATAACTTTTGACTCAGGTGTCTGATTGGGTTAAAATTTTATGGGTGGTTGCGTTATGAGGTGGCATGTGGATTCCCAATAGATCTTGAGTCGGTTGGACCTCGTTTTGACACATTTTTGGGGCTCCAAACTTTCATCTTGACCCTCAAAATTGTAATTTAGTGTTTTTTTTCAGTTTTTGAAAAATTATTTTCATTAATAACTCAGAATGCATGTCTCAGATTTGGGATGTTAGTTGGAAATTCATCCTATCTTAGTTGTGGGTATTTTTTCAGAAAAAAAACTACTCTCAAAAGTATCTCTTTGAAGTTTCCTAAAATGGCAAAATTTAACAATTTTTGAAAACTGCCAAATCTAGAAAAATCTGATTGTTAGCACCTTACATCCTTTAAACCCCTGAACTTGGTGTAGAATCAATCCCATCACATCCTCCAATCATCCTAATCTGGGCTTTAACCAAAATCCTAATCTGCACTTTCCCTACCCTTGACAAACCTGGCCCTCAAACAACTAATTTCACCCTTCGTTCAATTGTTTTGGGCACCCTTCTTCTCATCTCGAGCATTCGTCACCTCATTATGAGTATCCTTTCATCCATTCCAAGATTAATTCTCCCAAACTGAGCATTCGTTCATCCATTCCGATCAATTTTTTACTTGTTTCAAGCTTTCATTCATCCATTCTGAACATTCAAACTCTCCACCCTTTTCGATCATTTGTTTCCTCATTCTGAGTAAACATTCATCTATTTTGAACCTCCTTCTATCATTTCAAACTCTTGTTCCGCTATTCCAATCATTCATTTACTTGATTCGAGTGATCTTTCATTCATTTTGAGCTTTCCTCTTCTTATTCTAAGAGTCGTTCATCCATTATGATCAGTCATTTACTCGTTTCAAGTATTAATTCATCCCTCTTAGTCATTTGTTTACTCATTCCGAGTAATCATTCATTCATTTCAAACCTTCACCTTCTTGTTATGAGAATCATTCATCCATTATGAGAAGTCGTTTACTCATTTCGAGTAGTCATTCATCCCTCTTGATCATACGTTTACTCATTTTGAGTAATCTTTCATCTATTCCAAACCTCCTCTCATTCTAAGCAATCATTCGTCCATTTCTATCATACATCTCCCCAACTAGATCATCATTTTCCCCTTCCAAATTCCCTAAACTTTGTTTCAGGTTATTATCTGAATTGACCTAAGTGTCTGAATTGATCACCATCATCAACATCTCCTTAGGATTGTCATTTGTCCTAAGTTAATCATCACTATCAGCCCAATCAATCCACTTTTAATACCAAGGTGGATTCAGTTTTGCAATCATCCATTTATCCTTTAATCTGATCAATCAGTATCCTAAGTCACCTAAGGTAATCTCTGAATGGGATTTACAGTCCCTTTCATCATCCTATCTAATCCATTAGTTGACCTTATCTAATCCAATCTAGTCACGTCCCTATCTGATCACCTTCGACCCAATCAATCTGCTTCCATCTCGAGGCAGATTTGGTGTTGTATTCATCCTTTGATAATCAAATCAAAATCAATCCCATTGCATCATCCAATCATCCTAATCTAAGCTTTAATCAAATCTCGATCTAAGCTTGACCTAAATGCCGACTTGAGCTTTAGTCTGTTTCCATCCAAAATCTTTGATCCATCCTCTTTATCCTTTCATCATCATGAATCATTATCCTCCATCAATATTAGTCAAGGGAAACCCTAATTACATTGACGATGATAATGAAAGTCTTGTTGATCAAGAATTATATGACATTGATCCCCTTGACGCTATCGTCGCTAGTAAGATTTCTCCACCCACTTTCCACAATCCAATCACCCCTTCAAACTATCTCGTTATGTATTCATCCATGCCTAATCATGCTCCTTATGCTACCTTTGACAAGGGATATTCACTATCTTCCTCATCTGCATATCCATCATATCCTTCATCTACACCTTCATCTTATCCTAATCTACCATCCCAATACTCTTATCATAATCTTGCACCCATTTCACACTATCCTAATCATCCCTACCAATCAACCCCATCAACTTACCCTAATCCAACATCTACATCTCTCTATCCTAATCAAACATCCACATCTTCTTATCCTAATCTGTCATCCACGTCTCCCTATCATAATCTGCCATCTCAATCCTCCCATCCTAATCCAGTACCCCAATACCTTTATTACAACACACCACCCATATCCCCTTGTCCTAATCCACTGTCCCAATATCTCTATCTTAGTTCCCCATCTACTTCCTCTAGCATTGATCCACCATCCATGTCATTCAATCCCAATTCACCATACCAATATCCCTAGCTTAACCCTTCATCCAATCTTAATCCCCCATCTACTCCTAGTCCTACATCCAACCCTAATCCTCCATCTACTTCTAGTCTCCTATCTACTCCTAGTCTTCCATCCAATCTCATTCCTCAATATAATCCTTCATCCACTCCTACCTCACCATCTAAGCCTCAAGCATGCAAATTTCTCACTCTAAAAGTTCTCCAAGGACTCATGACAAAGAAGACATTCCCCACTCCCCCTCTTGAAGTCGTGGAACCATGCCATCCCAACCCATAATCCATGGTCACTAGTGATCAAACCCTTCTCCGTATCACACCTATCATTGATGTTACAACCCTAGCACCACTCAAACCACTAAAATAATCAAACCCACCGAATCCATTGAGCCCCCATCTCCTACTCTGAGAACTGTCAAACCCATCAAAGATAACCAACCCCCATCACCATCTTCTAATCCTAGATCCACCCAATCCATCAAAGACACCCAAATCCAATCCACTTCTCCTACCACTAGTATCACTGAAATCCCCTCTCATGAACTTCACGAATCCTCCATCCTTCCACCTCCCCCACTTGAGGAGTCTCTCCAACACTATGTCATCCTACCATCCACACAAGATGATTCATACCAAGAGCCTAATCCAAAGCATGCCAACATATCCCTTTGTCCACATCAAGATCTTTTCAACCCACCTAGTCCTACTCAAGATCATAGTCCTCCATCCACTCCATCTCATGACTCCCTTGACATTGAAAATTCCACTGCTCCATCTCCATCGCATGATCCCTTATTGCCTACTATCACAAATTGAGATCCTATCATATCACCTAATTCCTCTCCTAATACCACCCATCCAGATGTTGTTATCCCCTCATCTTCATCTCACAATCCTCCATCATCACCTAAACCTACTATCCCCTCACCGCTTTTATATCCCCTTGGTACTCTCACATTCTTCCATGGTGGTCTCCTTGTAGAAGAAAAGGAATGCATATATACCACCCATCATCCTCTGCCTAATAATGGACTCGTATCATTCTTCCAAAATAACAAGAATCCTGTCATGGATTGAATGCTTAAGAGAATGAATTATCAAGGAAAAGGCTTAGGCCTTCATGAGCAAGGTATTTTAGATCCCATCCAGGTCAAAGAACAAATATGTATGCAAGGTCTTGGACATATTTCTCAAGACTCACAACCTAAATATGTTGGTACAACCTCTAGATGTCCTCAATGAGCCTCTTCCAAAAGAAATATAGGCTCTTCCTATCTCTCCACAAGACCATTTGCTGCCATCCCCCCTCCTCCATCATATCACCTGAAAAAAACCATCCATATTTCTCCTTCATCTGCTCCATCCATTTTGGGTCCTTACATCCCTCCATCCACCATCTCCCATCCTTCATCTACTTCATTTGATCCTATGTCTATTTTGGGCCCTTATACCCCACACTTACCACCACCATCCTATCCTACTTATCCTTCTATCCATCCATCACCTATCCATATCGCCCATCATAAACATCCCACTCTTATGTCCCCTAATAAGGATCAACAAAGGCACATGCCTACACATCCTCCATCTACACATAATCCCCATAGTCCTACCTCCATCACTCCACATCATCCATCTCCTTGCACCCATTCCATTGTTACTAAAAGAACTTTGGATGCTAAAATAAAAATGCATAAATCTAAATATCCACATGAATCTAAAGCTCCTCACGTCCCATTGAAACAACATGGTGAAGAAGAGAAAAATCAAATACAAAATCAAAATCATACCCATTGGCCACAAAGGCCCACCAAAGAAAAGATCAAAACCATGTGGATCCCAAAGAAGAAAAATGCAATGCCTTCAAATAAAAAATATGTAACAACATCCAAAGTTACTAATCATACACCCCTTTTATCTCCTAAATTTGTTTTGGGTCATTATGTCCCAAAATTCACTATCCCATCTCCACCATTATCCCCACATCATCCATTCATTAATCCTCTTATCACTTCACCTCCACCACCATATATGCCAATGTTGGTCCTGAAAACATCCCCCCATCACACACCTACCCCATCATTCTATCCATACCATTTCCAGCATCCCATCCATTATCCCACATATCTTCCCCATCAAATCCCTCCAATTCATCCTCTTGCATAATCCACTTATCCTAATAAGGTTGTACCAACATCCAATAGTCACTTCAAACATGGGCTCTTAATACCTCGTATGGAACTTGATGCTTGAGTCCTTCATCCATCTCCTTATCACATGTCTTCCAAATCCACTTATCCACATCCCTATCCTTACCCGTTTCCATCCACATTTTATCTAAAAATCCAAAAAATCAAAAAATCAAAAAAATTCAAAAAAACTCAAAAAACTCAAAAAAACTCAAAATCAAAAAAATAAAATAGTAAAGAGAAATAATCCGTCCAATGGTCAAAACTTAGCAAACAAGTTCCTTGGATAAGTATCATGATGAAAACCTAGCAAACAGGCATGGTGCATAAATCCCCATATGTCCATTTCCACACTTGGGGACAACTTCTTGATATGCATTCCCTCCATATGTTATGCTTCCAACTATGCACCCATCTTCCTGCTATACATCCTCTTCATTCATCCCCTCCATCCTACCTATCTTCCACATCCTACCATCATATCCCATTTATCTCCCATCCCTCCATCCTTCTTGTGATCTTGATCAAAATAGGGGCACCTATCTATGCATGCTTTGGACACCTCTTGGTATACATTCCCTTCATCCATGTTTTATCGTATTCCTTAGTCACCCATCCTATCCTCCTCTAGTTATCTCCTTTATCTTCCCATCCACTCATCTTTTGTCCCTCCTGCCTCATGACGCATGACATATTTAGAGTGGGGGCACTTATCTCCCTTTGTGACATAGTCCTTGGAGACATCATCCATCATAAAAATCTCTTCCATCTACCCACCATTATCTTCCTATCCACTCAAATAATCCCTTCCATCTCCCAATCCTTATCTTCCTATCCATCTATCATGGCATCCCTATCATCCCCCCATCCTTATCGTCCTATCCATCTAAACAATCCCTTTCATCCCACCATCCTTATCGTCATATCCATCTAAACAATCCCTTTCATCTCCCCGTCCTTGTTTTCCTATCCATCTAACTGATCTCTTTCATCTCCCCATCCTACTCTTCTGATCCACCCATCTTTCTAATATTATCCATTCATCCCTATCCTCATCCCATCTTGTAATCCCTTGTCGTTGGTATTTGGCTTTAGGATTTTCCCCCACACAATCCAATGCCATCTATCTCATCGTCATCACTCCCACTTCTTTTCAACATCTTTCAAATCTCCTATCACTTTTCCTCCCAATTCATCTTTTAATGATTTGAATAGCTATCATATCCCTAAGCTTCATGTGATCATCATTATCCTATCTAATCCACTAGGTCTATCCTATCTCATCATATCGGTCCCATCATTTCATCCCCTTCTCAGGGTTATCTTGTCATTATCCTTTATCCATCGTTTGTCGATGGCCTTTTGTCAAACTATGTTGCCCCTACACTTTCACTTAGGCAAGGTCGATCATTTGATCCGCCCCCAGGGATTTTTTTTGTCTTGTCTTGGTCATTCATCAAGGTCTTCATTATCCTATTTCTACCTTTATCCATGGTCAATCATCCATCTTTAATTGAACTACGAGGGCTCTGCACTTTCACGTAGGCAAGGCTAATCTTCGATTGGCCCCCGAGCCTGTAGGTCTTTAGGGTGTGTCATTCTCATGTCTTGTCTCTCTTGTGTCATGTCATCAAGCTATGCCCTTATATAGTTGGCTCTTAACAAACAAGATGCACTTTTATCATCAGATCTAATTGGTTTTGAATACCTTGCATCATATCGATCTTTGAGTTTAGTATCCATGAACAGTCTCAATAGGATGCATCCTTCCTAATAGACCTCATCAATCCCATCCACCCCCTTGATCCTAAGGAAAAGGATGTTTGAAATTGATTGTGATCTTTTAATGCTTTTGGCATTTTTTTATCATTTGAGCTCCACATAATCACTTGTAATGGTTTCCTTGATCCATCATATCATGGTGTGCTTTGACTAGTCAACATAGGGGTGTATCTTGATCTTTTTGCTTTGTTGTTGTCTTCTTGGTTGTCCCACATAGTACCCACCAAGAATCTTGTGGTCTTGTGTTATGCTAGGGCATCCTCTTGTGCTTGTGACTATTCCAATCCCTGGCCTGACCAAGGTCTTCATGACTTTGGGGTGTTGGAATATCCCTCTTGTCTGTTGTGTTTATTTTATGCATTAGATACTAATTTTCCTTGGTTCTTCATACCCTAGTGCCTTGTGTCTTATGCTATAGCAAAAATTAGTTCTTTGAAAATGGAAAATTGCATTAGGATTGCATTTCATCTCCCATTCCATCCTCTCATTTATCAAAATCCCCCCCATCCATTCATCCTTCATCACTCTCCCTCCCCTATCCATCCAATCCCTTATCGTCATCTCTTTAAACTTCTTAGAATAATATCGATTGGTTATTCTAAGCATCTTGTCCCCCATCGTATTTATGCCTTTCATCCATCTTACATCTCAATCCAATTCTTATCCATTCAAGCTAGCACACATCATCTAATAACATCCTTGATCTTGTCCCCATCCTTGTTACAAGCCTCGATCCAATCATCCTCATCATCTTCCTCACCCTCGAGATGTATCCTTCCATATTGTTTGGTGTTGTTTTGGGATGTGTCCTTCCCTCATCAACAACCCTTTTTTATTCGGATGTATCCTTAACTATCCTCATGTTGTTTTGGGATCTATCCTTCCCTCATCAACAACACTTTCATCATCATCCTTGGGATGTATCCTTCCCTATCCTTTTGTATTTTCTTTGGATATATCATTCCCTCAATGATAACACTTCATCCGTCATCAACCCATTTTGGCTTGTAGGGAAACATCACCTCTTGTCCTTAAATCCATTTGTGCTTCTCATCATCTCCCATCACTTATCGTCCTTTTTGCAACCTCTTCCTCATCTCCCCTTTCATCATCTCATCCATTTGGAGATCACATTTGTGTTCTCTTGAACCTGCGTGCCCTCTCAAGGGGGAATCCTCAATCCCTAATCTTCATCTTCACCCCCATCATTCCTTCATAGTCACTCCTTTGAATGACTGGGGCTTCTTTCCCAATCTGACCATCTTCTTTTGGGTTCTATATTTCAATAGTCTTTTAAATGATGCTACTTCATAACACCATCTCAAAGAGGGGAAAAATGTAGACATCCAAATTTGGACACTTTCATTTGTCCAAATTTATCCCTTTTCATCTAAACATCCCCTTGCGTTAATTAGGTAATATTGATATTATCTAATTAATACCCTTAGTTCTTCTAACTCCTAAGGTATATAGTTAATAATTAAATACCTTACTCCTTTACTTCCCCTTTCATCAAATGAACTAAATAAATATGACATTTATTTAATTCCTCACATGTCACATCCTTTCCATTAATCCTAATCAACCTCTTAATGTCATCATTAGGGATGTGCACATGCCTAATCCTTGATTAGGATGTGTCACATCCTCCAAATTTTTCAAGTTGGCTTCTAATCCTCATTACCCTCTAATTATCTTCTAATTACTAATTAGTTAAGTCTAATTAGTACCTTGGTAAACTCTCCCCATCCCCCAAGGAATTTTTAATTCCTTTTTATTCATCCAAGACTTCTCTCTTCCCCATATGAATTTTTAATTCACATTTATTCCTCCAAGGAATCTTCTCTTCCCCATGCATCTTCTATAATCTTTGACTTCTCACATCAAGTCACATGTGGACAAGTGCTTCCCTTTTTGGAACCTTGTCTTGTCCATGGGATTCTTCCAATCATGTGAATTTTTAATTCACATTTATTCACCCAAGATTCTTCTCATTTCCCAATGTACTTCCAAGGTACTTGTCCTTCCTCCACATCACTTGTCCTTATTCCATCTCACTTACACATAATCACATCTTCACCCTCCACATGTCAAGATGTGAGGGCTTGTGAGTTCTCAACTCACCATATCCCTTCATCTTGGCCTTGGTGGCTTAATCTCATTGATTGAATTCTCTAGAGTTCACATTCTTCTATAGATACCCCCCTCTTCTAATGCATTTAAGAATACTTAACCATTTTCACCCTTATGCTACCAATTTGATTACTCAACTTGCAAGCATTTTCCCTCATCTAATCAAGTCACTTATCCACTAGAATTTTCATTTTATCATATTGTTCATCTTACATCTAGCCATCTCCATAGCCATCCAGGGAGCACACAGGCTTTTAAACATGAAGGGCCAACCAAGGGATTCAACTGCACAAAGGTATAATCATTTACAATCATTATTTTTCTATATTTCTTTGTGTTATCATTCCTTAGGCTAATAGTTGAGGTGTTCCTTATGTTTTCTTTATAATGCAATTTAGTTATTTTTCACCTTTAGGATAGGATAAACTCAAGGCTTCACACTCTCTATCTAACTTACCCATATATACCTCTTTTTCTCCTACTATATACCTCTTTTTCTCTCCCTCCCTCTCTCCTACCCTCCTTCCCTCTCTCAATATCTCTACCTTCCTCCTTACTTCTCTATCTCACTATCTCTCTCTCGCCTTCCCTCTATACTCTCTTTATCTCTATCTCACCTCTCTCTCCCTACATACATCCTTCCCTCCCTATTATCTCTCTATCTCACATCCCTCTCCCTCCCTCCCTACCTCTCC
>VDFB02000017.1:372724828-372746501 GCA_007258455.2 Sequoia sempervirens | reverse complement strand
TATCCCTATATACCTTTTTCTTTCTCCCTCCCTCCCTTCTTCCCTCTCTCAATCTCTCCACCTTCTTCCATCTCTACTTCTCTCTCTATCACATCTCTCTATCATCTCTCTCTATCACCTCTCTCTATCTCTCTCTCCTTCCATCTCTACTCTCTCTATATAAACCCTCTTTCTCCCTACCTTTCCCCCTCTCTCTATCCCTCTCCTTCCCTCTCTACTCTATCTATATAAACTCTCTCTCTCCCTACCATTTCCTCCCCTCTATCTATATATCTATCTCTCTCTACTTCTCTCTGTAGACATCCAAATTTGGACACTTTCATTTGTCCAAATTTATCCATTTTCATCTAAACATCCCCTTATTCACGTTAATTAGGTAATATTGCTATTATCTAATTAATACCCTTAGTTCTTCTAACCCCTAAGGTATTTCGTTAATAATTAAATGCCTTACTCCTTTACTCCCCCTTTCATCAAATGAATTAAATAAATATGAAATTTATTTAATTCCACACATGTCACATCCTTTCCCTCAATCCTAATCAACCTCTTAATCTCACCATTAGGGATGTGCACATGCCTAATCCTTGATTAGGATGTGTCACATCCTCCAACTTTTGCAGGTTGGCTTCTAATCCTCATTACCCTCTAATTATCTTCTAATTACTGATTAGTTAAGTCTAATTAGTACCTTGGTCAACTCTCCCCATCCCAAAAGGAATTTTTAATTCATTTTTTCTTCATCCAAGACTTCTCTCTTCCCCATGTGAATTTTTAATTCACATTTATTCCTCCAAGGAATCTTCTCTTCCCCATGCATCTTCTAGAATCTTTGACTTGTCACATCAAGTCACATGTGGATAAGTGCTTCCCTTTTTGGAACATTGTCTATTCCATGGGATTCTTCCAAGAATTCACATTTATTCACCCAAGATTCTTCTCATCTCCCAATGTACTTGCAAGGTACTTGTCCTTCCTCCACATCACTTGTCCTTATTCCATCTCACTTACACATCATCACATCCTAGGCCACTTCACCCTCCACATGTCAAGATGTGAGGGCTTGTGAGTCCTCAACTCATCATAGCCTTTCATCATGGCCTTGGTGGCTTAATCTCAGTCGTTTGAATTCTATAGAGAATTCACATTCTTCTATAAATACCCCCCTCTTCTAATACATTTAAGAAAACTTAGCCATTTGCACCCTTATGCTACCAATTTGATTACTCAACTTGCAAGCATTTTCCCTCATCTAATCAAGTCATTTAGCCACTAGAATTTGCATTTTATCATATTGTTCATCTTGCATATAGCCATCTCCATAGCCATCCAAGGAGCACACAATCTTTTAAACATCAATGGCCAACCAAGGGATTCAACAGCACAAAGGTATAATCATTTACAATCATTATTTTTCTTTCTTTGTGTTATTATTCCTTAGGCTAATATTTGAGGTGTTCCTTGTGTTTTCTTTATATTGCATTTTAGTTATTTTGCACCTTTAGGATTGGATAAACTCAAGGCTTCACATTTGTGGCACACCCAGTGGGACCCACAAATGGGTTCCTTCATTTCACATTTGTTGTTGTTTAGTTTGTTTGTAGGTCAAGGTCATAGAGGGGCGGACTTGCCCTCCAGTTTACTATAAAGGGGTGGACTTTCCCTCTAGTGTGTTGCAGTGGGGCAAACATGCCCTAATTTTCATGTTGTTTTCTAACATTTGACTACAGTGGGGCAGACCTACCTTAGTTTTCATTTTGTTTTCTAACATTTGACTGTAGTGGAGCGAACCTGCCCTGGTTTTAACACTGTTTTCTAATATTTGCTGCAATGGGGCAGACCTACCCTAATTTTTATTATATTTTCTAACATTTGACTGCAGTGGGGTGGACCTGCCCTGGTTTAACACTATTTTCTAATATTTGTTGCAATGGGGCAAACCTACCTTGGTTTTAACATTGTTTTCTGATATTTGTTGTAGTGGGGTTGACCTACCCTAGTTTTAACACTATTTTCTGACATTTTACTACAGCGGGGCAGACCTGCCCTTGTTTTGACTTTGTTTCTGATATTTTGTCATAGAGGGGTGGACTTCCCCTTGTTTTGACTCTCTTTTCTGACACTTTGTCGCAAAAGGGCGAACTTTCCCTTGTTTTGGCTTTATTTTCTGGCAGTTTGTCGCAGAGGGGTGGACTCTCCCTTGTTTTGACTCTATTTTCTGACACTTTGTTGTAGAGGGGCGAACTTGCTCGAATGACTATTGCAGAGGGGAAAATTTTTTCAAAGGACTGCTGCAGAGGGGTGAACTTTCCCAAAAATAAAATATTTTGGGAGGTAAAACGATCATTTTAGCTTCATTTTAGCTTCAATTTTTTAGCATTTTCAGACTCTAACCCCCTAACATTATCTATTGCAAGGGTATTTGTCATTTTTTCTAACATTTTGTAGCATATTCTCTTAATTGATGAAGAAAAATGGTTAAAAAAACTAACACTTGCTTGCAGGGCCATCTATTTGTTCAGATTTTAAAATCTTTCCTTCTTGTTTTCGTTAATCTAGGAACATAGTTAACTAGAGGAAGTAAAATTCAATGTTTTCTCTGTCTATAAGTTTTTTTTTCTGGTTAGCCAAGGGGGCATTAATTTTTTTTCGCTTTCCCCTTGCACTTCATGTGAGCCTGGAGAGTAGCTGGAAATGATTAGTGTCTTCTTTTTAGAGGGACTTGCTTAGGGATTTCATCACCCCAAGCGACGATCCCAACCACGTGTACCGACGGGGTATAGAAAGGGGGGAGAGCCAAAGATGTACCCCAATCCAGTCATGTTGTGTCTGGTGAAGCATCGAAGCTAGGGTGATACTTAGATAGACGTGAAGAGTTGGTCTGAGTCTTTCAGTATCTTGCTAGGGTTCTTGACTCACGCTTGTGACAGGCTAATGTTCATAGTTGTGTCTCATGTACTGAGAGTATATCGAGGACTCCCTAGAAGCCTTGTGCATACTAGATTAAGATCTTTGCTGGCCATACCCTTAACACTAATCATAGGATTGTGCTTGTTTGTGTGAACAGGCGAAAATACATGTTAGAAAACGAGCATCAAATAAAAGAGTGCAAGCAACAAATATAAACACCCTACACCTCAAAATTGGGAAAATGATTAACTTAACAAAACAAAATGGAACCTTTTACCTTGTTGAGTTGTCATTTGGTTGGCCCTTCAATCTTTGATGTAGTGTATGCTCGTTTGATGGCAAAAGATGCAAGTGTGGGATGCAAGATGAATGGAAAATAGGTGATAATGGATGCAAATGCAAGTATCTAGCTAAGTATGGCTCAAAATAAAAATTTGCAAGATTTTCGCTAGCATAATGATCTCTCTCCAAAATGAGAGAAAAGAGGGGGTATTTATAGAGAATTTTGGATTCTCTAGAGAAATAGATGGTTGAGATTAAACCAACATGGCCAAGATCTAGGGCTATGGTGAGTTGAGAACTCACAAGCCCTCACATCTTGACATGTGGCATGTGAAGTGGCTTGAAAAGGATGGTGTGGAAATGAGTTGGAAGGAGAGTACATGACATGTGAGGAATTAAAAATTTCTCAAATATCCACATGGGAATGAGAAAAAGAATTTAAAATTCTTTGGAATGCATTGGGGGATTAAATATGAATTAAAAATTCACATGGGGAATGGAGTGCCTTCTCCAAAAGGAGAAAGCCTTTAATAAGGTTGACTTAGGACACATTCCATAAATGACATGGGGATTAGGTTGACCTAATTAAGTGATTAAGGTTGTACAAGTACTTGATTAGAAAAATTAATGACAGATTAGAGGCAAGTGGGAAATTATGGAGGATGTGACCCTAATGATGATTAGGGGTGTGCACATCTTAACCATGAATTAATTATGATTAGAAGAGGGTTAGATGGTTAAGAGGGATTAGAGACCAACTTGCAAAAGTTGGAGGATGTGACAATGAGAGAGAAAGTGAGGAATTAAAAATAAATTTAAAATTTCAAGAGGTAATATGACTAAATTACATAAAGTGATATTTATTTAATTTAGAGAGAAAAGAGGGGAAAAATATTTATTAAATTAAATACTTTGGAAACCTTATGTAGGACACGAAATATTAATTAAATGGATGATTTAATTAATACTGGCAAAGAGGATAAAATACAGATGACTCTATAGAGGAAGCAACCAGAAAAGAGATGCCCCAACATGGGAGAGTTTGTATGAGCTGCCCGAACGAAGGGAAATTAAAGGCGATGCCCCAGTCTCACAAGATAAGGTTTATGGCGGAAGATTGGGAGAGAATGGTATGGTATGCCCCCTTGAGAAGGCAGACAGGGAAGGGAAAGGGGCCCTAGGAAGATTTTTGAAAGTATGGAGTGGTATATGTCATTGTAAAGAGCACGAAAAACCAAGATTAGCGTTTAAATGGAGGAAAATAGGTATATAGTGTGCAAATGGCGGCTCCAGGAAGATAGAGGGTGAATGGATTAGTTAGGGGAAATTTTGGGTAAATAAAGGGAAAAAATTCCCTTGATTTCAAAAAGGTAAAGAGCAGGGAGAAATGTTATAAAAGGTAATTCTAAGAATTACCTCTCCTCATTTCGACAGCTGTCAAGTGAGGAGGAGATGGAGAAAAGGAGAAGGCAAGAGTGAAAGTGCATGATGTTGAAGTACAATAGCGACATCATCCACCGAGGGGATGAGAGACGGTGATTCTTTAGCAAGTTTGTCGTGCCACACCAGGTTAGCTCCAAACCCAACTTTGTGATTTTTTTCATTTCATTTAAGTTTTTCAAAAATTTGAAAATATGGGTTTTGTTAGGGGGGAGGGAGGAAAAATGGGTAGGAGGAAAAAATCGGACTTTGGGGTTTAGTTGGGGAGGGAAAAAAAAACTAGAGGAGAGGGGGAATTTTGCTTAGGATCTATGGAAGAGCAGATCTGTCCGCACCGAGGTAGGTCTGCCCATGTACGGGGTCGGTTCCGCCCATGCCTGGGTGGGTTTTCCCATGTACAGAGGCGGGTCCGCCCGTGCTCAGGCGGGTCCGCCCACGTAACCTAGGGACCCACTCGGGAGCCCAGGCGGGTCCCCCCATAGCTGGGAAGGTACACCGGGGAGCGCGGGTGGATCTGCCCGCAGTTGGGCGGGACCACACGAGTGCTTGTATGGGAGCCTGCCTGGGAGCTTGGGAAAATTCGCTCGAGCTGGAGTGGCTCCGCCCTTTTCCAGGCGGGAGCCCGCCTGAGCTGGGGCAGCTCCACTCGGGGACCCGGTTAGGTCTACCCAGGCTAGGGCGGGTCCACCTGAGCTGGGGCGGGTCCGCCTAATCAGGGCAGGTCTACCCACGAATCAGGGCGGGTCTGCTCAGGCTAGGACGGGTCTACGCACGGGCTCAGGAGAGTCCACTTGTACTTAAGGCAGGGTCATCCGAGGTCTCCGGTGAGGTCAGGGGCTTAGTCAATGATTTGGGATGAAAGACAAAGGACATGGAAGGGAAATTCTGGGGTTGAGGGGGGAAAAAAAGGGAAACAAAACAACACAAGAAAAAAGGAGAAAATGATATAGTGGTCATGTCATGGATGCAGAATGTGGAGGGTTTGCGGATGCGGTAGAGATGGTATGAGGTACTGAGGAGATGCATAGCGGTGATGACAAGCACGAATCATCAAACATTAGCATAGGTAGGACTATTCCACATGTTATCATATGCAACAATTAAGGCCCATAAGGCCATACTGACAGTATTGATAGAGCATTGGGACTTGGTGACATCGACATTTCATCTACTGACTGGAGAAATGATGGTGACTCTAGAGGACGTATGGTGGATTTTGAGGCTCCCCATAATAGGGCTCATGGTTAGTGAGTGTCGGGTAAAGGGCAAGGCACTGGACAAGTCCATGCAAGTTGTGTTTGGAAATGATAAGCTACCAATTCAGCCGTAGCAGCTAGACATGGACAGATGCTTGTCTTACAGGGTACCGACATTGTCGTTGTACCTAGTGGGCTGATTAGCGAGATATTGGTTCCAGACTAGAGTGGTTGATTCTTGCATCTCAAGTTTTTTGAGGTGATTCATCACATCATCAAGGGCCAAGAGGGTCAATTTGTGTGGGGGACTTGTATGCTAGCGCAACTATACCGGGATATGCATGTGATATGTTATCGAGAGGTGTTGAGTGTGACACACGTCACACTGCTATAGGTGTGGGCTTGGGAGCACATCAGGGTGACCAGGCCAGTCATGCTAAGATAAAGAGAGAAGGATGAAAAAGCAGTCTTAGCTTGGGGATGGGAGACAGAGGCTTGGGGATGGGAGACAGAGGCAGGAGCGATACTGCAATATCAAGATGTTAGAGATGTGGATGTGTGGAGGAGACGACTTGACGATGTGTAGGCAAAGATAATAGTCTAGCATCCATATATGTTGCGGTGATTCAGGGACTAGAGGGATGATGAGGAGGCACATAGGGGTTAATTCTTTACCTGATGTTATATTATTGGGAGAACTCCATGTGTATTGGAGTTGCACAGACCTGATTGGGTGACGAAGTAGTTTGGAGTGAGGCAGGATATTCCCGCGGGGCAAGTGATGTTCCGATGATTGAGACGAGAGCGGCCATGGGGGGATGAGTTGGATTTGGATGCAGTGTGGGAGGAGTTGGAGGCATTACAATTTGTACCATACCCAGGCAGGCAGGAGGGGCTGAGAGATGGAGGGATGATAGATCAATATGGTCAATGGTTTAGGTGACATCCACCTCCACGGATTACACCAGCAGTGTCGATTAAGGGGGCACTAGGTTTCGGGTTAGAGGATGAGAGACGGTTGAGGGCGGAGAGAGAGGGACAGGTTCCACAAGGACCACAAAGAGGAGGATGATGGAGAGGAGGATAGAAGGTGGTCAAAGCATCAAAGGATCCATTGAGGGTAGGCAAGAGGAGGAGACGGAAGCGTAGAGCCCAAGGAGGGGATGGAGCAAAGGAGGGAGAGGATGAGGCCAGGGTTGCAGCATAGCAAGATAGGGGGTCAGAGGTCCAGAGAGAGGAGGTAGGACATGAGTGTATCCCCAAGAGGTTGGTAGCAAGATAGACAAGAGGACATCGAGGCCAGTGGAGAGTAGGAGGGATAGGAGGTAGATGTGGCCATAGGAGGGCAGTAGCGGCAGAGGCAGGAGGAGGTCGGGACCAGTAGAGAGTAGGTACGAGGATCCCCCATGGTGATTGATGTGGATGAGATGGAGGCATAGGAACTGAGTAAGGGGTATGAGCTATAGGAGATGGACATTGATGCGGAGGTACATGACATCCCACCACTATCGACAACACCACCAAGAGGAGAGGATCCAGTAGTTGTATTGAGAGGGACCCTGGAGAGACTATGAATTATTGAGCAATGATTATGGAAGGCAGAGGAAGAGTGGGTTAGATTAGAGGCAGAGATGAGTGATTTATACACATGATTCACCCAAAGTGAGAGGGACTACTCAGATCTGGCCACGATGGTGATAGAGGTGGAGAGGATATTGTTGAGAGAGAGGGATGAGGCACGAGATGAGGTGGTTGACCTGCAGGAGGAGGTAGAGAGGTTGTGAGTAGATGTGGCTAGGGAGCATGAGGAGGGGGATGCAGTGAGATGTGAGAGAGACTGTTTGGTGGCGGAGGTGGTGATACGACAAGCTATTGGAGGATGGATAGGGCAGGAGCCGTCAAAGATTAGGGCAGGGACTGCAGGAGATATAGAGGGTTTGCGGGGATAGCCATGGTAGTTATGGAGAGAGAGATCAGATCTGCACCAGGAGCGGGATGAGCTCAAAGACAGAGTGCACTATTTAGAGCAGACAGTTGGGCATATGGGATTGATGCAGCAAAGAGAGGAGGAGATGAGGGTGGAGATACGCATGCTGCAAACAAAGAGAGACATGGCATAGGCACAGGTATAGGTCATAGAGGCAGAGAGGGATGTGGTACAGGCACGTGCTCAGGTGTTACAAAGTGAGAGGCAGGTGGTAGAGGCAGAGGTTCAATCTCTTCAGAGAGAGAGGGATGCAAGGGTGTCACAGGTATCAGGTCTTCAGTGAGAGCGAGATGCAGCCGAGTTGAAACTTCAGGCACTTCAAAGGGACATGGATGCAACGGAGGCTTGGGGATAGGCCACACATAGGGAGAGAGATGTCACAGAGGTGCGGATGTAGATGTTGTAGAGTGAGCAAGACGTAGCACTGGCTCAGCTGCAGGGAGCATAGGTTGAGGGGGGTGAGCCAGGGGCAGAGGTACAGGGGTTACATGCACTGCTACAGGTTGCACAAACTGAGAGGGATAGGGCCACAAAGCAGGTACATCAACTGATATTGGCACAGGAGGCTTGGGGACAGGAGCAGAGAGCTATTAGTGGAGATCAAGACAAGTATGGGCATGAGCGGAATGCCACCAAACATCAGGCTAGGCAGAGAGATGATTATATGCAAGAGGTGAGTTACTGGAGGTGTGTGTATGAGCATGTTGTTCCAGATCCGGCACATTGCACAACACACTATATCAGATAGGTACCTCAGATGCCAGTATTGTCCTAGTCATTAGGGACACATGTCAGAGGGTATAGTGACTATCGGTGGACTCCATCTCCTTACGATGGTTACCAGGGGACTCCTACCCATGAGTATTATGGGACTCCCATGCACAGAGGTCTAGTGCCTAACTCTCCATTGAGATCAGACGTGGGAAGCTCATAGTAGAGCAGTTAGAGAGTAGATGACAGGATACTATTTTTTTGACAGACATAAGTTGGAGGTTTAGTACTTATTGACAAATATCAGAGGTGCTCTGCATCTTTGTATTTTGTACCTTATTTGATGATATATGATCAATATGTGGTAGATTATTCTTGAAACTTTATGACGAGATGTACATTGTATTATTTTGATTATGATATGTGATAGCCCTTATTGACACTATGCATTATGTTTTTTGTAATGGATGATTCAGTTTATGTATGCACATGTATATGATATTTCATGCTTATTTGGATAGATGATTTGGTTTACATATGCACATGCTTATGTGGATGGATGGTTTGGTTTATGTATGCATACGTATATGATGTTTCATACTTATGTGGATGGATGATTATGCATGTATTAATGTTGATAATGCAGGATGATATGAATATTTGGTATGAAATGTAATTAGGATGTATCCAACAATATGTTTTTGCAAGTGGTAATGCACGTATTATGTGAATGTTAATATGGACATGTATGGGTTAAATGAAACTATGGTGCTTAATCTAATCAATCTATGAAATATGAAGTATGTTGAATCTATAATGTAACATGAAATATGAATGAATGATGAGTTCCTATAATGCAAACCTAAGTGTCAGTAAGGACTTGCATGGGAATGTGGATAGGCGATAGGTGTACTATGGGTGTGATACTGCACCTGTCAAAAAACCATTAGTACCCTTAGAGGAAAATCAAGAGGGAAAAGAGGAAAAATTTTGCACAACCTAAATCACAAGTCATGGGTCATGAACAAGGCTGAATGAAGAGTGCATGTAATAAAATGAAATGAAGTCAAGAACATAATTTTCCATCTTCGGAGCATTGATTTTCACTATAGCATAAGATACCGAATACCCTGATATGTAAGACCAAGGCAAGTTGGCATCCAATGCATGAAACAAACACAACAAACAAAAAGGCTATCCCGACACCCCAAGGTCACGATGACCTTAGTCGGGCCAGGTGTTTGGATAACCATAAACACACAAGGATGCCCCAGCATAACACAAGACCTCAGGGATCTTGGTGGGTACTACGTGGGACAACCGAGAAGACAACAACAAAGAAAAGATCAAGATACACCCCTATGTTGACGAGTCAAAGCACACCATGATATAATGGATCAAGGAGACCATGACAAGTGAAGATAGGGAGCTCAAATGATAAAAAAAGTCCAAAAGTATCAAAAGATCGCAATCAATTTCAAACATCCTTTTCCATAGGATCAAGGGGATGGATGGGATTGATGTGTTCTACTAGGAAGGATGCATCCTATTGAGACCGATGATGGATACTAAACTAGAATGACCCAGTTGACACAAGATTTGTTTCATTAACCAGATCTCCTGACACTAGGGGATTTTGTTTGTGAAGAATGAGCCAAACAAGGACACGGACTGACACACCTTACAGACCTAGGTGCTTGAGGGCTGATCAAATATTAGCCTTTCCTACATGAAAGCACAGAGCCCTCATAGTTCAAGAAAAGACCATGGATAAAAGTGAAAAGATGACAATGGAAAAAAGTGATGGAAGATGACGACAAAGCAAAGAAAAAAAAAAAAGCCTCGGGGGTGGATCAAATGATCGACCTTTCCTACGTGAAAGTGTAGGGGCAACGTAGTTCAATGAAGGACACAACAGGATGAGATCTAGAGGGATACCGACACGATGGGGGGCTATATGAAGACACAAACTGATCGACAATCAGACTAATGACATAAGCTCAGAGTGGGATACTAAAAAGCTTAGGATGAGGGATAGCCAAGATGGATCGTCCAATGCTTAATCAAGAGATATACCAAGCGGTCGAGGATGGGATGGGTGAGGATGATAGGGTGGATGAAAACACAAACTAACTAGGATGTCAAGTAGATAATGATTAAGCCCTCTACGAATGATTCCTGTTACTAGGTTTTCACCACCCGTACTTATCCAAGGTGCCACTAAAAGTGGTTTTAACCATTGGACAATTTTATTTCTCTTTACTATTTTTGGATTTTTTATTTTATTTTTATTTTTTGATAGGTGGGGTTACCAAGCAGACTTAGGTGTAGAACCTCTTTAGATGCATGATATTGATAGGTTCTTCAAGGGGCTCTCCTTCAAGGGTAGTAAGTTTTTATGCTCCAAATCCATATTTAGCGGTTATGATATAAGGACCCAACCAGTTTTCCTCAAATTTTCCTTTTTTTATCATGGTCCTGCTGGGTACATTGGTTCTCTTTAAGGAAAATATCACCAACCTAGAACTGTCAAGGATGAACCTTCTTATTGTAGTTATGCTTGAGGTAGTTTTGGTATGCTGGCAGATGATCATAGGCTTTGATTCTTCTTTCATCAAGTAACTCCAATTGTGAGAGTCATGCAACACGAGCATTCTCCTCGTTGATAAGGTTCTTCAAAGAAATCCTCAGTGATGGGAGCTCAACTTCGATTGAAAAGATGGCTTCGGTGCATTACACTAAGAAATAGGGGTGGCACCTATAGGGGTGCGGATGGAGGTATAATATGCCCAAAGGGTAGGATGAATATGGAGGTGCCAATCTTGACCAGTGTTATTGACAACCTTTTCGAGGATGCGGATAAGGGTCTTGTTGGTTGCCTCTGCCTGACCATTACCCTGGGGGTAATAGGCATTGACCAACGATGTTGGATATGAAATGTGTCGCAGAGGTGTTTCATGGCCTAGTTTTTAAAAGGTCTTCCATTATTAGAGAGGATGGTGGATGGAATACCATATCTATAGAGAATATGGTAAAGGATGAATTGTGAAATTTGAGTATTGTTGATCTGTGAGAGTGGAATTTCTTCCACCCACTTGGTGAAGCACTTAGTGGCAGTAATTATGAATGTATGGCCATTGGAAGATGGTGCATAAATCTTTCCAATCAAGTTGAAGCCCCATTGAGAGAAGGGCCACGGTGCTAGGAGGGGCTGAAGGTCCTGTGCTGGAGCATGAATCAAAGTTGCATGTTGTTAGCAAGGAAGGAATTTCTTCACAAATTCACAAGCATCATGCTCTAATGTAGGCCAATAATATCCAGCTTAGAGAATCTTTTTTGGCCAAAGCCATACCATTTGAATGACCCCCACAAACACCACTATGTACCTTTGTTAGTGCAATATGGGCTTCAGTCTCATTCAGACATCTAAGGAGGATTCCATCATACCTATGACGATAAAGTGTATCATCGACGAAAATGTATCAAGAAGAGTGGTGAACAAAGGATTTGCGTTGATTGCATGTAAGATCTAGGGGGAGAATATTATCATGAAGATAGGCATATATGTCTTGGTACCATGGGGAAGTGGGACCCACAATGTCGCACACCATGTCAGTCTCAAGGATATCATACACTGGGATTAAAAGTTGTTCCACAAGGAACTCACACTTTGTTCAATCTTTAGGCATGTCAATCAAGGAGCCAATAGTGGCCATTGCATTAGCTGCTTTGTTCTATGCTCTGAAAATTTGGACCAAAATTGATGAAGGTGAAATATTTCTTGAAATCATCCACCATGCACTTATAGGGTAATAGCTTATCATCTTTTTTTAGGAATTCATCATTAACTTGCTTAATGACCAACAATGAATCACCAAAGACCCTCAAGTGAGTTATGTGCCATTGCTTTGCAATTTGAAGGCCCGTGAGGAGGGCTTCATACTCAGCTATTTTGTTGGTACACGGGAATGCTATCCTGAATGATTTGGTAATGTAATCACCTTAAGGGGTAACCAACAGAATTCCTGCACCAGACCCATTATGAGTATATGAGCCATCAAAATACAATATCCAGATAGGTGCTTCTACAATTGTGAAAAATTCTTCATCTGGAAATTCAGTGACTAGAGGGTAAGCATCCACTAATGGTGCCTCAGCCAACTGATCAGCTATGACTTGTCCCTTTTTGGCTTTGCGATCCACGTACTCTATGTAAAATTCACTTAGGAGCATGACCCACTTAGCCATGCGACCAGTTAGAGTGGTTTTGGATAACAAATACTTTAGTGGATCAATTTTTTCTATTAATTTGACCAGATGGTTGAGCATGTAATTTTAGAGTTTCTATGTCAGAGAGTCTATGAAACCCAATAGTTTTCCCGATGTAACACCAAAGACACACTTTTTTGGATTTAGTCGTAGCTTGTAATGTTCTAATTGCTCGAAGATCTTTTTCAGGATGACAAGATGCTCTACTCAGGTTCTGGATTTTCCTTTCAAGTCATCAACATAATCCTCCATGATGATATGGATGAGGTCATGGAAGATGAATTTCATTTCCCTCTGATATGTCACCCCCGCATTCTTGAGGCCAAAGGGCTTAACATTGTAACAAAAAGTACCCCAAGGTGTTGTAAAAGCAGTCTTGTGTTGGCCTTCAGGTGTAATTCTGATCTGATTGTAACAAGAGAAACCATCCATAAGGGATAACATCTCATGTCCTACAGTCAGGTCGACCAACATGTCAATATTGGCCAGTGGGAAGTTGCCTTTTGGATAGGCTTTGTTAAGGTCTCAGAATTCTGTAAAAATTCAAATGTCTATGTTTGGTTTGGCAACAGGCACTATGTTGGAGATCCACTCAGAGTAGTCAATGGGTCTGATAAAATCGGCATCTAGTAGTTTCTCCAATTCCTTCTTGACTAATAATGCTACCTGTTGATGCATCTTGTGGAGCTTCTATTTGTCAGGCTTGGTATCTGGGTGAACATCCAAATGATGAACTACTAAAGTAGGGTCTAAGTCTTGCATATTCGAGTATGACCAAGAAAAGTTAATGAGACCATCTTGGAGTAGTTGAACAATGACTGAATACTCTTTCTCTGATAAAGATTTGGCCACATAGGTGATCTTAGGGTTTTCTGCAGTACCCATATTAACTTCTTGAGTTTCTTCAATTAGGATGGATGACCTTGTGGATAATTGAGTTCCCACAAGGGGAAGATGAACGTCTCCATCCTCCAGCGCCTCTTCGAGTTTTTAGCTATCAGATGCATCATTTTTTTTACTTTTTCCAGGTCAATAAGTGCCTCGTGGAGGTTTTCACTAGATGACCATTTTTTATTTTTCTTGTTTTTATTTTTGCGACTGGAGCATTCATCCTCCCCCAATCCCATGAGGTTGACATATGTATCCAAGGAGACATTGACAGGTGCATTGTCATGTAGGCCCAATCAATAAGTTCAGGATGGTGAAGGGATAGGCTAATGCTAAAGACAGATAAGCAATCAAACATGCATGACAAATCCTTGTGATCAACATCATTGTACACATGTATGATAGATTCCTCCTTAGGTATGTCTTCCAAGGGACCATTGTCCATAGTAACACTATTGGAAGTATTAGATGATGTTGTAGGACCTTTCTACCTTTTGTCATATCTGAGGCCTATATTCCTTGGTAGCTTTGATACATCAATAGGTTGCAACCACCCCTACTCTTCCTTACCTAGGACCCTACCTTGGTAGTTATATTTTTCTGCAAACTTAGCTGACCAAGGGTATACTTCTTGAAAATATTCCTTTAGAGGTGGATCCGGTTGGGGTTCTTCACAATATACCCACTAACTGATATCTTCTTCTGGTGCATCTGTCTTTATACTAGGAGAATGGAAAGTAGTGGTGGATATTTTTTTAACACTGAAGGTGATGGTCGTGTCTTCTTTTGGAGTAGCATGTGAAGGTTGGTTGTACATGTGTGGTGACGGTGGCATGGTTGCCACATTTAGGATTGTATGCATTTCATATTAACAACACCCCTTGTTAATGATCTAGACTTTGGTGAATGAAGGATTGATGGTGGGAGATGGAGTGTCCATCATGGTGGATGGTGGATTGGAGGATGATGACTGGGATGCCCCCATTTCAACCCCTCGACAATAATGTAAATGGGGAAATGATGCTTCTAGAGCACGACAATATTCAAATGGTTGTGGGTTGGCATAAATTGTGATCTCTTGTCCATTAACTAGGAATTTCAGGCATTGATGGTATGTGGAGGGGACGGCTTGCATGGCATGGAGCCACGGGCGGTTGAGGAGGATTTTATATGGTAAGTCCAGATCAAGGACATGCCAAGTAGTATACTAAACTATAGGTCCAACCTGAATAGGGAGACTAATAATCCCTTCATAATTTATTTTTGCATTATCATAAGCCTTGATTGTGATGATTTGATTACTCAATTCTGCTTGAGTATACCCCACCTGTTTTATGAATTTCAGAGTGCATAGATTGAGGGCAGAGCCATTATCTACCAGGACCCTTTTTATTTTATGACGAGCAACCAGGACTTCAATGTGCAATGGAAGGTTGTGATTGGCATCAATATTTGGCATATCATTTTGGATGAAGTGTAGCTGGTAAGACAAAGCCAGGTGTCCCACTAAGGCTTGGAATCATGTGGGATCAATGTCATTAGATACATTGGTTTCCTGTAAGGCTCTATTGATAATTTTTTGATGTACGGGAGAAGACTTAAGCAAATCCAAGATTGAGATCTAAGCAAGGGTCTTTCTAAAGTGATCAAGAATGTTGTATAGAGAGTTTACAAGATTTGATTGAGTGGATGTGGAGGCTATCAGGACAGTAATGCAGGATCATCGTGTAGTAACAGCACATTGAGGATCTTTAGCTTTAACATGTATCATAGACACACGGGGTTCTACCTACTCAATGTAATGGACAATGCCATCATAATTGAGGGGTACATTTTTATAGCTTATATTATTTTTGTTGTTGTCTTGGGGATTGTTGTTGGAGGTGCTTACGCCTTGATTATGGTTAGGAAGGCATTTTGGTCTATCTATAATTGAGCATTAGATGACGAAGCTTGACTGGTGTTGACTTTGATATCTCCTCGATCGATAAGATCTTGGACATAGTTTTTGAGACCTTGAAACTTATTCAAAGTGTGTCCTTTGATTTTATGGAATTCATAATATTCATTCTCCCTAAACCAGGTAGGTTTAGGCTTAGATTCCTCAAGTGGTTTGGTGACAGGGTACATGATCAGATAGTTGACCTGTAACAACTTATTGAAGATGACACTTAAGGGTTCTCCTAATTGAGCATATTGGCATTTGTCCTTCCCTTGACTATTCTAGTTTGACTTTTGAGGAGGATGAGATGTCCCCTATGGCACAAATATGGCATTAGGTACAGATGGTTGTTGTCTCTAGGATGTATTGGCCACCTAAACATGCTTAGTGTTAGTGACAACATCATTCACTGCATTTTTGTTCTTGTTCCAAAAGTGAGACTAATCATTGGATGGCCTTTCTCTGTCATGGTGGTGTATCTTGATGTGCCCTTTGGCAATAATGACACGTTCGAGGATGGGTCCCATTTCCACTATCTCAACGAATGTGGTGACATAGTGTAACCTAAAATTATGAGCCATGTTGGGATGAGAGTTTTCCATGAAGAAGGTGACCATGTCTTTCTCTTTGAGAGGGGTTCTCATTCGACTCGCTAGTGCACACCACATCTGCAGATAGCTAGGAAAGGTTTCACCTTCCCGTTGTTTCTCTTTGAGGGGATCCAATGTATCAGTGTCCTCCAAATTGAAGGAGAAGTAAGAAAAAAAAATTGAAAGATCTGCAAAGGATTTTATGGACCCTCATTCTAGACCCATGAACCATTCTAGGGCATTGCCAGTCAGGATTCGTGGAAACAGACGCAAGAGATAATTTTCATTTTGCATAACTTCCTAACACTAGGAGTAAAATTCTTGCAAGTGGGCCTTAGGATCTTTGTTCGCCTTATATCTATCAAATTTTGGTATTTCGAAGTGTTTAGGGAAGGGGATCAATGAGATGGAGGGATCAAATGGATAGGGACATATTTCTTAAAATTTGAATGATTGTTTGCCAGTCAGCTTGAAGATCTTTCAGAGCGGCTTTCATTTCTAACAGATCTGAGTTGACTAGTGGCACGAGAGCCAAGGAGGGGTTAGATGGATATGGATGATAGGACAACGAAGGATCTTGTTGAGACAATGTCTGAAGGTTGAGGTATGGATTTTGATAGTAAGATGATGATATCCCTTGCTAGTATGCTGAGGGATTTTTTTGGTGTTGGGGTTGTTGTCGAAACATATAGTATAGATTTTTTTGATAAAAATGTGCGGTGGGATGCTAAGGAGCTTGAATGTGATGTTGCAGATTGGCCTGCTGGTACTGAAGGTACTACTGAGACTGTTGGGAGGTCACATAAGGTGGTTATTGGTTAGGATAATAATAATGTTGGGGAGGTTGATGATGTGATGTGAGGTGTTGCGTAGGCCGAGATGGGATGTTGTATTGTGATTGGACTTGCAGACGTAGAATGGATGTGAGGAATGGGGATATGGTCTGGGCAGGAGGTCAGGATGGATTTCCTTGTGATTGGTGTGGTGTTTGTTGCGAAGAGATCAATGGGTTATGTGGAGGTCGTTGGTGATGAGGTGGTTGAGATAATGTAGACGTGTTCTGCAATGGAGGTTGTTGGGTACCAAAGGGGACATTCGGTTGGGATGTACCTTGTGGTAGTAATGGAGGTGGTATGTTAGATTGGAGAGGCTATTGAGATGTGTACAAAGGCGATGGTAGGTTTGTGGCCCCAGGAGGTGGAGGCAATGTGGTAAAAAGGGTTCCCCTAGTGTTGATGGGAGGTTGATTTGAAAGGGGTGGTGTTCTTAGCATTAATGGCAGTGGTTGCGGAATGTTTTGTGGCATTCCATAAGAAAAATGATTGTTGGGATCAGCTGCTTGAGGAGCCCCCATGACTGAGATTTCAGGGTGTGGGGGATTGTTAACGTGATACAAAACAGCGTTGTCGAATTCAGGTTGATGCCAACCTTCCACTGGAGGAACATTGGGGATGTATGAACTACCTGGTGCATTTTGTGAGCCTTGGGGTATGTTAGATATGGAGCTGCCATACTTGGATAGGTCGACACCTGATGGATGCTTGACACCTTTTCCAATTAGGTGGGCCAATATTTCTTCCCCATGTTTTTTGAGAAGGTGATATGTCATTTACACATTGATAGGGTTACTAAAGTGTTTCGCAAATGTAAGTTTGGGTTGGTTGGCCTTGTTCTCATCCCTAGGTGCTAATGTGTTTTGACCATCAATATTGGATTGTGATGATGTACCATTATGAGGATCTCAACGAATATTTGTACTATCATTGGGATCTTCTAAAACATTAGTTGCGTTGTTGGGATCTTGAGGGATGTTTGGTTGGGAAGTTTGGGCTGGTTGCTCGGCCATTTTCCTTGTCTAAGACCGGGTCTGAACGGGCATGCAAGATGATAGGATGGACTAGGATGCTAGGATGACCTTGGTGATGAAAGGATTGATTTGATTTGATGATGGATTAGCCAACAAAGATGTGGCTCAATAGGATTGATTTGGATGATTGATTCGACCGAAGTGGATTTGTTTGATGAGATCAAATTGGGTTAATTGGTAGAAAATCAATCAATTTGGATTCATTGATATGAGGATTTGATTTGGATTGATGATCGATTAGGATGAATGATAATGACCAGAATCCAAAACCAAGTTCAAGAGTTATCCTTGGTAACACTAGGTGTTGATTAATCAACTAAAGGGTGGATGTATGATAACGAAACCAAATCCAACTTGAGATAGAAGTGGATTGATTGGGCTGACAAGGATGACCGACTTAGGATGGATGACAATCCTAAGTCGGTTGTGATAGATGACGATTAGAGACGAACACCTAGGTGAATTTGGACAACTGCTTTAATGAATTTTAATGAAATACCGATGATCCAAAACGAAGAAATGATAACCAGAACATGGGTTTGAAATGGGTAAATGAGACTCTGAATGGGTGAATGGATGCTCGAACTGAGGGGATGAATGTTTAGGATGGAAAATGGACTCTTGAAATGGGTGTATGAATGTTTGGAACAGGGAGATGAATGATTGCAACGGTGAAATGGGCATGCGAAACAATGAAATGGGTGTCCCGAATGATGAAACAGATGATAAAACTGACTAGTGAAGGGTCAGGTCCACCCCTAGGATGGGTCAGGTCTTCCTGTCAGGAGGCCAGATCTGCCTATCAGACACAATTTGGTCAAATTTGGCTAAAATGGGCTAAAAAAGGTTGGTTCAAAGGTCAAGTCTGACCCTAGAGGTTAGGTCCACCTATCGAGAGGGAAAGTCCACCTATCAAGAGGGAAGGTCCACCTGTTGGACAAAATTTGATCAAAATTGGCTAAAGCAGGCTTAAAAGGGTTGGTTCAAAGGTCAAGTCCACCCCTAGATGGGTCAGGTCCACCCCTGGAGGTTAGGTCTGCCTGTTTAGAGGTCAGGTCTACCTATCAGGAGGACAGGTCTGCCTGTCGGACAAAAGTTGATCAAAATTGACTAAAATAGGCTTAAAAGGGTTGGTTCAAAGGTCAAGTTTGCCCCTAGATGGGTCAGGCCCACCCCTAGAGGTTATGTCTGCCCCTAGATAGGTTTAAACTTGACTTTTGAAAAGATGACTAAGGCAGAGGACCCAAAACACAACAAACATCAATCAAAAATATTTGGCTGAATAGAAAATTACTGGTTTTGCACAAAGAAGACAACTCAGACAACACAATCCTAAGATTAGTAGAAAGGGGGTATGGCTGACAAAGTCTTCTATTCTAGGATGAACATGGTTGCTAAGGAGTCCTTGATATACACTTGGTACGTGAGGCCCAAACCGTGAACACCAACCCGTTACAAGCGTGAGTCAGGAACCTTAGCGAGATACTAGAGGCTCGGACCAACTCTTCACCTCATCCTGACGCTTCACCAATTACAACGTGGTTGGATTGAGGCACATCTTTCACTCTCCCTCCTTTATATACCCCATTGGTACACGTGGTTGGAATTGTCCCTTAGGGTGATGAAATCCCCAAGCAAGTCCCGCTAAGAAAAGGAAAAAGAGGGTGACTCAAAAGGACTTAGTAAGCTACAATTTCTCGTCACCCAGGATCACCAAATGGTGCAAGGGGATTGGATACATCAAATAGTTTACCAACAAGCATGACAACTAAGATTAATTGGCACCCCTAGTTAAACTATGTGCCTAAGTTATGCAAAACAAGTAGTGGTTGATAAATAACTAACCTTGCAAGAAAAATTGTTAGTGAATCTTGTCCTTGTTCCTCACCAAATGTCGATTAGATGCTTGTACAGACTCAAACAAGACATGTTAGGGGGTTAGAAACACTTAAAACAGCCAAAAGGAGTGCTAAAAACTAAAATTTCACCTTTTGGAAAAATTTGTCCAGGTCAGGGCTGCTTATTTAGAGAGCAGGTCCACTTGTCTGGAAAGTAGGTCTGCCTGTCTAGAGGGCAGGTCTGCCTATCAGTTAGGTTCGGTCCACCTGTCTGGAGGTTAGGTCTGCCCCTCTATGAAAAATCTGCAAAAAAATTCATTTCTGGAGTCTATGGAGGGCAGGTCCACCCCTAGGCAAGGTTGGGTCTACCCCTGGAGGTTAGGTCCACCTGCCTGTCAAGTCAGGTCCACCCCTCTAGGTCAGGTTCACCCCTAGATGGTCAAGTCTGCCCCTCTGTAGGTCAATTCTACCTCTCTGCAACCTACACCTATAAAAAATGAAAACAACAACAAACGTGAAAGATACAAACCTATTTGTGGGTCCCACCAGGTGTGCCAGAAATGTGAACAAGCAAAAATATGTGTTAGAAAATGAGCAACAAATAAAAGAGTGCAAGCAACAAATATAAACACCCTACACCTCAAGATTGGAAAAATGATTAACTTAACAAAACAAAATGGAACCTTTTACCTTGTTGATTTGTCATTTGGTTGACCCTTCGATCTTTGATGTAGTGTATGCTCCTTTGATGGCAAGAGATGCAAGTGTGGGATGCAAGATGAATGGAAAATAGGTGATAATGGATGCAAATGCAAGTATTTGGCTAAGTATGGCTCAAGAGAAAATTTTGCAAGAGTTTGGCTAGCATAATGATCTCTCTCCAAAGTGAGAGAAAATAGGGGGTATTTATAGAGAATTTTGGATTCTCTAGAGAAATGGATGGTTGAGATTAAACCAACATGGTCAAGATGTAGGGCTATGGCGAGTTGAGAACTCACAAGCCCTCACATCTTGACATATGGAATGTGAAGTGGTTTGAAAAGGATGATGTGGAAATGAGTTGGAAGGAGAGTACATAACATGGAGGTACTACATAGTACCTCGGGATTTGGACAAGATCTCCTCTTAAAGGAAGTATTTTACCCATTTGGGTGAAAGAACATGTGAGGAATTAAAAATTCCTCAAATATCCCATGGGAATGAGAGAAAGAATTTAAAATTCTTTGGAATGCATTGGGGGATTAAATGTGAATTAAAAATTCACATGGGGAATGGAGTGCCTTCTCCAAAAGGAGAAAGCCTTTAATAAGGTTGACTTAGGACACATTCCATAAATGACATGGGCATTAGGTTGACCTAATTAAGTGATTAAGGTTGTGCAAGTACCTTATTAGAAAAATTAATGATAGATTAGAGGCAAGTGGGAAATTATGGAGGATGTGACCCTAATGATGATTAGGGGTGTGCACATCTTAACCATGAATTAATATGATTAGAAGAGGGTTAGATGGTTAAGAGGGATTAGAGACCAACTTGCAAAATTTGGAGGATGTGACAATGAGAGAAAAAGTGAGAAATTAAAAATAAATTTAAAATTCCAAGAGGTAATATGACTAAATTACATAAAGTGATATATTTATTTAATTTAGAGAGGAAAGAGGGGAAAAGTATTTATTAAATTAAATACTTTGGAAACCTTATGTAGGACATGAAATATTAATTAAATGAATGATTTAATTAATACCAGCAAAGA
>VDFB02000017.1:372574999-372724728 GCA_007258455.2 Sequoia sempervirens | reverse complement strand
CCTAATCAACCTCTTAATCTCACCATTAGGGATGTGCACATGCCTAATCCTTGATTAGGATGTGTCACATCCTCCAACTTTTGCAGGTTGGCTTCTAATCCTCATTACCCTCTAATTATCTTCTAATTATTGATTAGTTAAGTCTAATTAGTACCTTGGTCAACTCTCCCCATCCCAAAAGGAATTTTTAATTCATTTTTTCTTCATCCAAGACTTCTCTCTTCCCCATGTGAATTTTTAATTCACATTTATTCCTCTAAGGAATCTTCTCTTCCCCATGCATCTTCTAGAATCTTTGACTTGTCACATCAAGTCACATGTGGATAAGTGCTTCCCTTTTTGGAACATTGTCTATTCCATGGGATTCTTCCAAGAATTCACATTTATTCACCCAAGATTCTTCTCATCTCCCAATGTACTTGCAAGGTACTTTTCCTTCCTCCACATCACTTGTCCTTATTCCATCTCACTTACACATCATCACATCTAGGCCACGTCACCCTCCACATGTCAAGATGTGAGGGCTTGTGAGTCCTCAACTCATCATAGCCTTTCATCATGGCCTTGGTGGCTTAATCTTAGTCGTTTAATTCTATAGAGAATTCACATTCTTCTATAAATACCCCCCTCTTCTAATACATTTAAGAAAACTTAGCCATTTGCACCCTTATGCTACCAATTTGATTACTCAACTTGCAAGCATTTTCCCTCATCTAATCAAGTCATTTAGCCACTAGAATTTGCATTTTATCATATTGTTCATCTTGCATATAGCCATCTCCATAGCCATCCAAGGAGCACACAATCTTTTAAACATCAATGGCCAACCAAGGGATTCAACAGCACAAAGGTATAATCATTTACAATCATTATTTTTCTTTCTTTGTGTTATTATTCCTTAGGCTAATATTTGAGGTGTTCCTTGTGTTTTCTTTATATTGCATTTTAGTTATTTTGCACCTTTAGGATTGGATAAACTCAAGGCTTCACATTTGTGGCACACCCAGTGGGACCCACAAATGGGTTCCTTCATTTCACATTTGTTGTTGTTTAGTTTGTTTGTAGGTCAAGGTCATAGAGGGGCGGACTTGCCCTCCAGTTTACTATAAAGGGGTGGACTTTCCCTCTAGTGTGTTGCAGTGGGGCAGACTTGCCCTAATTTTCATGTTGTTTTCTAACATTTGACTACAGTGGGGCAGACCTACCTTAGTTTTCATTTTGTTTTCTAACATTTGACTGTAGTGGAGCGAACCTGCCCTGGTTTTAACACTGTTTTCTAATATTTGCTGCAATGGGGCAGACCTACCCTAGTTTTCATTATATTTTCTAACATTTGACTGCAGTGGGGTGGACCTGCCCTGGTTTAACACTATTTTCTAATATTTGTTGCAATGGGGCAGACCTGCCTTGGTTTTAACATTGTTTTCTGATATTTGTTGTAGTGGGGTTGACCTACCCTAGTTTTAACACTATTTTCTGACATTTTACTACAGCGGGGCAGACCTGCCCTTGTTTTGACTTTGTTTCTGATATTTTTTCATAGAGGGGTGGACTTCCCCTTGTTTCACTCTCTTTTCTGACACTTTGTCGCAAAAGGGCGAACTTTCCCTTGTTTTGGCTTTATTTTCTGGCAGTTTGTCGCAGAGGGGCGGACTCTCCCTTGTTTTGACTCTATTTTCTGACACTTTGTTGTAGAGGGGCGAACTTGCTCGAATGACTATTGCAGAGGGGAAAATTTTTTCAAAGGACTGCTGCAGAGGGGTGAACTTTCCCAAAAATAAAATATTTTGGGAGGTAAAACGATCATTTTAGCTTCATTTTAGCTTCAATTTTTTAGCGTTTTCAGACTCTAACCCCCTAACATTATCTATTGCAAGGGTATTTGTGATTTTTTCTAACATTTTGTAGCATATTCTCGTAATTGATGAAGAAAAATGGTTAAAAAAACTAACACTTGCTTGCAGGGCCATCTGTTTGTTCAGATTTTAAAATCTTTCCTTGTCATTTTCGTTAATCTAGGAACATAGTTAACTAGAGGAAGTAAAATTCAATGTTTTCTCTGTCTATAAGTTTTTTTTTCTGGTTAGCCAAGGGGGCATTAATTTTTTTTTGCTTTCCCCTTGCACTTCATGTGAGCCTGGAGAGTAGCTGGAAATGATTAGTGTCTTCTTTTTAGAGGGACTTGCTTAGGGATTTCATCACCCCAAGGGACGATCCCAACCACGTGTACCGACGGGGTATAGAAAGGGGGGAGAGCCAAAGATGTACCCCAATCCAGTCATGTTGTGTCTGGTGAAGCATCGAAGCTAGGGTGATACTTAGATAGACGTGAAGAGTTGGTCTGAGTCTTTCAGTATCTTGCTAGGGTTCTTGACTCACGCTTGTGACAGGCTAGTGTTCATAGTTGTGTCTCATGTACCGAGAGTATATCGAGGACTCCCTAGAAGCCTTGTGCATACTAGATTAAGATCTTTGTTGGCCATACCCTTAACACTAATCATAGGATTGTGCTTGTTTGTGTGAACAGGCGAAAATACATGTTAGAAAACGAGCATCAAATAAAAGAGTGCAAGCAACAAATATAAACACCCTACACCTCAAGATTGGTAAAATGATTAACTTAACAAAACAAAATGGAACCTTTTACCTTGTTGAGTTGTCATTTGGTTGGCCCTTCAATCTTTGATGTAGTGTATGCTCGTTTGATGGCAAAAGATGCAAGTGTGGGATGCAAGATGAATGGAAAATAGGTGATAATGGATGCAAATGCAAGTATCTGGCTAAGTATGGCTCAAAATAAAAATTTGCAAGATTTTCGCTAGCATAATGATCTCTCTCCAAAATGAGAGAAAAGAGGGGGTATTTATAGAGAATTTTGGATTCTCTAGAGAAATAGATGGTTGAGATTAAACCAACATGGCCAAGATCTAGGGCTATGGTGAGTTGAGAACTCACAAGCCCTCACATCTTGACATGTGGCATGTGAAGTGGCTTGAAAAGGATGGTGTGGAAATGAGTTGGAAGGAGAGTACATGACATGTGAGGAATTAAAAATTTCTCAAATATCCACATGGGAATGAGAAAAAGAATTTAAAATTCTTTGGAATGCATTGGGGGATTAAATATGAATTAAAAATTCACATGGGGAATGGAGTGCCTTCTCCAAAAGGAGAAAGCCTTTAATAAGGTTGACTTAGGACACATTCCATAAATGACATGGGGATTAGGTTGACCTAATTAAGTGATTAAGGTTGTACAAGTACTTGATTAGAAAAATTAATGACAGATTAGAGGCAAGTGGGAAATTATGGAGGATGTGACCCTAATGATGATTAGGGGTGTGCACATCTTAACCATGAATTAATTATGATTAGAAGAGGGTTAGATGGTTAAGAGGGATTAGAGACCAACTTGCAAAAGTTGGAGGATGTGACAATGAGAGAGAAAGTGAGGAATTAAAAATAAATTTAAAATTTCAAGAGGTAATATGACTAAATTACATAAAGTGATATTTATTTAATTTAGAGAGAAAAGAGGGGGAAAATATTTATTAAATTAAATACTTTGGAAACCTTATGTAGGACACAAAATATTAATTAAATGGATGATTTAATTACTACTAGCAAAGAGGATAAAATACAGATGACTCTATAGAGGAAGCAACCAGAAAAGAGATGCCCCAACATGGGAGAGTTTGTATGAGCTGCCCGAACGAAGGGAAATTAAAGGCGATGCCCCAGTCTCACAAGATAAGGTTTATGGCGGAAGATTGGGAGAGAATGGTATGGTATGCCCCCTTGAGAAGGCAGACAGGGAAGGGAAAGGGGCCCTAGGAAGATTTTTGAAAGTATGGAGTGGTATATGTCATTGTAAAGAGCACGAAAAACCAAGATTAGCGTTTAAATGGAGGAAAATAGGTATATAGTGTGCAAATGGCGGCTCCAGGAAGATAGAGGGTGAATGGATTAGTTAGGGGAAATTTTGGGTAAATAAAGGGAAAAAATTCCCTTGATTTCAAAAAGGTAAAGAGCAGGGAGAAATGTTATAAAAGGTAATTCTAAGAATTACCTCTCCTCATTTCGACAGCTGTCAAGTGAGGAGGAGATGGAGAAAAGGAGAAGGCAAGAGTGAAAGTGCATGATGTTGAAGTAAAATAGTGACATCATCCACCGAGGGGATGAGAGACGGTGATTCTTTAGCGAGTTTGTCGTGCCACGCCAGGTTAGCTCCAAACCCAACTTTGTGATTTTTTTCATTTCATTTAAGTTTTTCAAAAATTTGAAAATATAGGTTTTGTTAGGGGGGAGGGAGGAAAAATGGGTAGGAGGAAAAAATGGGACTTTGGGGTTTAGTTGGGGAGGGAAAAAAAAACTAGAGGAGAGGGGGAATTTTGCTCAGGATCTATGGAAGAGCAGATCTGTCTGCGCCCAGGTAGGTCTGCCCATGTACGAGGTCAGTTCTGCCCATGCCTGGGTGGGTTCGCCCACATACAGAGGTGGGTCCGCCCGTGCTCGGGTGGGTCCGCCCACGCAACCTAGGGACCCACCCGGGAGCCCAGGCGGGTCCCCCCATAGCTGGGAAGGTACACCGGGGAGCGCGGGTGGATTTGCCCGCAGTTGGGCAGGACCACACAGGTGCTTGTACGGGAGCCTGCCTGGGAGCTTGGGAAAATCCACCCGAGCAGGAGTGGCTCCGCCCTTTTCCAGGCAGGAGCCCGCCCAAGCTGGGGCAGCTCCACTCGGGGACCCAGGCAGGTCTACCCAGGCCAGGGCAGGTCCACCTGAGCTGGGGCGGGTCCGCCTAATCAGGGCAGGTCTGCCCACGAATCAGGGCGGGTCTGCTCAGGCTAGGGCGGGTCTACACATGGGCTCAGGAGAGTCCACTTGTACTTAAGGCAGGGTCATCCGAGGTCTCGGGCGAGGTCAGGGGCTTAGTCAATGATCTGGGAGGAAAGACAAAGGACATGGAAGGGAAATTCTGGGGTTGAGGGGGGAAAAAAAGGGAAAAAAAACAACACAAGAAAAAAGGAGAAAATGATATAGTGGTCATGTCATGGATGCAGAATGTGGAGGGTTTGCGGATGCGGTAGAGATGGTATGAGGTACTGAGGAGATGCATAGCGGTGATGACAAGCACGAATCATCAAACGTTAGCAAAGGTAGGACTATTCCACATGTTATCATATGCAACAATTAAGGCCCATAGGGCCATATTGACAGCATTGATAGAGCATTGGGACTTGGTGACATCGACATTTCATCTACTGACTGGGGAAATGATGGTGACTCTAGAGGACATATGGTGGATTTTGAGGCTCCCCATAATAGGGCTCATGGTTAGTGAGTGTCGGGTAAAGGGCAAGGCACTGGACAAGTTCGTGCAAGTTGTGTTTGGAAATGATAAGCTACCAATTCAGCCGTAGCAACTAGACATGGACAGATGCTTGTCTTACAGGGTACCGACATTGTCGTTGTACCTAGCGGGCTGATTATCGAGATATTGGTTCCAGACTAGAGTGGTCGATTCTTGCATCTCAAGTTTTTTGAGGTGATTCATCACATCATCAAGGGCCGAGAGGGTCAATTTGTGTGGGGGACTTGTATGCTAGCGCAACTATACCGGGATATGCATGTGATATGTTATCGAGAGGTGTTGAGTGTGACACACATCACACTGCTATAGGTGTGGGCTTGGGAGCACATCAGGGTGACCAGGCCAGTCGTGCTAAGAGAAAGAGAGAAGGACGACAAAGTAGTCTTAGCTTGGGGATGGGAGACAGAGGCAGGAGTGATACTGCAATATCAAGATGTTAGAGATGTGGATGTGTGGAGGAGACGACTTGACGATGTGTAGGCGGAGATAATAGTCTAGCATCCATATATGTTGCGGTGATTCAGGGACTGGAGGGATGATGAGGAGGCACACAGGGGTTAATTCTTTACCTGATGTTATATTATTGGGAGAACTCTGCGTGTATTGGAGTTGCACAGACCTGATTGGGTGACGAAGTAGTTTGGAGTGAGGCAGGATATTCCCGCGGGGCGAGTGATGTTCTAATGATTGAGACGAGAGCGGCCATGGGGGGATGAGTTGGATTTGGATGCAGTGTGGGAGGAGTTGGAGGCATTACAGTTTGTACCATACCCAGGTAGGTGAGAGGGGCTGAGAGATGCAGGGATGATAGATCAATATGGTCAATGGTTTAGGTGACATCCGCCTCCATGGATTACACCAGCAGTGTCGATTAAGGGGGCACTAGGTTTCGGGTTAGAGGATGAGAGACGGTTGAGGGCGGAGAGAGAGGGACAGGGTCCACGAGGACCACAAAGAGGAGGATGATGGAGAGGAGGATAGAAGGTGGTCAAAGCATCAGAGGATCCAGTGAGGGTAGGCAAGAGGAGGAGACAGAAGCGTAGAGCCCAAGGAGGGGATGGAGCAAAGGAGGGAGAGGATGAGGCCAGGGTTACGGTATAGCAAGATAGGGGGTCAGAGGTAGAGAGAGAGGAGGTAGGACATGAGTGTATCCCCAGGAGGTTGGCAGCAAGATAGACAAGAGGACATCGAGGCCAGTGGAGAGCAGGAGGGACAGGAGGCAGATGTGGCCATAGGAGGGCAGTAGTGGCAGAGGCAGGAGGAGGTCGGAACCAGTAGAGAGTAGGTACGAGGATCCCCCATGGTGATTGATGTGGATGAGATGGAGGCATAGGAACTGAGTAAGGGGTATGAGCTATAGGATATGGACATTGATGCAGAGGTACATGACATCCCACCACTATCGACAACACCACCGAGAGGAGAGGATCCGGTAGTGGTATTGAGAGGGACCCTGGAGAGACTATGAATTATTGAGCAATGATTATGGAAGGCAGAGGAAGAGTGGGTTAGATTAGAGGCAGAGATTCACCCAGAGTGAGAGGGACTACTCAGATCTGGCCACGATGGTGATAGAGGTGGAGAGGATATTGTTGAGAGAGAGGGATGAGGCACAAGATGAGGTGGTTGACCTACAGGAGGAGGCAGAGAGGTTGTGAGTAGATGTGGCTAGGGAGCATGAGGAGGGGGATGCAGTGAGATGTGAGAGAGACTGTTTGGTGGCGGAGGTGGTGATACGACAAGCTGTTGGAGGATGGATAGGGCAAGAGCCGTCAAAGATTAGGGCAGGGACTACAGGAGATATGGAGGGTTTGCGGGGATAGCCAGGGTAGTTATGGAGAGAGAGATCAGATCTACACCGGGAGCGGGATGATCTCAGAGACAGAGTGCACTATTTAGAGCAGACAGTTGGGCATATGGGATTGATACAGCAAAGAGAGGAGGAGATGAGGGTGGAGATACGCATGCTACAAACAAAGAGAGACATGGCATAGGTAGAGGTATAGGTCATAGAGGCAGAGAGGGATGTGGTACAGGCACGTGTTCAGGTGTTACAGAGTGAGAGGCAGGTGGTAGAGGCAGAGGTTCAATCTCTTCAGAGAGAGAGGGATGCAGGGGTGTCATAGGTATCAGGTCTTCAGCGAGAGTGAGATGCAGCCGAGTTGAGACTTCAGGCACTTCAAAGGGACATGGATGCAACGGAGGCTTGGGGATAGGCCACACATAGGGAGAGAGATGTCATAGAGGTGCGGATACAGATGTTGCAGAGTGAGCAAGACGTAGCACTGGCTCAGCTGCAGGGAGCATAGGTTGAGGGGGGTGAGCCAGGTGCAGAGGTACAGGGGTTACATGCACTGCTACAAGCTGCACAGGCTGAGAGGGATAGGGCCACAAAGTAGGTACATCAACTGATATTGGCACAGGAGGCTTGGGGACAGGAGCAGAGAGCTATTAGTGGAGATCAAGACAGGTATAGGCATGAGCGGAATGCCACCAAACATCAAGCTAGGCAGAGAGATGATTATATGCAGGAGGTGAGTTACTGGAGGTGTGTGTATGAGCATGTTGTTCCAGATCCGACACATTGCACAACACACTATATCAGATAGGTACCTCAGATGCCAGTATTGTCCTAGTCATTAGGGACACATGTCAAAGGGTATAGTGACTATCGGTGGACTCCATCTCCTTACGGTGGTTACCAGGGGACTCCTACCCATGAGTATTATGGGACTCCCATGCACAGAGGTCTAGTGCCTAACTCTCCACTGAGATCAGACGTGGGAAGCTCACAGTAGAGCAGTTAGAGAGCAGATGATAGGATACTAGTTTTTTGACAGACATAAGTTGGAGGTTTAGTACTTATTGACAAATATCAGAGGTGCTCTACATCTTTGTATTTTGTACCTTATTTGATGATATATGATCAATATGTGGTAGATTATTCTTGAAACTTTATGACGAGATGTACATTGTATTATTTTGATTATGATATGTGATAGCCCTTATTGACACTATGCATTATGTTTTTTGTAATGGATGATTCAGTTTATGTATGCACATGTATATGATATTTCATGCTTATTTGGATGGATGATTTGGTTTACATATGCACATGCTTATGTGGATGGATGGTTTGGTTTATGTATGCATACGTATATGATGTTTCATACTTATGTGGATGGATGATTATGCATGTATTAATGTTGATAATGCAGGATGATATGAATATTTGGTATGAAATGTAATTAGGATGTATCCAACAATATGTTTTTGCAAGTGGTAATGCACGTATTATGTGAATGTTAATATGGACATGTATGGGTTAAATGAAACTATGGTGCTTAATCTAATCAATCTATGAAATATGAAGTATGTTGAATCTATAATGTAACATGAAATATGAATGAATGATGAGTTCCTATAATGCAAACCTAAGTGTCAGTAAGGACTTGCATGGGAATGTGGATAGGCGATAGGTGTACTATGGGTGTGATACTGCACCTGTCAAAAAACCATTAGTACCCTTAGAGGAAAATCAAGAGGGAAAAGAGGAAAAATTTTGCACAACCTAAATCACAAGTCATGGGTCATGAACAAGGCTGAATGAAGAGTGCATGTAATGAAATGAAATGAAGTCAAGAACATAATTTTCCATCTTCGGAGCATTGATTTTCACTATAGCATAAGATACTGAATACCCTGATATGTAAGACCAAGGCAAGTTGGCATCCAATGCATGAAACAAACACAACAAACAAAAAGGCTATCCCGACACCCCAAGGTCACGATGACCTTAGTCGGGCCAGGTGTTTGGATAACCATAAACACACAAGGATGCCCCAGCATAACACAAGACCTCAGGGATCTTGGTGGGTACTACGTGGGACAACCGAGAAGACAACAACAAAGAAAAGATCAAGATACACCCCTATGTTGACGAGTCAAAGCACACCATGATATAATGGATCAAGGAGACCATGACAAGTGATGATAGGGAGCTCAAATGATAAAAAAAGTCCAAAAGTATCAAAAGATCGCAATCAATTTCAAACATCCTTTTCCATAGGATCAAGGGGATGGATGGGATTGATGTGTTCTACTAGGAAGGATGCATCCTATTGAGACCGATGATGGATACTAAACTAGAATGACCCAGTTGACACAAGATTTGTTTCATTAACCAGATCTCCTGACACTAGGGGATTTTGTTTGTGAAGAATGAGCCAAACAAGGACACGACTGACACACCTTACAGACCTAGGTGCTCGAGGGCTGATCAAATATTAGCCTTTCCTACATGAAAGCACAGAGCCCTCATAGTTCAAGAAAAGACCATGGATAAAAGTGAAAAGATGACAATGGAAAAAAGTGATGGAAGACGACGACAAAGCAAAGAAAAAAAAAAAAGCCTCGGGGGTGGATCAAATGATCGACCTTTCCTACGTGAAAGTGTAGGGGCAACGTAGTTCAATGAAGGACACAACAGGATGAGATCTAGAGGGATACCGACACGATGGGGGGCTATATGAAGACACAAACTGATCGACAATCAGACTAATGACATAAGCTCAGAGTGGGATACTAAAAAGCTTAGGATGAGGGATAGCCAAGATGGATCATCCAATGCTTAATCAAGAGATATACCAAGCGGTCGAGGATGGGATGGGTGAGGATGATAGGGTGGATGAAAACACAAACTAACTAGGATGTCAAGCAGATAATGATTAAGCCCTCTACGAATGATTCCTGTTACTAGGTTTTCACCACCCGTACTTATCCAAGGCGCCACTAAAAGTGGTTTTAACCATTGGACGATTTTATTTCTCTTTACTATTTTTGGATTTTTTTTATTTTTTTTATTTTTTGATAGGTGGGGTTACCAAGCAGACTTAGGTGTAGAACCTCTTTAGATGCATGATATTGATAGGTTCTTCAAGGGGCTCTCCTTCAAGGGTAGTAAGTTTGTATGCTCCAAATCCATATTTAGCGGTTATGATATAAGGACCCAACCAGTTTTCCTCAAATTTTCCTTTTTTTATCATGGTCCTGCTGGGTACATTGGTTCTCTTTAAGGAAAATATCACCAACCTAGAACTGTCAAGGATGAACCTTCTTATTGTAGTTATGCTTGAGGCAGTTTTGGTATGCTTGCAGATGATCATAGGCTTTGATTCTTCTTTCATCAAGTAACTCCAGTTGTGCAAGTCATGCAACACGAGCATTCTCCTCGTTGATAAGGTTCTTCAAAGAAATCCTCAGTGATGGGAGCTCAACTTCGATTGGAAAGATGGCTTCGGTGCATTACACTAAGAAATAGGGGTGGCACCTATAGGGGTGCGATGGAGGTACAATATGCCCAAAGGGCAGGATGAATATGGAGGTGCCAATCTTGACCAGTGTTATTGACAACCTTTTCGAGGATGCGGATAAGGGTCTTGTTGGTTGCCTCTGCCTGACCATTACCCTGGGGGTAATAGGCATTGACCAACGATGTTGGATATGAAATGTGTCGCAGAGGTGTTTCATGGCCTGGTTTTTAAAAGGTCTTCCATTATTAGAGAGGATGGTGGATGGAATACCATATCTATAGAGAATATGGTAAAGGATGAATTGTGAAATTTGAGTATTGTTGATCTGTGAGAGTGGCATTTCTTCCACCCACTTGGTGAAGCACTCAGTGGCAGTAATTATGAATGTATGGCCATTGGAAGATGGTGCATAAATCTTTCCAATCAAGTTGAAGCCCCATTGAGAGAAGGGCCACGGTGCTAGGAGGGGCTGAAGGTCCTGTGCTGGAGCATGAATCAAAGTTGCATGTTGTTAGCAAGGAAGGAATTTCTTCACAAATTCACAAGCATCATGCTCTAATGTAGGCCAATAATATCCAGCTCAGAGAATCTTTTTTGGCCAAAGCCATACCATTTGAATGACCCCCACAAACACCACTATGTACCTCTGTTAGTGCAATATGGGCTTCAGTCTCATTCAGACATCTAAGGAGGATTCCATCGTACCTGTGACGATAAAGTGTATCATCGACGATAATGTATCAAGAAGAGTGGTGAACAAAGGATTTGCGTTGATTGCATGTAAGATCTAGGGGGAGAATATTATCATGAAGATAGGCATATATGTCTTGGTACCATGGGGAAGTGGGACCCACAATGTCGCACACCATGTCAGTCTCAAGGATATCATACACTGGGATTAAAAGTTGTTCCACAAGGAACTCACACTTTGTTCAATCTTTAGGCATGTCAATCAAGGAGCCAATAGTGGCCATTGCATTAGCTGCTTTGTTCTATGCTCTGGAAATTTGGACCAAAATTTATGAAGGTGAAATATTTCTTGAAATCATCCACCATGCACTTATAGGGTAATAGCTTATCATCTTTTTTTAGGAATTCATCATTAACTTGCTTAATGACCAACAATGAATCACCAAAGACCCTCAAGTGAGTTATGTGCCATTGCTTTGCAATTTGAAGGCCCGTGAGGAGGGCTTCATACTCAGCTATGTTGTTGGTACACGGGAATGCTATCCTGAATGATTTGGGAATGTAATCACCTTAAGGGGTAACCAACAGAATTCCTGCACCAGACCCATTATGAGTATATGAGCCATCAAAATACAATATCCAGATAGGTGCTTCTGCAATTGTGAAAAATTCTTCATCTGGAAATTCAGTGACTAGAGGGTAAGCATCCACTAATGGTGCCTCAGCCAACTGATCAGCTATGACTTGTCCCTTTTTGGCTTTGCGATCCACGTACTCTATGTCAAATTCACTTAGGAGCATGACCCACTTAGCCATGCGACCAGTTAGAGTGGTTTTGGATAACAAATACTTTAGTGGATCAATTTTTGCTATTAATTTGACCAGATGGTTGAGCATGTAATTTTAGAGTTTCTATGTCAGAGAGTCTATGAAACCCAATAGTTTTCCCGATGTAACACCAAAGACACACTTTTTTGGATTTAGTCGTAGCTTGTAATGTTCTAACTGCTCGAAGATCTTTTTCAGGATGACAAGATGCTCTACTCAGGTTCTGGATTTTCCTTTCAAGTCATCAACATAATCCTCCATGATGATATGGATGAGGTCATGGAAGATGAATTTCATTTCCCTCTGATATGTCACCCCCGCATTCTTGAGGCCAAAGGGCTTAACATTGTAACAAAAAGTACCCCAAGGTGTTGTAAAAGCAGTCTTGTGTTGGCCTTCAGGTGTAATTCGGATCTGATTGTAACAAGAGAAACCATCCATAAGGGATAACATCTCATGTCCTACAGTCAGGTCGACCAACATGTCAATATTGGCCAGTGGGAAGTTGCCTTTTGGATAGGCTTTGTTAAGGTCTCAGAATTCTGTAAAAATTTGAATGTCTATGTTTGGTTTGGCAACAGGCACTATGTTGGAGATCCACTCAGAGTAGTCAATGGGTCTGATAAAATCGGCATCTAGTAGTTTCTCCAATTCCTTCTTGACTAATAATGCTACCTGTTGATGCATCTTGTGGAGCTTCTATTTGTCAGGCTTGGTATCTGGGTGAACATCCAAATGATGAACTACTAAAGTAGGGTCTAAGTCTTGCATATTCGAGTATGACCAAGAAAAGTTAATGAGACCATCTTGGAGTAGCTGAACAATGACTGAATACTCTTGCTCTGATAAAGATTTGGCCACATAGGTGATCTTAGGGTTTTCTGCAGTACCCATATTAACTTCTTGAGTTTCTTCAATTAGGATGGATGACCTTGTGGATAATTGAGTTCCCACAAGGGGAAGATGAACGTCTCCATCCTCCAGCGCCTCTTCGAGTTTTTAGCTATCAGATGCATCATTTATTTTTACTTTTTCCAGGTCAAGAAGTGCCTCGTGGAGGTTTTCACTAGATGACCATTTTTTATTTTTCTTGTTTTTATTTTTGCGACTGGAGCATTCATCCTCCCCCAATCCCATGAGGTTGACATATGTATCCAAGGAGACATTGACAGGTGCATTGTCATGTAGGCCCAATCAATAAGTTCAGGATGGTGAAGGGATAGGCTAATGCTAAAGACGGATAAGCAATCAAACATGCATGACAAATCCTTGTGATCAACATCATTGTACACATGTATGATAGATTCCTCCTTAGGTATGTCTTCCAAGGGACCATTGTCCATAGTAACACTATTGGAAGTATTAGATGATGTTGTAGGGCCTTTCTACTTTTTGTCATATCTGAGGCCTATATTCCTTGGTAGCTTTGATACATCAATAGGTTGCAACCACCCCTACTCTTCCTTACCTAGGACCCTACCTTGGTAGTTATATTTTTCTGCAAACTTAGCTGACCAAGGGTATACTTCTTGAAAATATTCCTTTAGAGGTGGATCCGGTTGGGGTTCTTCACAATATACCCACTGACTGATATCTTCTTCTGGTGCATCTGTCTTTATACTAGGAGAATGGAAAGTAGTGGTGGATATTTTTTTAACACTGAAGGTGATGGTCGTGTCTTCTTTTGGAGTAGCCTGTGAAGGTTGGTTGTACATGTGTGGTGACGGTGGCATGGTTGCCACATTTAGGATTGTATGCATTTCATATTAACAACACCCCTTGTCAATGATCTAGACTTTGGTGAATGAAGGATTGATGGTGGGAGATGGAGTGTCCATCATGGTGGATGGTGGATTGGAGGATGATGACTGGGATGCCCCCATTTCAACCCCTCGACAATAATGTAAATGGGGAAATGATGCTTCTAGAGCACGACAATATTCAAATGGTTGTGGGTCGGCATAAATTGTGATCTCTTGTCCATTAACTAGGAATTTCAGGCATTGATGGTATGTGGAGGGGACGGCTTGCATGGCATGGAGCCACGGGCGGTTGAGGAGGATTTTATATGGTAAGTCCAGATCAAGGACATGCCAAGTAGTATACTGAACTATAGGTCCAACCTGAATAGGGAGACTGATAATCCCTTCATAATTTATTTTTGCATTATCATAAGCCTTGATTGTGATGATTTGATTACTCAATTCTGCTTGAGTATACCCCACCTGTTTTATGAATTTCAGAGTGCATAGATTGAGGGCAGAGCCATTATCTACCAGGACCCTTTTTATTTTATGACGAGCAACCAGGACTTCAATGTGCAATGGACGGTTGTGATTGGCATCAATATTTGGCATATCATTTTGGATGAAGTGTAGCTGGTAAGACAAAGCCAGGTGTCCCACTAAGGCTTGGAATCATGTGGGATCAATGTCATTAGATACATTGGTTTCCTGTAAGGCTCTATTGATAATTTCTTGATGTACGGGAGAAGACTTAAGCAAATCCAAGATTGAGATCTAAGCAAGGGTCTTTCTTAAGTGATCAAGAATGTTGTATAGAGAGTTTACAAGATTTGATTGAGTGGATGTGGAGGCTATCAGGACAGTAATGCAGGATCATCGTGTAGTAACAGCACATTGAGGATCTTTAGCTTTAACATGTATCATAGACACACGGGGTTCTACCTACTCAATGTAATGGACAATGCCATCATAATTGAGGGGTACATTTTTATAGCTTATATTATTTGTGTTGTTGTCTTGGGGATTGTTGTTGGAGGTGCTTACGCCTTGATTATGGTTAGGAAGGCATTTTGGTCTATCTATAATTGAGCATTAGATGACGAAGCTTGACTGGTGTCGACTTTGATATCTCCTCGATCGATAAGATCTTGGACATAGTTTTTGAGACCTTGAAACTTATTCAAAGTGTGTCCTTTGATTTTATGGAATTCATAATATTCATTCTCCCTAAACCAGGTAGGTTTAGGCTTGGATTCATCAAGTGGTTTGGTGACAGGGTACATGATCAGATAGTTGACCTGTAACAACTTATTGAAGATGACACTTAAGGGTTCTCCTAATTGAGCATATTGGCATTTGTCCTTCCCTTGACTATTCTAGTTTGACTTTTGAGGAGGATGAGATGTCCCCTATGGCACAAATATGGCATTAGGTACAGATGGTTGTTGTCTCTAGGATGTATTGGCCACCTAAACATGTTTAGTGTTAGTGACAACATCATTCACTGCATTTTTGTTCTTGTTCCAAAAGTGAGACTAATCATTGGATGGCCTTTCTCTGTCATGGTGGTGTATCTTGATGTGCCCTTTGGCAATAATGACACGTTCGAGGATGGGTCCCATTTCCACTATCTCAACGAATGTGGTGACATAGTGTAACCTAAAATTATGAGCCATGTTGGGATGAGAGTTTTCCATGAAGAAGGTGACCATGTCTTTCTCTTTGAGAGGGGTTCTCATTCGACTCGCTAGTGCACACCACCTCTGCAGATAGCTAGAAAAGGTTTCACCTTCCCGTTGTTTCTCTTTGAGGGGATCCAATGTATCAGTGTCCTCCAAATTGAAGGAGAAGTAAGAAAAAAAAATTGAAAGATCTGCAAAGGATTTTATGGACCCTCATTCTAGACCCATGAACCATTCTAGGGCATTGCCAGTCAGGATTCGTGGAAACAGACGCAAGAGATAATTTTCATTTTGCATAACTTCCTAACACTAGGAGTAAAATTCTTGCAAGTGGGCCTTAGGATCTTTGTTCGCCTTATATCTATCAAATTTTGGTATTTCGAAGTGTTTAGGGAAGGGGATCAATGAGATGGAGGGATCAAATGGATAGGGACATATTTCTTAAAATTTGAATGATTGTTTGCCAGTCAGCTTGAAGATCTTTCAGAGCGGCTTTCATTTCTAACAGATCTGAGTTGACTAGTGGCACGAGAGCCAAGGAGGGGTTAGATGGATATGGATGATAGGACAACGAAGGATCTTGTTGAGACAATGTCTGAAGGTTGAGGTATGGATTTTGATAGTAAGATGATGATATCCCTTGCTGGTATGCTGAGGGATTTTTTTGGTGTTGGGGTTGTTGTCGAAAGATATAGTACAGATTTTTTTGATAAAAATGTGCGGTGGGATGCTAAGGAGCTTGAATGTGATGTTGCAGATTGGCCTGCTGGTACTGAAGGTACTACTGAGACTGTTGGGAGGTCACATAAGGTGGTTATTGGTTAGGATAATAATAATGTTGGGGAGGTTGATGATGTGATGTGAGGTGTTGCGTAGGCCGAGATGGGATGTTGTATTGTGATTGGACTTGCAGACGTAGAATGGATGTGAGGAATGGGGATATGGTCTGGGCAGGAGGTCAGGATGGATTTCCTTGTGATTGGTGTGGTGTTTGTTGCGAAGAGATCAATGGGTTATGTGGAGGTCGTTGGTGATGAGGTGGTTGAGATAATGTAGACGTGTTCTGCAACGGAGGTTGTTGGGTACCAAAGGGGACATTCGGTTGGGATGTACCTTGTGGTAGTAATGGAGGTGGTATGTTAGATTGGGGAGGCTATTGAGATGTGTACAAAGGCGATGGTAGGTTTGTGGCCCCAGGAGGTGGAGGCAATGTGGTAAAAAGGGTTCCCCTAGTGTTGATGGGAGGTTGATTTGAAAGGGGTGGTGTTCTTAGCATTAATGGCAGTGGTTGCGGAATGTTTTGTGGCATTCCATAGGAAAAATGATTGTTGGGATCAGCTGCTTGAGGAGCCCCCATGACTGAGATTTCAGGGTGTGGGGGATTGTTAACGTGATACAAAACAGCGTTGTCGAATTCAGGTTGATGCCAACCTTCCACTGGAGGAACATTGGGGATGTATGAACTACCTGGTGCATTTTGTGAGCCTTGGGGTATGTTAGATGTGGAGCTGCCATACTTGGATAGGTCGACACCTGATGGATGCTTGACACCTTTTCCAATTAGGTGGGCCAATATTTCTTCCCCATGTTTTTTGAGAAGGTGATATGTCATTTACACATTGATAGGGTTACTAAAGTGTTTCGCAAATGTAAGTTTGGGTTGGTTGGCCTTGTTCTCATCCCTGGGTGCTAATGTGTTTTGACCATCAATATTGGATTGTGATGATGTACCATTATGAGGATCTCAACGAATATTTGTACTATCATTGGGATCTTCTGAAACATTAGTTGCGTTGTTGGGATCTTGAGGGATGTTTGGTTGGGAAGTTTGGGCTGGTTGCTCGGCCATTTTCCTTGTCTAAGACCGGGTCTGAACGGGCATGCAAGATGATAGGATGGACTAGGATGCTAGGATGACCTTGGTGATGAAAGGATTGATTTGATTCGATGATGGATTAGCCAACAAAGATGTGGCTCAATAGGATTGATTTGGATGATTGATTCGACCGAAGTGGATTTGTTTGATGAGATCAAATTGGGTTAATTGGTAGAAAATCAATCAATTTGGATTCATTGATATGAGGATTTGATTTGGATTGATGATCGATTAGGATGAATGATAATGACCAGAATCCAAAACCGAGTTCAAGAGTTATCCTTGGTAACACTAGGTGTTGATTAATCAACTAAAGGGTGGATGTATGATAACGAAACCAAATCCAACTTGAGATAGAAGTGGATTGATTGGGCTGACAAGGATGACCGACTTAGGATGGATGACAATCCTAAGTCGGTTGTGATAGATGACGATTAGAGACGAACACCTAGGTGAATTTGGACAACTGCTTTAATGAATTTTAATGAAATACCGATGATCCAAAACGAAGAAATGATAACCAGAACATGGGTTTGAAATGGGTAAATGAGACTCTGAATGGGTGAATGGATGCTCGAACTGAGGGGATGAATGTTTAGGATGGAAAATGGACTCTTGAAATGGGTGTATGAATGTTTGGAACAGGGAGATGAATGATTGCAACGGTGAAATGGGCATGCGAAACAATGAAATGGGTGTCCCGAATGATGAAACAGATGATAAAACTGACTAGTGAAGGGTCAGGTCCACCCCTAGGATGGGTCAGGTCTTCCTGTCAGGAGGCCAGATCTGCCTATCAGACACAATTTGGTCAAATTTGGCTAAAATGGGCTAAAAAAGGTTGGTTCAAAGGTCAAGTCTGACCCTAGAGGTTAGGTCCACCTATCGAGAGGGAAAGTCCACCTATCAAGAGGGAAGGTCCACCTGTTGGACAAAATTTGATCAAAATTGGCTAAAGCAGGCTTAAAAGGGTTGGTTCAAAGGTCAAGTCCACCCCTAGATGGGTCAGGTCCACCCCTGGAGGTTAGGTCTGCCTGTTTAGAGGTCAGGTCTACCTATCAGGAGGACAGGTCTGCCTGTCGGACAAAAGTTGATCAAAATTGACTAAAATAGGCTTAAAAGGGTTGGTTCAAAGGTCAAGTTTGCCCCTAGATGGGTCAGGCCCACCCCTAGAGGTTATGTCTGCCCCTAGATAGGTTTAAACTTGACTTTTGAAAAGATGACTAAGGCAGAGGACCCAAAACACAACAAACATCAATCAAAAATATTTGGCTGAATAGAAAATTACTGGTTTTGCACAAAGAAGACAACTCAGACAACACAATCCTAAGATTAGTAGAAAGGGGGTATGGCTGACAAAGTCTTCTATTCTAGGATGAACATGGTTGCTAAGGAGTCCTTGATATACACTTGGTACGTGAGGCCCAAACCGTGAACACCAACCCGTTACAAGCGTGAGTCGGGAACCTTAGCGAGATACTAGAGGCTCGGACCAACTCTTCACCTCATCCTGACGCTTCACCAATTACAACGTGGTTGGATTGAGGTACATCTTTCACTCTCCCTCCTTTATATACCCCATTGGTACACGTGGTTGGAATCGTCCCTTAGGGTGATGAAATCCCCAAGCAGGTCCCGCTAAGAAAAGGAAAAAGAGGGTGACTCAAAAGGACTTAGTAAGCTACAATTTCTCGTCACCCAGGATCACCAAATGGTGCAAGGGGATTGGATACATCAAATAGTTTACCAACAAGCATGACAACTAAGATTAATTGACACCCCTAGTTAAACTATGTGCCTAAGTTATGCAAAACAAGTAGTGGTTGATAAATAACTAACCTTGCAAGAAAAATTGTTAGTGAATCTTGTCCTTGTTCCTCACCAAATGTCGATTAGATGCTTGTACAGACTCAAACAAGACATGTTAGGGGGTTAGAAACACTTAAAACAGCCAAAAGGAGTGCTAAAAACTAAAATTTCACCTTTTGGAAAAATTTGTCCAGGTCAGGGCTGCTTATTTAGAGAGCAGGTCCACTTGTCTGGAAAGTAGGTCTGCCTGTCTAGAGGGCAGGTCTGCCTATCAGTTAGGTTCGGTCCACCTGTCTGGAGGTTAGGTCTGCCCCTCTATGAAAAATCTGCAAAAAAATTCATTTCTGGAGTCTATGGAGGGCAGGTCCACCCCTAGGCAAGGTTGGGTCTACCCCTGGAGGTTAGGTCCACCTGCCTGTCAAGTCAGGTCCACCCCTCTAGGTCAGGTTCACCCCTAGATGGTCAAGTCTGCCCCTCTGTAGGTCAATTCTACCTCTCTGCAACCTACACCTATAAAAAATGAAAACAACAACAAACGTGAAAGATACAAACCTATTTGTGGGTCCCACCAGGTGTGCCAGAAATGTGAACAAGCAAAAATATGTGTTAGAAAATGAGCAACAAATAAAAGAGTGCAAGCAACAAATATAAACACCCTACACCTCAAGATTGGAAAAATGATTAACTTAACAAAACAAAATGGAACCTTTTACCTTGTTGATTTGTCATTTGGTTGACCCTTCGATCTTTGATGTAGTGTATGCTCCTTTGATGGCAAGAGATGCAAGTGTGGGATGCAAGATGAATGGAAAATAGGTGATAATGGATGCAAATGCAAGTATTTGGCTAAGTATGGCTCAAGAGAAAATTTTGCAAGAGTTTGGCTAGCATAATGATCTCTCTCCAAAGTGAGAGAAAAGAGGGGGTATTTATAGAGAATTTTGGATTCTCTAGAGAAATGGATGGTTGAGATTAAACCAACATGGTCAAGATGTAGGGCTATGGCGAGTTGAGAACTCACAAGCCCTCACATCTTGACATATGGAATGTGAAGTGGTTTGAAAAGGATGATGTGGAAATGAGTTGGAAGGAGAGTACATAACATGGAGGTACTACATAGTACCTTGGGATTTGGACAAGATCTCCTCATAAAGGAAGTCTTTTACCCATTTGGGTGAAAGAACATGTGAGGAATTAAAAATTCCTCAAATATCCACATGGGAATGAGAGAAAGAATTTAAAATTCTTTGGAATGCATTGGGGGATTAAATGTGAATTAAAAATTCACATGGGGAATGGAGTGCCTTCTCCAAAAGGAGAAAGCCTTTAATAAGGTTGACTTAGGACACATTCCATAAATGACATGGGCATTAGGTTGACCTAATTAAGTGATTAAGGTTGTGCAAGTACCTTATTAGAAAAATTAATGACAGATTAGAGGCAAGTGGGAAATTATGGAGGATGTGACCCTAATGATGATTAGGGGTGTGCACATCTTAACCATGAATTAATATGATTAGAAGAGGGTTAGATGGTTAAGAGGGATTAGAGACCAACTTGCAAAATTTGGAGGATGTGACAATGAGAGAAAAAGTGAGAAATTAAAAATAAATTTAAAATTCCAAGAGGTAATATGACTAAATTACATAAAGTGATATATTTATTTAATTTAGAGAGGAAAGAGGGGAAAAGTATTTATTAAATTAAATACTTTGGAAACCTTATGTAGGACATGAAATATTAATTAAATGAATGATTTAATTAATACCAGCAAAGAGGATGAAGTAGATGAGCAAAGGGATGATTAAGGAGACGTCTTTGACCATATGGAAGTGGTCAAATTTAGGTGTACAGTTTGAAGTGTTTTCTTGTGAGAAACCAGTAAACTTTTTGACAAGTCAACCTTATCGTTGTCATTTTAAGTCCTTCCCATAGTTGTTTCCCTAACCTGCTCCGCAATGGGGAGGACCTGCCCTAACCTGCTCTTGCAGTGGGGTGGACCTACCCTGCAGAGGGGCGAACCTGCCTCCCTGAACAATCAATTTTACTTCGTTTGACCATTCCAAGCCTTCGTTTAACCATTCCAAACCTCTGTTTAATCATTTCAAGTATCCATTCACCCATTCTAAACATCCGTTCATCCCCTCCAAACTTTCAATTGCTCATTTCACCATTCGGGGACCTTGTTTTATTACCTAGAGATCTCATTTCACCATTCAAAAGACTTATTCCATCTTCTAGTGAGCCCGCTTCACCATTCGTTAGGCCCATTTGCCTGATTTAAACAAAAACTAGTGGGGAACCTAAAACCTTATCATTTGTTGTGATCTAAACATTTTCATTCTCATTCAGTCATCACAATTCACCCTTTAGTCCATTTTCACTTTTTGTCCAAGTCAAGTCTCATTTTTCTGCAGAGTGGCAAACCTACCCTGAAGCTTACTGCAGAAGGGTAGACCTACCCTAAAGTTTTTCGCAAAAGGGAGAACCTGCCCTGAAGTTTACTGCAGAGGGGTGAACCTACCCTAAAAACAACACTTTTTACCTTCCAAATAGCCTTTTTCATCATTTATTTAGTCGTTTTAGGCACCTGTCTGCTTGTTTTCATGTTCTGAGTAATCGTCCCCCTATTTCGAACATCCTTTCATCATATTAAGTGATCATCCCCTTAGTCAAAGCAATCACCCCCTCATTTCGAGCACATGTTTACTTAATCCGAGCATCTGTCTTTTACTTCTTTTTCACCAAAAAGGAAAACTTTCCCTTATCCTTGTGCGGACCTGCCCTTGCAGAGGGGCGTATCCACCCTTGTGCTCCAGAGGGGCAGACTTTTCCTTGCAAAGGGGCATATCCACCCTTTCCCTCCAGAGGGGCAGACCTACCCTCCAAACAACATTTTTCATCGTCTGTTTTGTCATTTTAGGCACCCGTTTTCCCATTTCAAACACCTATTTTCTCATTCTGAAGGTCAATCTCCCCGATCGAACATCCATTTAATCGTTCTGAGTCATCGTTCATCCATTTCAAGCCTCCGTTCAGTCATTTCAAGCACCCATTTTCCCATCATCAACACTTTTCTGTAAGTCATTGTTTCATTGACCAAATCACATGGTTGCTATTTAGAACATCATTAGAGTCCATATCTATCATCAAATCATCCATCCCAATCATCTAGACTTCATTTCAGGGGTTTTGATTTTTATGCAGAAACTTCCAGAGGCCATAACTTTTGACTCAGGTGTCTGATTGGGTTGAAATTTTATGGGTGGTTCCATTATGAGGTGGCATGTGGATTCCCAACAGACCTTGAGTTGGTTGGATCTCGTTTCGACACATTTTTGGGGCTCCTAACTTTCATCTTGACCCTCAAAATTGTAATTTAGTGTTTTTTTTTCAGTTTTTGAAAAATCTTTTTCATTAATAACTCAGAATGCATGTCTCTGATTTGGGATGTTAGTTGGAAATTCATCCTATCTTAGTTTTGGGTATTTTTTCAGAAAAAACTACTCTCAAAAGTATCTCTTTGAAGTTTCCTAAAATGGAAAAATTTGACAATTTTTGAAAACTACCAAATCTAGAAAAATTTGATTGTCAGCATCTTACGTCCTTTAAACCCCTGAACTTGGTGTAGAATCAATCCCATCACATCCTCCAATCATCCTAATCTGAGCTTTAATCTACTACCAATCTGAGCTTTAACCAAAATCCTAATCTACACTTGCCCTACCTTGGACAAACCTGGCCCTCAAACAACTAATTTCACCCTTTGTTCAATTGTTTCGGGCACCCTTCTTCTCATCTGAAGCATTCTTCACATCATTACGAGTATCCTTTCATCCATTCCAAGAGTCATTCTCCCAAACTGAGCATTCGTTCATCCATTTCGATCAATTCTTTACTCATTTCAAGCTTTCATTCATCCATTCTAAACATTTGAACTCTCCTTCACCCTTTTCAATCATTTGTTTCCTCATTCTAAGTAAACATTCATCCAGTTCGAACCTCCTATTATTTCAAACTCTTGTTCCGCTGTTCCAATCATTCATTTACTTGTTTCCAGTGATCTTTCATTCATCTTGAGCTTTCCTCTTCTTATTCTAAGAGTCGTTCATCCATTATGAGCAGTCGTTTACTTGTTTAAAGTATTCATTCATCCCTCTTAGTCATTCATTTACTCATTCTGAGTAATCATTCATTCATTTCAAACCTTCATCTTCTTTTTCTGAGAATCATTCATCCATTATGAGCAGTCGTTTACTCATTTCGAGTAGTCATTCATCCCTCTTGATCATCCATTTACTCGTTTTGAGTAATCTTTCATCTATTCCAAACCTCCTTCTCTCGTTCTAAGCAGTCATTTGTCCATTTCTATCATCCATCTCCCCAACCAGATCATCATTTTCCCCTTCCAAATTCCCTGAACTTTGTTTCAGGTTATTATCTGAATTGACCTAAGTGTCTGAATTGATCGCCATCATCAACATCTCCTTAAGATTGTCATTCATCCTAAGTTAATCATCACTATCAGCCCAATCAATCCACTTTTAATGTCAAGGTGGATTCGGTTTTTCAATCATCCATTTATCCTTTAATCTGATCAATCAGTATCCTAAGTCACCTAGGGTAATCTCTGAACGGGGTTTACAGTCCCTTTCGTCATCCTATCTGATCCATTAGTTGACCTTATCCAATCCAATCCAGTCACGTCCCTATCTGATCACCTTCGACCCAATCAATCTGCTTCCATCTCGAGGTATATTTGGTGTTGTATTCATCCTTTGATAATCAAATCAGAATCAATCCCATCGCATCATCCAATCATCCTAATCTGAGCTTTAATCAAATCTCGATCTAAGCTTGACCTAAATGCCGACTTGAGCTTTACTCCATTTCCATCCAAAATCTTTGATCCATCCTCTTTATCCTTTCATCATCATGAATCCTTATCCTCCATCAATAGTAGTAAAGGGAAACCCTAATTACATCGATGATGATAATGAAAGTCTTGTTGACCAAGAAGTATATTACATAGATCCCCTTGACGCTATCGTCGCTAGTAAGCTTTCTCCACCCGCTTTCCACAATCCAATCACCCCTTCAAACTATCTCGTTATGTCTTCATCCATGCCTAATCATGCTCCTTATGCTACCTTTGACAAGGGATATTCACTATCTGCCTCATCCACATATCCATCATATCCTTCATCTACACCTTTGTCTTATCTGACACTCGCATCATCTTATCCTAATCTTCCATCCCAATACTCTTATCATAATCCTGCACCCATTTCACACTATCCTAATCATCCATACCAATCAACCCCATCAACTTACCCTAATCCAACATCTACATCTCTCTATTCTAATCTAACATCCACATCTTCTTATCCTAATCCGTCATCCACATCTCCCTATCACAATCTGCCATCTCAATCCTCCCATCCTAATCCAGCATCCCAATACCTTTATTACAACACACCACCCATATCCTCTTGTCCTAATCCACTATCCCAATATCCCTATCTTAGTTCCCCATCTACTCTAGCATTGATCCACCATCCATGTCATCCAATCCCAATTCACCATACCAATATTCCTATCTTAACCCTTCATCCAATCTTAATCCCCCATCTACTCCTAGTCCTACATCCAACCCTAATCCTCCATCTACTTCTAGTCTCCCATCTACTCCTAGTCTTCCATCCAATCTCGTTCCTCAATATAATCCTTCATCAATCCCTAATCCTTCATCCACTCCTACCTCGCCATCTAAGCCTCAAGCATGCAAATTTCTCACTCTAAAAGTTCTCCAAGGACTCATGACAAAGAAGACATTCCCCACTCCCCCTCTTGAAGTCGTGGAACCATGCCATCCCAACCCATCATCCATGGTCACTAGTGATCAAACCCTTCTCCGTATCACACCTATCATTGATGTTACAACCCCTAGCACCGCTCAAACCACTGAAATCATCAAACCCACCAAATCCATTGAGCCCCCATCTCCTACTCTGAGAACCGCTGAGCCCATCGAAGATAACTAAATTCCATCACCATCTTCTACTCCTAGATCCACTCAACCCATCAAAGACACCCAAATCCAATCCACTTCTCCTACCCCTAGTATCACTGAAATCCCCTTTCATGAACTTCATGAATCCTCCATCCTTCCATCTCCCCCACTTGAGGAGTCTCTCCAACACTATGTCATCCTACTATCCACACAAGATGAGTCATACCAACAGCCTGATCCAAAACATGCCAACATATCCCCTTGTCCACATCAAGATCTTTTCAACCCACCTAGTCCTACTTAAGATCATAGTTTTCCATGCACTCCATCTCATGACTCCCTTGACATTGAAAATTCCACCGCTCCATCTCATGAGCCTGCATATCCATCTCCATCACATGATCCCTTATCACCTACTATCACAAATTGAGATCCTATCATATCACCTAATTCCTCTCCTAATACCACCCATCCAGATGTTGTTATCCCCTCACCTTCATCTCACAATCCTCCATCGTCACCTAAACCTACTATCCCCTTGGTACTCTCACATTCTTCCATGGTGGTCTCCTTGCAGAAGAAAAGGAACGCATATATACCACCCATCATCCTCTGCCTAATAATGGACTCGTATCATTCTTCCAAAATAACAAGAATCCTGTCATGGATTGAATTCTTAAGAGAATGAATTATCAAGGAAAAGGCTTAGGCCTTCATGAGCAAGGTATTTTAGATCCCATCCAGGTCAAAGAACAAATATGTATGCAAGGTCTTGGACATATTTCTCAAGACTCACAACCTAAATATGTTGGTACAACCTCTAGATGTCCTCAACGAGCCTCTTCCAAAAGAAATATAGGCTCTTCCCATCACTCCACAAGACCATTTTTTGCCATCACCCCTCCTCCATCATATCACCTCAAAAAAACCATCCATATTCCTCCTTCATCTTCTCCATCCATTTTGGGTCCTTACATCCCTCCATCCACCATCTCCCATCCTCCATCTACTTCATCTGATCCTATGTCTATTTTGGGCCCTTATACCCCACACTTACCACCACCATCCTATCCTACTTATCCTTCTATCCATCCATCACCTATCCATATCGCCCATCATAAACATCCCACTCTTATGTCCCCTAATAAGGATCAACAAAGGCACATACCTACACATCCTCCATCTACACATAATCCCCATAGTCCTACCCATCGCTCCACATCATCCATCTCCTCACACCCATCCCATTGCTACTAAAATCACTTTGGATGCTAAAAAAAAATGCATAAATATAAATATCCACATGAATCTAAAGCTCCTCATGTCCCATTGAAATGACTTGGTCAAGAAAAGAAAAATCAAAATCATACCCATCGGCCACAAAGGCCCACCAAAGCAAAGATCAAAACCATGTGGATCCCAAAGAAGAAAAATGCAATGCCTTCAAATAAAAAATATGTAACAACATCCAAAGTTGCTAATCATACACCCCTTTTATCTCCTAAATCTGTTTTGGGTCATTATGTCCCAAAATTCACTATCCCATCTCCTCCATTATCCCCACATCATTCATCCATTAATCCTCCTATCACTTCACCTCCACCACCATATATGCCAATGTTGGTCCTGAAAACATCCCCCCATCACACACCTACCCCATCATTCTATCCATACCATTTCCAGCATCCCATCCATTATCCCACATATCTTCCCCATCAAATCCCTCCAATTCATCCTCTTGCATAATCCACTTATCCTAATAAGGTTGTACCAACATCCAATAGTCAATTCAAACATGGGCTCTTAATACCTCGTATGGAACTTGATGCTTGAGTCCTTCATCCATCTCCTTATCACATGTCTTCCAAATCCACTTATCCACATCCCTATCCTTACCCATTTCCATCCACATTTTATCTAAAAATCCAAAAAATCCAAAAATCTAAAAAAATTCAAAAAAAGTCAAAAAAGTCAAAAAAAGTCAAAATAAAAAAATAGTAAAGAGAAATAATCCGTCCAATGGTGAAAACTTAGCAAACAAGTTCCTTGGATAAGTAGCATGATGAAAACCTAGCAAACAGGCATCATGCATAAATCCCCATATGTCCTTTTCCACACTTGGGGGCAGCTTCCTGATATGCATTCCCTCCATATGTTATGCTTCCAGCTATGCACCCATCTTCCTGCTATACATCCTCTTCATTCATCCCCTCCATCCTACCTATCTTCCACATCCTACCATCATATCCCATTTATCTCCCATCCCTCCATCCTTCTTGTGATCTTGATCAAAATAGGGGCACCTATCTATGCATGCTTTGGACACCTCTTGGTATACATTCCCTTCATCCATGTTCTATCGTATTCCTTATTCACCCATCCTATCCTCCTCTAGTTATCTCCTTTATCTTCCCATCCACTTGTCTTTTGTCCCTCCTGCCTCATGACACATGACATATTTAGAGTGGGGGCACTTATCTCCCTTTGTGACATAGTCCTTGGAGACATCATCCATCATAAAAATCTCTTCCATCTACCCACCATTATCTTCCTATCCACTCAAATAATCCCTTCCATCTCCCAATCCTTATCTTCCTATCCATCTATCATGACATACCTGTCATCCCCCCATCCTTATCATCCTATCCATCTAAACAATCCCTTTCATCCCACCATCCTTATCGTCATATCCATCTAAACAATCCCTTTCATCTCCTCGTCCTTATTTTCCTATCCATCTAACTGATCTCTTTCATCTCCCCATCCTACTCTTCCAATCCACCCATCTTTCTACTATTATCCATTCATCCCTATCCTCATCCCATCTTGTAATCCCTTGTCATTGGTATATGGCTATAGGCTTTTCCCCCACGCAATCCAACGCCATCTATCTCATCGTCATCACTCCCGCTTCTTTTCAACATCTTTCAAATCTCCTATCACTTTTCCTCCCAATTCATCTTTTGATACTTTGAATAACTATCATATCCCTAAGCTTCATGTGATTGTCATCATCCTATCTAATCCACTAGGTCTATCCTGTCTCATCATATCGGTCCCATCATTTTATCCCCTTCTCAGGGTTATCTTGTCATTATCCTTTATCCATCGTTTGTCTCTGGCCTTTTGTCGAACTACGTTGCCCCTGATCTTTCACTTAGGCAAGGTCGATCATTTGATCCGCCCCCAGGGATTTTTTCTGTCTTTTCTTGTTTATTCATCAAGGTCTTCATTATCCTATTTTGACCTTAATCCATGGTCAATCATCCGTCTTTAATCGAACTACTAGGACTCTGCGCTTTCACGTAGGCAAGGCTAATCTTCGATCGGCCCCCGAGCCCATAGGTCTTTAGGGTGTGTCAGTCTCATGTCTTGTCTCTCTTGTGTCATGTCATCAAGCTATGCCCTTATATAGTTGGTTCTTAACAAACAAGATCCACTTTTATCATCAGATCTAATCGGTTTTGAATACCTTGCGTCATATCGATCTTTGAGTTTAGTATCCATCAACCGTCTCAATAGGATGCATCCTTCCTAATAGACCTCATCAATCCCATCCACCCCCTTGATCCTATGGCAAAGGATGTTTGAAATTGATTGTGATCTTTTAATGCTTTTGGCCTTTTTTTATCATTTGAGCTCCATATCATCACTTGTCATGGTTTCCTTGATCCATCATATCATGGTGCGCTTTGACTAGTCAACATAGGGGTGTATCTTGATCTTTTTGCTTTGTTGTTATCTTCTTGGTTGTCCCACGTAGTACCCACCAAGACTCCTTGGTCTTGTGTTATGTTGGGGCATCCTCTTGTGCTTGTGACTATTCCAATTCCTGGCCTGACCAATGTCTTCATGACTTTGGGGTGTTGAAATAGCCCTCTTGTCTGTTGTGTTTTATTTATGCATTAGATACTAATCTGCCTTGGTTCTTCATACCCTAGTGCCTTGTGTCTTATTCTATAGCAAAAATCAGTTCTTTGAAAATGGAAAATTGCATTAGGATTGCATTTCATCTCCCATTCCATCCTCTCATCTATCAAAATCCCCCCCCATCCATTCATCCTTCATCACTCTCCCTCCCCTATCCATCCAATCCCTTATCATCATCTCTTCAAACTTCTTAGAATAATATCGATTGGTTATTCTAAGCATCTTGTCCCCTATCGTCTTTATGCATTTCATCCATTCAAGCTAGCACACATCATCTAATCACATCCTTGATCTTGTCCCCAGCCTTGTTACAAGCCTCGATCCAATCATCCTCATCATCGTCCTCACCCTCGGGATGTATCCTTCCCTATCGTTTGGTGTTGTTTTGGGATGTATCCTTCCCTCATCAACAACCCTTTTTTTATTCGGATGTATCCTTCCCTATCCTCATGTTGTTTTGGGATATATCCTTCCCTCATCAACAACACTTTCATCATCATCCTCGGGATGTATCCTTCCCTATCCTTTTGTGTTTTCTTGGGATGTATCATTCCCTCAATGATAACACTCCATCCATCATCAACCCATTTTGGCTTGTAGCAGGACTAGGGAAACATCACCTCTTGTCCTTAAATCCATTTGTGCTTCTCATCATCTCCCATCGCTTATCATCCTTTTTGCAACCTCTTCCTCATCTCCCCTTTCATCATCTCATCCATTTCGAGAGCACACTTGTGTTCTCTTGAACCCGCATGTCCTCTCAAGGGGGAATCCTCAATCCCTAATCTTCATCTTCACCCCCATCATTCCTTCATAGTCACTCCTTTGAATGACCGGGCATCTTTCCCAATTTGACCATCTTCTTCTGGGTTCTATATTTTAATATTCTTTTAAATGATGCTACTTCATAACACCATCTCAAAGAGGGGAAAAATGTAGACATCCAAATTTGGACACTTTCATTTGTCCAAATTTATCCCTTTTCATCTAAACATCCCCTTGCATTAATTAGGTAATATTGATATTATCTAATTAATACCCTTAGTTATTCTAACTCCTAAGGTATATAGTTAATAATTAAATACCTTACTCCTTTACTCCCCCTTTCATCAAATGAATTAAATAAATATGACATTTATTTAATTCCTCACATGTCACATCCTTTCCCTTAATCCTAATCAACCTCTTAATCTCATCATTAGGGATGTGCACATGCCTAATCCTTGATTAGGATGTGTCACATCCTCCAACTTTTGCAAGTTTGCTTCTAATCCTCATTACCCTCTAATTATCTTCTAATTACTAATTAGTTAAGTCTAATTAGTACCTTGGTAAACTCTCCCCATCCCCAAGGAATTTTTAATTCCTTTTTATTCATCCAAGACTTCTCTCTTCCCCATGTCAATTTTTAATTCACATTTATTCCTCCAAGGAATCTTCTCTTCCCCATGCATCTTCTATAATCTTTGACTTCTCACATCAAGTCACATGTGGACAAGTGCTTCCCTTTTTAGAACCTTGTCTTGTCCATGGGATTATTCCAATCATGTGAATTTTTAATTCACATTTATTCACCCAAGATTCTTCTCATTTCCCAATGTACTTGCAAGGTACTTGTCTTTCCTCCACATCACTTGTCCTTATTCCATCTCACTTACACATAATCACATCCTAGGCCACTTCACCCTCCACATGTCAAGATGTGAGGGCTTGTGAGTCCTCAAATCACCATATCCCTTCATCTTGGCCTTGGTGGCTTAATCTCATTGATTGAATTCTCTAGAGAATTCACATTCTTCTATAGATACCCCCCTCTTCTAATGCATTTAAGAAAACTTAACCATTTTCACCCTTATGCTACCAATTTGATTACTCAACTTGTAAGCATTTTCCCTCATCTAATCAAGTCACTTATCCACTAGCATTTTCATTTTATCATATTGTTCATCTTACATCTAGCCATCTCCATAGCCATCCAAGGAACACACAAGCTTTTAAACATGAAGGGCCAACCAAGGGATTCAACTTCACAAAGGTATAATCATTTACAATCATTATTTTTCTATATTTCTTTCTGTTATCATTCATTAGGCTAATCTTTGAGGCGTTCCTTTTTTTTCTTTATATTGCAATTTAGTTATTTTTCACCTTTAGGATAGGATAAACTCAAGGCTTCACACTCTCTATCTAACTTACCCATATATACCTCTTTTTCTCTCCCTCCCTCTCTCCTACCCTCCTTCCCTCTCTCAATCTCTCTACCTTCCTCCTTACTTCTCTATCTCACTATCTCTCTCTCGCCTTCCCTCTCTACTCTCTTTATCTCTATCTCACCTCTCTCTCCCTACATACATCCTTCCCTCCCTATTATCTCTCTATCTCACATCCCTCTCCCTCCCTCCCTACCTCTCCTTCCCTCTCTACTTCTCTATATCTTCTCTGCCTCTCTCTACATACCTCTCTCTATTGTTCTATATATCCCTATATACCTCTTTCTCTCTCCCTCCCTTTGTCCTTCCCTCTCTCAATCTATCTACCTTCCACCTTACCTCTCTACTTATCTCTCTCTCCCCCTTCCCTCTCTACTCTATTTTTTCTATCTCACCTCTCTCTCCCTACCGATCCCTCCCTCCCTCATCTCTATCACACCTATCTCTCTTCTACCTCTCTAACTACCCCCTCCCTCCCCTCTCCCTCTCTCTACAATCTATCTCAACTATTCCCTTTACCTCTCTCTCTCTCTCTCTCTCTCTCTCTCTCTCTCTCTCTCTCTCTCTCTCTCTCTCTCTCTCTCTCTCTCTTTGTATTTATCTCTATATCTCACCTCTCTCTCCCTCCCTACCTCTCCATCTATCTAACTATGCCTCCCTTTATAACTCCATACCACTCTCTCTCTACCTACCTTTGTATCTCACCTATACATATTTTCCTCTCCCTTCCTCCCCTTTCTCTCTCTCCCACACTCTTCTCTCTCACACCCTCTATCCTCTATTTCTCTCTTTGATGTGCGCCAAGATTTGATACAAAAAGTGGAGGAATGTGGGAAGATTTACAAAAATAGGGAAGGAGAGAGGGAGAGGTAGAGAAGGAGAGAATGAGAGATAAAGAGGAGAGAGGGGGAGAAAGATATCAGATAGAGAGAGATTAGATAGGGAATGAGAGGGAGGGAGAATTCAGAGAGAGGTGATAGAGAGAGGGAAGGAGGGAGGGAGGGAGAGAGAAAAAGGTATAAAGGGATAGGTAGGTAGAGATAATTAGAGTGGTAAATAGAGATGGAGGGAGAGGTAGGTAGAGAGGGAGGGGGAGATAGAGAGAAGTAGAGAGGGAAGGAGAGAGGGAGGGAGACATAGGAAGGTAGAGAGAGAGATATGAGAGAGAGGTCAGATAGAAATAGTAGAAAGAAAGGGAAGGATGGAGAAGTGAGAAAAATAGGGGTGATAGAGATTGATAAAGAGAAGTGGAGGGGACAAAGGGACAGATAGAGAGAGTGAATGGCAAGATAAAGAGTAGAGATGGGATGGGAGATAGAGAGAGAGGGTGAAAGTGAGAGAGAAAGAGGGGGAGAGAAAGGGAGAAAGGAGGGAGGGAGGGGGAGGAGAGAGAATTAGGGAGAAGTGAGAGAAATATAGGTGATAGAGAGATGTGATAGAGATAAGTAGAGAGGTGAGGAGGGAGGGAGGGAGAGAGAAATATGTATGAAGGGATAGGTTAGATAGAGAGAAGTAAAGAGGGAATTTGGGTGGACAGAAGAGAGAGATAGAGATAGATAGAGAGAGAAGGGGAGATAGAGAAAAGTAGATATGGAAGAAGGGATGGAGTGGAAGAGAGGTGAGATAGAGAGGAGTAGAGAGAGATAGATAAATAATGGAGATATAGAGAATTAGAGAGGTAGAGAGAAGTAGAGAGGGAAGGAGAGAGCAAGAGAAAGATGGAGAGGGAGGGAGGGAGAGAGAGGGGAGGAGAGAGTGAGAGATAAATAGGGGAGGGAGAGGGGGAGAGAGAGAGGGAGAGAGATGTGATATAGAGAGAGTAGAGAGTGAAGGGGGGAGAGAGGAGGGAGGAAGGGAGGGAGAGGGAGATGGAGGTTATAGAGAGATGTGATAGAGAGATAAGTAGAGAGGGAAGAAGGAAGGTGGAGAGATTGAGAGAGGTAAGAAGGGATTGAGGGAGAGAGAAAGAGGTATAGAGGGATAGATTAGATAGAGAATTTTAGAGAGGGAATATGGGTGGGAGGGAGGAAGAGAGATAGAGAGATAGGTAGAGGGAGGGAGAGGAGAGATAGAGAGTAGAGAGGTAAATAGATAGTGAGGGAGACATAGGTAAGATACAAAGTGATGGATGGAGAGAGAGAGAGAGAGGAGATAAAGATAGGCAGAGAGGGAAGGAGATGTAGAGAGAGGAGAGATAGAGAGAATTAGAGAGGGGAGGGAAGAAGAGGTAGGGACGAGATAGAGGTGAGTGTGTGTGTGTGTGAGAGAGAGAGAGAGAGAGAAAAGGAGGGGAGATAGGAAGAGGGAGGGAGAATGAGAGTAAAGAGGGAAAGGGGGAGAGAGATAGAGAGAAAGAGGGGGGTGGAGAGAGAGAGATAGAGAGAGTGGTAGGGAGTGGAGGGAGAGGTAGGTAGAGAGAGGGAAGGAGAGAGGGAGGGTTAGGAGGGAGGGAGGGACAGAGGGAGAGTAATATGGAGAGAGGGAGAGAGTGGTGAGATAGAGAGAAGTAGAGAGATAAGGAGAGAATGAGAAAGAGAGAGAGGGGGAAGTTGGAGGGAGGGAAATGTAGAAATAGATAGGTGAGATAGAGAGAGGGAAGAAGGGAAAGTTAAGAGATGGAGAGGAGAGAGTGAGAGGGATGGAGAGATAATTGTGAGATAGTGAGGAGAGAGTGAGAGAGAAATAGGGGAAAGAGAGGGAGAGAGAGTGATAGAGAGAGATGGAGAGGTAGGTAGAGGGAGATAGAGGTGTGTGTTTACATGAGAGAGAGATGGGAGAGGCACGAAGGGAGGGAAGGACAAAAGGAAGAAATACTAAGAGGAGAGATAGAAAGAAGGGGAGGGAGGGTGAGGTAGAGAGAGGGAGGGAGAGGAGAGATGGATAGAATCTTAGAGAGGGAAGGAGGGAGGGAGAGTTAGGAAGGGAGATAGAGGTGTAAGAGAGAGAGAGAGATAGAGAGAGGAGAAAGTGAGAGGGAGAGAGAGATAATTGTGAGCTAGAGAGGAGAGAGAGAGAGGGGGGAAGAGAGGGAGAGAGAGAGGTAGAGGGAGGGAGAGGAGAGATAGAAAGTAGAGAGGGAAAGAGGTAGAGAGGGAGATAGGTGAGATATGGAGTGATGGAGGGAGAGGCAGGTAAAGAGAGGGAGATGGGAGACAAAGATAAGTAGATAGGGAAGGAGATGTAGAGAGAGAGGAGAGATAGAGATAAGTGGAGAGGGGAGGGAGGGAGAGGTAAGGAGGAGAGAGAGAAAGAGAGAGAGGAGAGAAAAGGAGGGGGAGAGGAAGGGGGAGAGAGAGAGTAGAGAGTGAAGGGTGGAGAGATAGATAGAGAGTAGAGGGAAGGAGAGAGTAAGAGAGAAAGAGGGGGGAAGGTGGAGGGATAGAGAGGTAGAGAGAGTGGTAGTGATTGGAGGGAGAGATAGGGAAGGAGAGAGGGAAGGAGAGAGGTAGGGATAGGAGCGAGAGAGGTAGGGATGGAGAGAGATGGATATAGAGTGGTGAGATAGAGAGTAGAGACGTAAGGAGAGAACAGGAAAGAGAGAGAGGGAGGGTGGGAGAGAGATGTAGAGAGAGTGGAGAGATAGAGAGTAGAGAGGTAAGTAGAGAGAGGGGGGTTGGAGGGAGGGAGAGGTAGAAAGGGATAGTTTTGATAGAGAGAGGGAAGGAGGGAAAGTGGAAGAGAGAATGGTGAGATAGAGAGGAGAGAATGAGAGGTAAGGATAGAGAAAAAGCTAAGAGAGAATGAGAGAGAGAGAGAGAGAAACAGGGATCAGGGAGAGATGGAGAGATATGTAGGTAGATGAAGGGAGAGGAGAGATAGAGAGTACAAAGGGAAAGAGGTAGGGAAGGCTACATAGGTGAGATAAAGTGGGATGGAGAGAGAGTGGAGGGAGTGGTTGGTATAGAGAGACAGTGGAGATACAAGTGGAAATATAGAGAGAGTGGAAGGATAGAGAGAGAGAGAAGAGAGAGGAGAGAGAGAGAGGAGAGATGGAGAGTAGAGAGGGGAGGAAGGGAGGGAGAGGTAGGGAGAGAGAGAGAGAGAGAGAGAATGGTGAGATAGATAAAATGAGCAATTTTGAGAGAAAGAGGGCGGACGAAGGGAGGAACAAAAGGGAGAGAGACTAAGAGGAGAGATAAAAAGAAGGGGAGGGAGGGTGAGGTAGAGAGAGGGAGGGAGAGGAGATAGAGAGAGGTAGAGAGGGAAGGAGGGAGTGAGGGAGGGTTAGGGAGGGAGATAGAGGTGTGTGAGAGAGACAGAGAGTGTGTGTGGTGAGATAGAGAGAAGTGAGTGAGAGGGAGGGAGAGAGAATTGTGAGAGAGAGAGAGAGGTCGGTAGAGGGAGGGAGAGGAGAGATAAATAGTAGAGATGGAAATAGGTAGGGATGGAGGCATAGGTGAGATATAGAGTGACGGAGGGAGAGGTAGGTAAAGAGAGGGAGAGGGGAGATAAAGATAAGTAGAGAGGGAAGGAGATGTAGATAGAGAGAAGAGATATAGAGAAGTAGAGAGGGGAAGGAGGGAGAGGTAGGGAGGAGATAGAGGTGAGTGAGTGTGTGTGGGAGAGAGAGTGAGAAAGATGATACAACTTGTTGACTACTAAAATTTGACATGTTGATTATTGAAATTTGACTATCTGAAAAATTATAAGATCTTCCAAAAACTAGAAGTTTCATTATAACTCCAAGAGATCTGAAACCACCCTCAAACATCCTAAAACTATATACATGAAATATAAATTAAAGTATAAGAAAGTAAATTTCCATATGTAAATTTTTGTTTCATGTATATAGTCTCCCTAGTAGAGAAAGAAAAAAAGAAAGAGTTCACAAAAATGCTTTGCGAAAATTCATGCTTCACATTTGGCAAGTGCTATATTTTGTGCTCGCCAAACAAAGAGCACCAAAATTAATTAAATTTTGACATACCAAGCCTTAGGCTCGGTCATCTGATCCATTTGGCGAGTGCCAAATTTAGTTATTTTGAGAAGTTTGTGCATACAAGTGCATTTTGTATAGGAAGACACACAAATAGCAAAGGTGCATGCTTGCATAGAACATATTCCTATTTGGCATAGGTGCATGGTTGCATAAAATATGTGCCAATTTGGCATAGAAGAATGCTTGCATAGCACATACACTAAAGTGGCATAGGCACATAGGGTGTGGTACATGCATAATTTGGCACAAGCGAGCTAATGGGTAATACATCCACCTCATTCAGTGTCACATGCACATTAGGTTGTGGAATAAGCATAATTGGGTGTGATGCATGTGCACTACATGGTTCATACATAATAGGTTGTTGTACAAGTGCACCAATTTTTCATGTAACACACCATGGGTAGTTCATGCACACAAGCATTGAGTGAGTAGATAGTGTTAGAAAAATTGTTTGTTGGGGAATGTTTAGATTAGGGTTTAAGGGGAAAATGAGCTAGAGTTGAGGAAAATGAGGGTGAACACATTTTTTTGGATATGGAAACATGTGGTATGGTAGTAAAATGGAGTGTTCTAGATGGGAAAAACCTGGTTGGATTGGAAAATGGGTTAGGGAAATGAGAAAATGGGTTAGGAAAATAGGAAAATGAGTTATTCAAATGAGAAAATGGGATAGGGAATTTAGAAAATAGATGGGTTTAGATAGGAAAATAAGTTAATGAAATGAGAAAATGGCTAGATAGGGTGGGGAAAGGGGATTCAAAATGGGGAAACAAATGGGTTGGATGGGAAAAGGGATGGGCTAATGAAATAAGAAAATGGCTAGGTTGGGTAGGAAAATGGGAGGGGAAATGAGAAAATAAATTGGTTTACATATGAAAAAATTTAAGGAAATGAGAAAATGGTTTGGTGGGATGGGAAAAAAGGAGAGGAAATGATAAAAAAATTGTTTTAGATAGAAAAATGGGTTAAGGAAATGGGAAAATGGATGGATTTATCTGAAAAATGGAAAATTTCACTAGTAGAGGAAATCAAGACCATACTTGCGCCTAATCCTGAAATGGAACAACTTCCATCAAATTCTAAAGTCCAAAGTTCATAGGAAATATCCAAACCACTAAGTTCAGTATCTTTGTTTGGTTCTAAAAAGAGCATATAGTTCCAAATATTTTATTCTTCAAACAAAATATGTTACCTAGGATCCTCTAACATCAATACTATAAATTTGGCTTTTGGCTTCAGGTTTAGGTTTACCTTCTTGTTTCCTATGGGAATTGAGGTGTGAGACTAGTCCATCTAAATTTCACCTCCTAATTTTTTGCAGAAGGTTCTACTCAAAAGAATGCCATAACTAGTTGGGATATTTGCTACTAGGATGGTTAATTTAAGCTTTTTTCCAAGATAAGTTGCAAGAGAAACCTAAGAATATTTAATTTGTCCAACCAAAGGCACATGTTTGGACTCCATGGAATAAAATTTTCCAAAAATTTTAGTCAAGGACAATCCCAAAGCTTGAGCCACTTTTGCAGGCATATCATTATCAAAAGAACCTTAATCAACAATATAGTTACTTAACCTATATATGTTAATAAATAGACACATAGAAATGATTAGCTTTTTCCTCTAGATTATTTAATATGATATTTTTTCATGGATAAACTAGATGAGGGCTCCTTGGCATTAATCATTTGTTCATCTAAGACTAAATGAGTTTTAGAACTCTCATATTTCACATACTTTACTAATCTATCTAGAATTCCTTGGGATTCATTTTTAGGTACTCTTCCTATGAAATCTGTATTTTGAAGTTCTTACAAAAATCCACTATATCAAAAGAATTAGAATTTCTAGCTAATGGTGAATCAAGAATTTTATGAATATTGTCTGAAACTTTCTAACTTCATTGAGAAGGAGAACCATTCTTAGAAGCACTAGATTTGTTCAACAAGAATTTTGTGGTATTATGTGTACCTTTATGATTTAAATTTTGTTTACCATGATTTAATATTGCTTAGGAAGAATCATCCAAAGTAGTATAAATATTGCCTCCTCTCTCAAAATCAAATTCATATTCAAGAAATCCAATTGTAGAGTCACCACACTGACCAAAAACACTCTCTTTATCAGTTATTTCCTCAATAACCTCCTTCATTGTAGTCATTTGTATGAATCTATTCATCTCTAGGAAATATACTCCATCATGACCAGTGGTTAAATGAAAATTGCACATATTCTTTGTATTCCCACCAAGAGGTGCTTCTATATCCAATCTTTGTTGAGTGGGTAGAAGAGGAAGAGTATTATTATTTGATTGTATGTTTCCTTTTCTAGATATATCTTGATATGGTTGGGAAATTTTGGGCATTTTTCTCTTCAGGGAAATTATGTCATTAGCTAATATTTGAATCATAGGATCTGATGAGGTACAAGCTTGAGACTTACTTAAATGCAATTATCGTTTCCATTTTCTTGTGGTAATCAAATCATCTTCTAATTCAATTTCTAGAGTATGTGCTATATCCAAATCAGCTACCCATGCTCTTCTTAGATGAAAGATAATATTGAATGGTTATGCATTAATGAAGAAACATATTTTTATTCTCAGGAATGGGTCTTTTTATATTATCAATTTTATTCACCAATTTATTGAACTTAGCAACAAACTCTCTCATAGTTTCATGAACCTCTTTCTTAAGATGAGCCAATTATGCAAGTAACAAGTGTTCATCTTCAAAAAAATTAAATATATTCTCAAATTGAGCTCTCATTGCTTCCCACAAATTAATAGAAGCATTAGGAAGGTGGTATAACTACATGGAATTAGTGTCAGTGAATGACTCCACAAATAACCTAACTGTTATATGTCTTCATGTTGTACACCTAGCACCCCACATGCAACAAAGAAGGAATTAATGTGTTCATCAATTAAAAATTTACCACCTCCTTTAAAATTAGGAATATTTTTCCTGGAACCTTTAGACAATTCATGTAGCTAGATGCCAAGTGCCAAAGGTCTTATTGCTTCCCCCCATGAACTAGTAACTGATGATCCATGTTTTGTGCAAAATTAACAACCAGGGAAACTATAGTGCTATCTAGGATAAGAGCTTGATAGGTATGAGAATAATTTTATTCTCTCATTATTGAGGATGGATTACTTTTGAATATAGTTTTCCTATTTAGTCTTGCAAAAACAAAAAAATTACCTTCATGCAAGGTTTTGAAAACTAGATCAATAATACCTCCCCTTCATTCACTTCTGGTACCTTCATTCACTTCTGGTATATCTTCTAGAATCAAGTGTAATTGAAAAAGATTCAACAACTTATCTTCTAATGTGCACTCTAGGAAGAGCAATGATTCGATCAATGATTTGTAATTGTTGTCTCAGTCTTAGCCTTCTAATTTCTTCACCTAGCTCTTCCTCTTCTTCCAAAACTTGGTTAACTTTGTGATCTACTCTTATGCACTCCTTCTAGACCTCCAAGACAAGGTGTTTACTTTTGATAATACATGTCTTCTTGTTCCACTTGTACCCAATTTAAATCTAGTTGAAGCAAGAGAAAGACATCATTATGAGGAAAAACCATGATTATTCATGAAAGAATCAAACAAGAATATGTAAGGCAACTGTATAATTATCTTTATCTGATTCCCTAGTAGATTTTCCAAAAATATGTTTTCTAATAGATTTGAACCTTTATATTTATGATATAAATTTAACTCTATTTCCAAAACAAGATGCAATCGAATACCAATAGTTGAGTTAATTGTCCCTATGTGCAACAATTACTCTCTAAATTTTTTGTGAGGTACAAATTCATCTTTACATTTTCAATAAAATCTCAACAATGTGAACTTAAAATAGTGTGTGTTTTTTACCAGAAAGTAGAAAAGGCATATAAATCTTCCATACTCAAAAGCTTGTAAGCATTGAATACAATGAATGGATTCAAGAACATATATAAATCACTAGCACACAAGCTAGTCTAGCATCCCATATAAGATAAAATGAAATTATTGAATTAAAAAAATACTAGAACTAAAGTCAATCATATAAATGAAAACATTACTCATTCACACAAAAATTATATAACTCAAGGAATTAACCAAACACATAGATTCTAATTAAATTCCTCTTTCATTCAGATGACATCTACTACACACACAAATGTAAAGTTTTCAATTCCATATATGTTATTCCAAAATTGTGATCCTTATTAAGAGAGATTCAAGTTATGCTTAATTACATATATATCAAGCGAGTATTAACTTCTTTCAAATAACCACCCAAAATCAAGAAAGTACTTTTAACTTCATAATATAAAGTTCATAAGAGATATTTGTTGCAAGTACGAGAAAGTTTGGTGGTGTTGTCATTAATGTTGTCATTGATGTCAACACGGTATAGGATGTTGTAGATTGTGCATGTATAGTTGAGATGCTATTCAGATGTTGTGAGTACATGGAGCTATCTTTTATGGCATTTCAGATGTGCTGAAATGATGGGTTACCAAGTTCTTTCTAGAAAATTAATAAAGAGTGAAGTTAGAGTTATGTATGTGTTCAGAATGTGCTCCAATATGTGTTTCACATTTCTTTTGTGTTGATCCTATGCTTGTGAAAATCTGAAGGATTGTTTTTGGGCATCTATTAGTGACATCTCCTAGTTTTTTTAGCTTTTGGTTTGATGGAGTGTGAAAGTTGTGTTCACCAGTATGTGAACTAGTTTGACAAAGTTGTTTTTCCATGGATTGGGAGAAATTTCTTTGCTTTGCAGTCATCCGCTAATTTTCTTCATGTCTTACAGACTTGGAATATGTCTTGTAAGGGTGGTCTCTATGTTTATGTGAAGGTGTTCGTGGTTTGGTGCTCCAGAAGGCGAGTTCCATTGCTTCTATGTGTATCTGTAGACTCTAGTTGGACTGTTGGAAGGTGTTTTGTGTACAAAGGTTTTTGCACTTGATGCAGATGTATCTGAAGGTATCTAAGATGTGTTCTCATGCATATTGAAATGTATTACATCATCTTTGTGTTATCTTCTTACTGGAAGCGTGTACTTCAATGTTCATTTGTGTTTTCATTAGGTTTGGCCGACCTAGTGTTTACACTTCATATGAAGGATTAAAAATTTAATTAAGGAAGCATGTGGTTGATCCAAGACATTGTTTTGGGTCATAGTTAAGTATTGGCGTGGTCCACTCCCATTCCTTTCCATCACGGGAATGCTGAGTTGCTAACCTGGTTTCAATTTATGAAATAAAGCGTATGTAGCTGACCTTAGAGAAAGTTTTTAAGGTTGAAGATGGTATAAATGCAAGTCAAGATGCGATGAATTAAATCATACAAATTAATGAATTAAGCCACTAGTGAGAATCAGAGTTGTGTGAAAGTGAGTTGAGGTAGCAGCACTTTATTGTGTTAGATTCCTGAAACCAGTGAGCTGAAGGTTTCTGCAATCTTCTAATCAAGGTTGCGATGTGTGTAAATTGTTGTGGTGGATCTTTTTGTTATATTTTGTATCTGTAGGAAGTGAGCCTCCCTATTAGACAATGAGTATTTTCTGTAGGAAGTGAGCCTTTGTATTTGAGTTGTTATTACTTTATATTGTGAGTTAATCCTCACTGTGGTGTTTCCCTCATTGGGTTTTCCACATAAAATCTAGTGTTCATTGTGTTGATTTTCTTTTCTCTTATCTGCATTGCATGTTCATACTTAATAACGAAATTGTGTCGCTGAGAAGTTTATAAGTGTTTTTGAGTTTTGAGTTTGAATTTGGTGACAACTGATTCACCTCCCCTCTTAGTTGTTTTGTGCCTTTTAAAAATTGGTATCAAAGCTTTGGTTGCTTGGTGAAGAGCTTAACCGCTTAAGGTAGATCCAATGGCGCATAATTTGGTGATCTCTATGTTCGACGGATATGATTACAGTGACTAGAAAGTGTAGATGAGAGGTTACATTATCTCTCTTGGTTACAAGACCTAGAAAGCTATTGAGATGAAGTATGTTGCACTAAAAAGTGGTCCTACTATTGCACATGAGGTTTCTACTTATAAGGAGAATGAAAAATCAAGGTATGCAATCTATAGTGCTTTATCTAAGATAGAGTGAACTAAAGTTATTTCTTTGGGAACTGCTTATGAAGTTTGGAAGAAGTTGGAAGATCTTTATGAAGGAAATGATAGATTGAAATTGACAAAGAAGCTAACAAAAAATGAAGATATAAAATTTTGAAAATGGAAGAAGGTGAAGATATTGCAAGCTATTTCCAAAGGGTTGATCTTGCAGCAAATGAAGTTAGGAATCAAGGGGGCACTCTGACAGATGAAGATATAATTGAGAAGATTATAATGACCTTACCAGAGTGTTACAATGATAAGGTTTTAGTTATTGAGGAAATGTATGATCCTAAGAAATATACTAAAGAATAGTTATTTGGAACCTTGGCTGCATTTGAGATGAGAAAGTTTGGAAAGAAAGAGAAGACCAAAATAGCTTTTAAAGCAACAAAGACTAAAGATGATCCAGATAGTGATGGTTCAAATGAGTTAGAAGCGAAATTTACAAGGAATTTGAAGAAAGGTACCGGTAAGTATAAAGGTATGTTGCCCTTTAAATGTTTTAGTTGTGGTAATATTGGTCATTATGCTTCAAGATGTCCGAATAGAGATGTATATAAGAAGAAGAGAGATCATAAAGATAGAAAGGATAAGAAATTCAAGAAGTTGTATTATGTTAGAGAAGAAGATGGAATCTCTAATGATGAATATGATTATGAGGGTGATGATAGTGAATGCTTGTTCTTAGATTTGGAGAATAAATCTTTTTTTGCTAACTCTGGAAGATATGCAAGAGAAAGTGATTTAAAAAACAAGGTACTCTGGTCACCACCTTTCATGCTAGACATGATGAAGACTATTGGCTGATTGATAGTGGATGTTCTAATCACATGACCAGAGATAAAAGTAAGTTCACTAAACTTGAAAAGTATGATTGTGGTTTGGTTGAATGTTTGGTGATGATTCTGGAGCAAAGATTGTTGGGAAAGGTATAATTAGTTTTGATGGAATACACAACATTCATGATGTATATTATGTAAAAGGATTAAGGCATAACCTTTTGAGTGTTGGATAGATGTGTAGCAAATGTTTCAAACTTTTGTTTCAAGATAATTTATGTGAAATTAGAAAAGGGTCTAGAGCTATGGTTGTTGCAGGAAGGAGAACTCATGGAAACATCTATCGGCTTAAGGGTGTTGATGTTCAATGCCTTGTATCTTAGGTTAATGAAAGTTGGCTATGGCACCGAAGAATGGGACATGTAAACTTTGATAATCTGGTCAAGATTAGTTCAAGAGAGGTTGCCTAAGATCTTCCTAAAATCACAAAGCCTGCTAATACTACTTGTAGAAGTTGTCAGTTAGGGAAATAGACAAGATGTAGTTTCAAAGGAAAAAACTAATATACTACTAGAATGCTAGAATTAATTCATAATGACCTTTGTGGTCCTGCCAAGATAGGAAGCCTAAATGGTGACATGTATTGCATATTCCTTATTGATGATTATTCTCGAATGACATGGGTCTATTTTCTTAGAGAGAAGACTCGAGCCCTGGATAGGTTTAAAGTGTTCAAAGCAAGAGTAGAAAATGAAGTGAACCTAAGAATTAAATGTTTGAGATCTGATGATAGAGGTGGAGAATTTACTTCTAGTGATTCAATGCATTTTGTGAAGAGCATGGAATAAAGAGACATTTTTCTGCTCCTAGAACTCCTTAGCAAAATGGATTTGTTGAGAGAAAGAACCAGATTGTGTAGGAGGCCGCAAGAACCATGATGAAAGAAGCAAATGTACCTGATGTATATTGGAGAGAGGAAATACACACTATTTTTTATATTCTCAACATGGTTCATATCAAAGGCAATAGCACAAAGACTCCTTATGAGTTATGGACTAGTAAGGCTCCTACTATGAAATACTTAAGGTGTTTCGAAGTGGATGTTACATTAAAAGAGATGATGAGAATCTTGGGAAGTTTTATGCTTGATTTGATTAAGGGATTTTCCTTGGATTCTCAGCTACCAGCAAAGCATATAGATGCTTCAATAAAAGATTGAGGAATATTGTTGAAAGTGTTAATGTGAAGGTTGATGAGGATATCCACAGACCTATTGAGATAAGTGAAGTTGAAACAAATGATCCTATTTGTGCACCAATACTTGAAGAGAATAAGGAGAGGAAGAAGAACAGACTGGAGAAGAAGAAGAAAATGCATCGAAACTTGTTCCTAAAACTCCTAAGTATGTCCAAAAAAAAATCTAAATGAATAGATAATTGGAGATAAGAGTGAAGGTGTGAAGACAAGAAGTAAAGTAGCAGCTGAGATAAATTTATGTTTAATTTCTAAAATAGAGCCTAAGTTTGTGTGTGAAGCATGTGAAGATGAGATTTGGGTTAGAGCTATGAAAGAAGAGTTGCACCAAATTAAGAAGAATCGTACATGGGAACTGGTTCCTAGACCTGTGAATAGAAATGTAATTGATTCAAAGTGGGTGTTCAGGAATAAGTTGAATGAAACTGGTGAAGTTATAAGAAAGAAAGAAAGACTTGTATGCAAAGGATACTCACAAGTTGAAGGCATATACTTTGCAAACACATTTTTCCCAATGGCAAGAATGGAAGATATTAGGATTTTTTTGGCATTTTCTTCCCACAAGGATTTCAAGGTATATCAAATGGATTTCAAGTCTACATTTTTTAATGGATATCTAGATGAAGAAGTATACATGAAACAACCTGAAGGATTTCAGTTATCAGACAAACTAGATATGGTTTGTAAGCTAAAAAAGGCATTGCATGGAGTGAAACAAGCTCCCAGAGCATGGTATGCTTGATTGGATAGATACTTGACATAGAAAATTTTTAATAAGGGCTCTACAGACAACAATCTTTATTTCAAGATGGAAGGAAACAAATTTTGATAGTGGTAGTATATGTTGATGATATCATTTTTGGAGGAAATGAAGGTATGTGTAAGAGATTTGCAAAGGAAATGCAAAAAGAAATTGAAATGTCCATGATTGGTGAGTTGAATTTCTTTCTTGGTATTCAAGTACATCAAACTGATAAAGGGATATTCATTTAACAATATAAATATGTGAAAGAGTTGTTAAAGAAGTATTGAATGGATGACTCCAAACTAGTTAGTACTCCTATTGTGACCGGATGTAAGCTGAGTAAAGATGATGAATCTACTAAAGCTAATCAAAGAAAATACATATCTATATAGGTGGGTTGTTGTATCTTACTTCTATCGGACCAGATATCATGCATGTAGTATGTTTAGTTGCTAGATTTCAAGAAAAACCAAAAGAAGCACATGTTACAGTTGTGAAGAGGATATTCAGATATCTTAAAGGCACACTAGATTATGGCTTATGGTATCCTAAGGATACTAATTTCACTCTAAGTGCTTATACTGATGCAGATTGGGATGGTTGTGTGGATGACCGGAAGAGTACCAATGGAGGTGATTTCTTTCTTGGTGGAAGATTGGTTTCATGGTTAAGTAAGAAATAGTATTTGGTTTCTTTATCCACTACAGAAGCAAAGTATATTTTTGCAGCATCTTGTTGCACACAAGTTTTGTGGATGAAGAAAACACTGAAGGATATTGGAGTGATATGTGATGATCCTATACATATCTTCTGTGATAATACAAGTTGTATAAACATTTCAAAGAATCTGGTAATGCACTCAAAAAAAAAACATATATCTATCAGATACCATTTCTTGAGAGAGAAGGTATTGGAGAATAAAGTAAGGCTAGAGTATGTGTGTACAAAGAAACAGATTGCAAATATATTTACTAAGGCTCTTCCAAAGGATACTTTTGAGTATCTCAAGAAGAAGTTGGGGTTCATTGGACCTCCAAAATAGGTTCACATGGAGGTGCATTAGTCTAGTGGAACCACAAACTCTTCATTTATCTAGACTGATGAATGGGTCTACTCCGCAGGGGGAGTAGAAATTTTTCATTGTTGCAATGAGTTGTATGGGTGCACTCTTAAGGTGGAGTGATCTAATTTTTTGATCTTTTCCATTGATTTCAAAGGGGGAGAGAGATTCATGAGAAAAATAGTAAAAGAGGAAGAGAAGGTCTTTGCCCAGAATGCAAGAATGTTGTGCAAATTATCTAATCTAAAAATAAAGGAGAGTGTTGTCTTGGATGGTTTTTCACATAATGTGTCGCCATCAATGAAAAAGGGGGAGATTCTTGCAAGTATGAGAAAGTTTGGTGGTGTTTTCATTGATGTCAACATATTATAGGATGTTGTAGATTGTGCATGTATAGTTGAGATGCTATTGAGATGTTGTGAGTACATGGAGCTATCATTTATGGCGTTCCAGATGCGCTAAAATGATGGGTTACCAAGTTCTTCTGAGAAAATTAATAAAGAGTGAATTTAGAGTTATGTATGTGTTTAGAATGTGCTCTGGTATGTTCTTTGTGTGTCTTCTATGTTGATCCTATGCTTGTGCGGATCTGAAGGATTTTTTTTGGGCATTTGTTGGTGACATCTCCTAGTTTTTTAGCTTTTGGTTTGATGGAGTGTAAAAGTTGTGTTCACTGATATGTGAACTGGTTTGATATAGCTTTTTGTCTATGGACTAGGAGAAATGTCTCTGCTCTATAGTCCTTGGCTAATTTGCTTCATGTCTTGTAGATCTAGAATATGTCTTGTAATGGTGGTCTTTGTGTTCTAGTGAAGGTGTTTGTGGTTTGGTGCTCTGAAAGGCGAGTTCCATAGCTTCTATGTGTATTTGTACACTCTGGTTGGATGATTGGAAGGTGTTTTGTGTTCGAAGTATTTTTCACTTGATGTGGATGTATTTGAAGGTATCTAAGATGTGTTCTTGTGCATATTGAAATGTGTTACATAATTTGTGTGTTATTTTCTTGCTAGGAAGCATGTACTTCAATGTTCATTTGTGTTTTCATTAGGTTTGGCTGACCTGGTGTTTACACTTCATATGAAGGATTAAAAATTTAATTAAGGAAGTGTATGGTTGATCAAATACATTGTTTTTGGTCATAGTTAAGTATTGGTGTGGTCCACTCCCATTCCTTTCAACCAAGGGAATGTTGAGTTGCTGACCTGATTTGAATCTATGAAATGAAGCGTATGTAGCTGACCTTGGAGAAATTTCATAAGGTTGAATATGGTATAAATGCAAGTCAAGATGTGATGAATTAAATCATACAAAGTAATGAATTAAGTCATTAGGGAGAATCAAATTTGTGCGAAAGTGAGTTGAGTTAGTATTACTTTATTGTGTTAGATTCTTGAAATAGTTAACTGAAGGTTTCTACAATCTTCTAATCAAGGTTGTGGATGTGTGTAAATTGTTGTGGTGGATCTTTCTATTATCTTTTGTATTTATAGGCAATGAGCCTCCCTGTTGGATAGTGAGTACTTTTTGTAGGAAGTGAGCCTTTGTATTCTTGGTAGTGAGCCTCTTGTATTCAGTTTGCTATTACTTTATATTGTGAGTTAATCCTCACCATGGTTTTTCCCTCATTTTTTTTCCCTCATTGGGTTTTCCATGTAAAATTTGGTGTTCATTGTGTTGATTTGATTTTATGTTATTTGCATTGCATGTTCATACTTAATAACAAAATTGTGTGGTTGAGAAGTTGATAAGTATTTTGAGTTTTGAGTTTGAATTTGGTGACAACTGATTCACCCCCCCTCTCAGTTGTCTTGCACCTTTTAACAATATTAAAGAAAATAAAATTATTGGTGAGCTGGAATTTCGTTGGTGACCCCTTTGGATGATTTGGTGGAAAATGTGGCACTACTGGCTTGATACATATACTACTCTTTCACAATGGGTGGCATATCTCCATGTTGAAGAATAATAACATTCTTAGCTCTTAGTTTCCAAAGAGATTTTTTTTCTTTGGCCACTTTGATCTTCCCCATGTAAGTAGTGGCAAGCCCACTAAATAGAAATAGAGCCAAATCAATACCAGTAAAGCTCCTCAAGCTCTTTATAGTGAATTTTTTTCTGTTGCAGATGTTGTTGATTATCCATCCGAGGCTTTCTTTCAATGTTTCCTCATCTTCATCTTCTTAGCTGCCCTATTTTCTAAGGTAGAGGCCAATACCATGGATATTTTTCTGAATTTCACTCCTTATTGTATTGCATTCACTCAACACTTTTCTTTGCTCCAAAATTTGTTTTTTATAACAAAATTTTTTCACTTGATACTCCTCTTACACATGATGCACTTGTTATCTGCAACATTTGGAAAGATATTTTCACTGAACAGACTCTCTGGTCCTAATTACATCATTCCTTTGAAGTCACCTTTGGTCTTTGTCTAAAATTCCCCATCATGTTTGGATGAAGCAACATCCTTTTCAATTTTAGTTTTCATAACATCAATATCCTTACACTCTTTTCATATCAGCAATAAATTCATTTCCTTTAGTTAAAATGTCAACATCTCGTTCCTCTGTAGATTTTCCATAAGCCTTATAATTCTACCTTTTATTCACCACTTCTCTTCCCATAAAGGATGTTGGGTCAAATCCTACCTTAGCGTGATTGATTGGTTGTGGAGTTAAGTCTATTACAAATTTTAAGCAATCAATAAAAATCTTTACCTAAATTTTCAATTCATCATTTCTATTTCTATCTTTCATTGTTCTTTCTACCAATCTTGTTGTTGTCACCTAGAAATTATTCACATCATCATCCCTTGTAGGAGGTCCTAGGTTTACCCTAGTGGTATTAAAATTAGTAATAGTAGGTTGACTTTCTTCTTTTTGTACCGAGGGATGAGCCACTTCCACATGCATATTTCCATTGTTATCATCTTCTAGCAATCTAGATGTTGTTTTCAACTTCTTAAGCTTTGGGGTCCTTTGGATCGGTTGGACAACAAGATCTTTGTTAGGGATGCTAAGTTGTATTGTTTTTCTTTTCTTAGACAATTATTTTTCAAGACAAGAAGTAGGAGTAGGTGTAACTATTGATCTAGAATTAGGAGAACTAAATTGTAAAACTCTCCTTAAAGGAGTATTGAAAGGCCTATATTTAGGGAAAGAAGGAGGAGTAGGACCTACCCTAGGAGAATTTTTTGTTTTTCTAAGAGGAGAAGAATCAGGAGAAGAGGAAACACTTTCCTAAGAATGAGAATTAGACACTTTGGTTGCCTCTTCTTCTCCATCTACTTGTTTCTCCTTATCTTATTGTGTTAGCTCAGGAGCATCTTCTCCACAAGTCTTCTCTGGTAGAATTTTCTCTAGAGGCTTTCCATCACCGTCACCTTGTCCTCCTAGTGAAATTTGTTGAGAGAGTGATGTTTGCACACCTGATGATGAGGATGCTTGACTATTCTCACCTTGAAGCTAAGTATTTCATGACAATAGAGGAGGGGTATGTTTCTATACATTCTTCCTCACCACCCATTCTTGTGTCCTTCTCAATACCACTACAGTATTTGCTTCAATGGTCTCCACTTCCTTAATACTCCAATCAATAGACACAATAGGTTGAGTTTGAACATGATTAATAAAAATAGGGTCTAACAAATTAGATTCACTCTCCTCCAAATCTTTGACATCCCAATTTAACTTGAATGTTACTATTTGTCAAAGTCAGCCTCATCCAACTTGTTCAATGTACATGATATTCATCTGCACAATCAATCCAAAAGTCTTTATGATTTGGAATATGGTTGAACTAGGGCCCAACTACAAATTATCTTTGACAATTTTTTTTATCAAAGGGGAATCTTCTATCATAAAATTATATTGTATACTTAACAATATCCCTCTAAATGTTGAGGGCATCAAACATAGAATTGCAAGAATAGTGGCCAATCCCAATGGGGAATTGCACTCCAACCTTCTCTCCTAATAAACTTTATTCACGTCAACAATATTTCTACATACTTCTATCAAAACAAACTTATCCTCTACATATTTAGGAAGCTTAAATGGAATTCCATCAAAACCTACAATTCTAATATGTGTGAATCTTTGAAATTGTATGAAATGACTTCCATATCTATCAATTAACTATATGGCTTCAAGGGAGATTCTAAAACCTATATCACATTGGATTTATCTAACCATTCTAATGATGAAGGCATCATTCACTTCAATAAAATGTAACTTGTAATTCTAATCTAATTGCAACATTTCATAATAATCATAGGTTTTGGACATCTTAGTCCTAAACCATAATTGGTCTCAAATCTGGCCAAGGTCTTGTACAAGCAATAGCGTAAAAAAAATAAGAGGAAATGTTGAAGAACCTATTAAGAGGGAATTGAGTAATCATTGAATGTACCTCATTACTTATAAGTTGTTCCCAATCCAAATATTGCTCACCGTGAATGATAATTTTCAAGAAAAAATACATCCACTCCACAAAGTCATGAGCTCTCTCACTACCTTTCAATCTATGCAAGAGCATAACTATATCAGAGATTTAATTTGCAAAATGGGTTCTATGTAATTTTTTAACAAATTCAGATATACCTTTCTTTGGTGTAGCAAACCATTCATGAGTGATTATATTTTTGTGCTTCCCTTTCTTCTTTGAAAATATCTAATAATGAGGAGGTAAAATCAAAGTCTACATATGCTTCCTTTTCTGGAATTTCCAAACAAGAAGCGATAGTATCCCTTTCAATTTTCACCACCAATCGATTATTGCTCATTCCCACCTTTCATGTATGTGGATTATAGTGGTTTATGCACTCCAAAACAAAATTAGTACATCAAACATGTTGAGCAAGACAACTAAGAGGGGGGTGAACCGGTTGTAACAAATTTTAAGATTTAAGAAATTTCACCAAAGATTAGATCAATTATCATTCATAAATCCTTTACTCTGATAATGTGATTAACCATTAATTGCAAAAGCAGAAACTAAAAAACATCACACACAATAACACCAAATTTACATGGAAAACCAAATAATGGAAAATCCATGATGAAGATTAGCTCACAATATAAAGAATATCAAAACCAAATACAAAGGCTCACTGCCAAGGCTCACTTCCAAAATAGGACTCATTGTCCAGATCAGGACTCACTGTCCAACAAGGGTTAACCACCCGGAGGGCTCACTACCACAAAATTAAAAAGAAGATAGAAGGCATTTGTTACAAAGATAAAACAATATCAATGAAATGGGTATTTCCACCATAATTCACTCACACACTTGCAGACATGCTTGAATGATATAGTACACCTTCAGCTCACTACTTCCAAAAACTCACAATTAAATTTTTCACTTATCTGCTCAACCTCGCATCACACACACACTATTTCACATTTATCTTGCATCTATCTTGATTGCATTCATCCATCATAAACATCTCAACTTGTATTTATACCATCTTCAAAACTTTGAAACTCATCCAAAGTCAGCCACACACCACTTGCATTTACAAATTCAAATTAGGTTAGTGCCAAAACATTCTATGATGGAATTAGAATGAGGTTGACCCAAACACACACTTGACAAGGACCTAAATAAGTCCCAACATACTTCAACACACTTCCATAAGATTTGTAAGTAGTTTTAAACACAAGGTCACCCAAACCAGTGTAGAACACATAAATAAATTAAGCACACACAACCTTAGCACAATCTAATCTTTCCAGATAAAAAAATTAGCTTGAAAAAAACCTTAAAAACTTATTCTAAGAACCACAAGTCATAAGAATTGAACAAGAAGAAATCCATAGCAAAAACATCTCTCCCAAACCTCAGCCAGATACACAAAAAAGCACAGTTCACAACTAGTGAGCATAACTCGCACTGTACAATGATCTAGAAACCCAAAATTTGGATACAACAACTTCCAACAACCAAGAACAATACCTCAGATCCTCACCAACATAGCAAGAAATCCCAAAGAAAAAACAAGAGAAAAAATTGAATACCTACAACCTTTCTTTATTGCAATTTTCTCAATATCCTTGACATATATAGCCAATAACCAACATTCATGACATCAATGACAACAACAACTAGTTGGAAACCATTCAACCAATTGACATCAATGACAAAACCTTCATACTTGCAACAATCTCCCCCCTTTTCATTGATGGCAACACATGATGTGAAAAACCATCAAAGACAACACAACAACTCTAAACATATTTTCCCATGATTTTACTTTCTACCCCTTAGTAGATAAAAAATTTCACATGGTAATTTCTCCCCCTTTGACATCAATGGGAAAGGAAAAAAGACATTTTCATTGATTTCCCCTTTGACATTAAGAATAGAATACTATTTCAATGACAACACATGACAATACCTACTCCCACTAAGAGGTAGCCACCAAACATCAGTCTAGAAGAAAGATAGATCCATTGACCCACCAGACTGATGCATCTCCATATGCATTTAGATCAAAAAAGGATGGGAAATAACCCCTAACTTCTCCCAGAGATACTCAAAAGTATCTTTAGGAAGAGCCTTTGTAAATATGTCAGCAACTTGATCCTTTGTAGGTACATACTCAAGCTTTACTTCATTTTCCAGAACCTTTTCTTTCAAAAAGTGATACCTTATTGATATATGCTTGGTCTTTGAGTGCATCACTTGATTCTTTGAAATATTAATTACACATGTATTATCACAAAAGATAGAAATGAGATCATCATACATTACTCTAATATCTTTCAATGTCTATCTCATCCACAAAACTTGTGCACAACAAGATGGCGCAACAATATACTCAACCTTTGCAATGGATAAGGAAACTGAATCTTTCTTTTTACTCAACCATGACACCAATTTGCAACCAAGAAAGAATGCACCACCACTTGTAATTTTTTTGTCATCAACACAACCTGCCCAATTTGCATTTGTATAAGCACTTAGTGTAAAATCAATATCCCTAGGATACCATAAGCCAAAATCCAGAGTGCCATTGAAATATTTGAATATCCTCTTAACAGTAGCAACATGTGTTTCTCTAGGATCTTCTTGAAATCTAGCCACAAGACAAGCTACATGCATGATATTTGGTCTAGTAGCAATTAAATACAACAATCCTCCAATCATAGATCCGTATTTGGTCTGATCATCCCCAGATGAATCATCATCTTTACTCAATTTGCAATTAGTCACTATAGGAGTGCATACTAGTTTGGAACCATCCATCCCAAACTTCTTCAACATTTCTCTTACATACTTTGACTATGAAATAAAAATCCCTTTCTTTGTTTGATTAATTTGCAGCCCAAGAAAGAAATTCATCTCACCAAACATAGATATCTCAAATTATTTTTGCATCTCTTCCACAAAAATCTTGTACATTGTTTCATCTCCTTTAAAGATAATGGCATCAACATATACAACCACTATCAAGATTTTTTCATTTTCAATTTTGAAGTAAAAATTACTATCTATCGTGCATTTATTGAAATCTTTCTGAATCAAATATTTGTCCAACCTCACATATCAAGCTCTAGGAGCCTGCTTCAATCCGTATAAGGCCCTCTTTAGTCTGCAAACCATATCCGGTTGATTTGACAACTGAAATCCTTTCGATTGTTCCATGTAGACTTCTTCCAATTCACCATTCAAAATGCAAACTTAACATCCATCTGATAAACTTTAAAATATTTATGAGCAGAAAATGCTAAAAGCATTCTGATCGCTTCCATCCTTTTCCACTGGAGCAAAGGTCTCTTGAAAATATATACATTCTACTTGTGAATAACCTTGACATACAAATCTTGCTTTATTTCTAACCACTTCTCCATTCTCATTCAACTTATTTTTGAATACCCATTTTTATCCAATTATGATTTTATCTATCGGTCTAGGGACCAATTCCCAAGTTTGATTCTTCTCAATCTGCATAATTTATTCTTCCATAAATTTCATGCAATTCTCATCATTACATGCTTCACTCACTGTCTTTGGTTAAACTTCAGAAAGTAAGCACAGATTTATTTCATCAGTAGCAACAACTCTGCTTCTTGTCAATACTCATTTCCTCTTGTCTCCAATGATTTAAATTTTAGAATGATTTTTCTGCACATATTTAGGTTCTTTGGGGACACCACTAGAGCTTCTTATTCTTCATTCTACTTCTCCTATTCTTCCACAACTTCTTCTATTCTTCTGCAATCAGGAACTCATCAAATACATATCCATCAACTTCAATTGAATTCTTCAATGCTTCATCAACCTTGACATTTGTGCTCTCTACAATATTTCTCAATCTTTTATTGAAACATCTATAATATTTGCTTCTAGTAGAGTATCTAAGGAAGATACCTTCATCACATCTAGCATCAAACTTCCCTAGATCTTCTTCATCCCATCTAATATAAAATTTCCTTCCAAATACCTTGAAATACTTGACAGTAGGAATTCTTCCACACCATAGCTCATAGGGGGTCTTAGTACTGTTAGCTTTTGCTTGAACTCGATTGAACACATAAAAAATAGTGTGAATAGCTTCTCTCTAGTAAAATTCTCGTAGACCTACCACTATTATCATTGATCTAGCACCTTTTTGAATTGTTTTGTTCTTTCTTTCAATAACCCCATTCTGCTAAGGAGTTCTAGAAGCAAATAACTATCTTTTTATTCCATGAACTTCACAAAACATGTTAAACTCATTGGAGGTGAATTCACGACCTTTTTTAGACCTCAAGAATTTTATTCTCAAATTTGCTTCATTCTCAACCATAGCCTTAAACACCTTGAATCTATCTAATGCATTAGATTTCTCTCTAAGAAAAGTAACCCATGTATATCTTGAGTAATCATTAATCAAAAGCATAAAGTACCTTTCACCTTGTAGACTTCTCACTCTTGTAGGACCATAGAGATCTACATGAATAAAATCCAGTAGTCTGGTAGTAGATTGTTCCTTTGACCTAAAGCAATTTCTAGCTTGCTTCTCAAACTAACAATTCTTGCAAATAGCATTAATAGGCTTTGTAATCCATGGTAAACCTCTCACAGCTTGTACTTGTTAGGTTAGAAAGTAGATATCTAATAGTTAAATGCATATTTGATCAATAAAAAAGAGAAATAAAACACACAAAAAATTATAGCAGAAACAAGACAAAACAAAGAATTTAACGTGGTTCACCCAATCTGGGCTACATCCACAAAACCGCAACCATCTAATGATTTTATTATCTAGTGTAAAACATATTACAATCTCGCAAATAATCACCTTTTTCTGCATATTGTAACCCCCATCCCAACCCCTTATAACAATATTTTTAGAAGCTTCTAGAATTAGGGTTTTACAAAGTCATTTTTTTTTCTTTTCAGTGATTTTTCCTTTTTCGGTGACGACATGAAAAAAATAGGAAAAAAAAATTCTCAGGGGCTGTCGCCCCCAAACCCCCACTCGGGGCCAGGTCTGGCCTTGGACCTCGGCAAGGAGACATGTCGGGTGTACATTATAGCATGATTAGTCACCACATACCACAACAATCTCCCACTTGGAGACTGATTAGGCTCCACACCAAACAGTATTGCACTGATTCTTGCCAAGTTGTCAAAATTCACATGACACACTCTTCAATGCCATAACCAACTATCATTAATCTAAGTCATAAAGGAATGTCCATTAGCACCATTAAGTTGATAAATATTTCCTTTAGACTTCTTTCTAGCAGCAATCACTTTTCTATATCTTTTCCTAATTTCACATCTCATCCTCAAACACAAGATTATATCCTTTACTACACATTTTTCCAAAACTTAAAGATTATGCCTTAAACCCTTAACATAGTAGAGATCATCAGTATTATGCTTACCATCAAAACTTGCTGTCAAACCTATCCCACAAATCTTAGCACCAATATCATCTCCAAATTTAACTAAGCCTCCATCATAATTTTCAAGTTTAACAAACTTACTCTTATCACTAGTCATGTGATGTGGATAGCCACTATCGACAACCCAATAGTTCTTTTCTTATTTAGCATGTAGGGAAAAGATCACAATATCTTCATCTTTCTCTAGAGGACTTTCCCTCACATGTCTATCAATATTAGCAAGAGTAGATTCATCTTTTATAGCCAAGAACAAGCATTCATTATATCAAAATCTCCATAATCAGACTCTTCATCAAAAATACTATCATCTTCATTTACATAATATGCTCTCTTAATCATCTTCCCATTTTTTTCTTTCCTTAATCTATGTGTATTCTTCTTAGCTCTTTCCAAACATCTAGAAGCATAATGACCAATACCTCCACAACTAAAACATTTAAAAGGTAACTTACCTTCATACTTACTGGAGCCCTTTTTCATTCTTCTTACAAAGTTAGCTTCTACATCATCAAGGTTCTCTTCATTTGGATCTTTAGCTCTTGTAGCCTTAAATGAAGTTTTTTTCCTCAAACCATTTCTCAAGTTAGGATTTCTCATTTCATAAGATGTTAGAGTACCCAACAACTTATCTTTACTGTATGTCTTATAATCTATATATTCCTCGATAGCAAATACCTTTTCATTGTACGCAGTAGGGAGAGTTATGAGAATCTTCTTCAAAATCATGGATTCATCCACTGTAGCACCAATTCCTCGCATTCCACCTACCATCTCATCCACTCTTTTTAAATAGGTCTTAATGTTTTCATCTTCAGACATCTATAGGAGCTTGAATTGTGCCTCCAAATTCTACAACTTTGATTCTTTGAACCTTTCATCACCTTCATGCATCTTTTCCAATTCTTCCTAGACGTCTTTAGCAATCTTCAAATTTGCAACTTTAATTAACTTTGAATATGAAAGGCTATTCTTTAGAATAAACTTCACCTTGTTGTTTGCTTCATGTGCCTTGATCTCATCGACTGTACTCAAACCATTTGCAGGAGTGTAAGTAGTCTTGTAAGCATTCTCAACATCATATTCATATTACTCCAAATATCCTTCCATCCTTATCTTCCAGAGGGCATCGTTAGTCCCATCGAACCTAGGACACTCAATAGTGATCTTACTCATCATATTGAACCTTCCTTAAGTGGTTAATCTCTTCTCCAAGGAACCAAGATCTGATACCAACTGTTGAGCAAGACAACTGAGAGGGGGGTGAATCAATTGTAACAAATTTTAACCTTTAATAAATTTCACCATAGATTAGATCAATTATCATTCAAAAATCCTTTACTCTGCTAATGTGATTAACCATTAAGTGCAAAAGTAGAAACTGAAAAACATCACACACAATAACACCATATTTACGTGGAAAACCCAATAAGGGAAAAACCACGGTGAGGATCAGCTCACAATATAGAGAATATCAAAACCATATACAAGGGCTCGCTACCAAGGAAGGCCCACTGCCAAAACAAGACTTACTGTTTAGATTAGGACTCACTGTCCAATAAGGGTTAACCACCTAGAGGGCTTACTACCACAGAATTAGAAAGAAGATAGAAGATATTTGTTACAAAGAGAAAACAATCTCAATGCAATGGAGATTTCCACCACAATTCACTCACACACTTGCAGACATGCTTGAATGATAGAGTACACTTTCAGGTCACTACTTTTGGAAACTCACAACTAGATTTCACACTGATCTGCTCAACCTCGCATCACACACACACTATTTCACATCTATCTCTCTTGCATTCATCCATAATAAACATCTCAACTTGTATTTATACCATCTTCAACTTTGAAACTCATCCAAAGTTGGCCACACACCACTTGCATTTACAAATTCAAATTAGGTCGACGCCAAAATATTCTATAGTGGAATTAGAATCAAGGTGACCCAAACACACACTTGAAAAGACCTAAATAAGTCCCAACACACCTCAACACACTTCCAGAAGCTTCGTAAGTAGTTTTAGAAAAAAGGTCATCCAAACCAGTGTAGAACACATAAATCAATTAAGCACGCATAGCCTTAGCATGATCCAATATTTCTAGATAACAAAATTAGCTTGAACACAACCTTAACAACTTATCCTGAGAACCACAAGTCATAAGACTTGAACAAGAAGAAATATGGAGAAACAACATTTCTCCCAAACCTCAGTCAGATGCACAGAAAAGCACAGTTCACAACTGGTGAATATAAATCACACTATACAATGATCCAGAAACCCAAAATCTGGATATAGTAGCTTCTATCAACCAAGAACAATACCTCATATCCTAACCAGCATAACAGAAAATCCTAAAGAAAAAACTGAAGCAAACACTAAATACCTGCAACCTTTCTTTATTACAATTTTCTCAATATCCTTGACATATATAGCCAATAACCAACATTCATGACATCAATGACAACAACAACCAATTGGAAACTAGTTAACCAGTTGACATCAATGAAAATGCCTTCATACTTGCAACAAGACAACCACTGGAAATGCCACTACCTGTAACAATCCACTTTCAATTAATCATTGGGTGATGGTTGGTTGGTCCTCTTTTTCAATTTTGTCCCAAAATTTATTTAAGTTTATGTGCCCTAGTTTTGTATCACCAATTTCAAGAATAATACTAGATGAACTAGAAAAATTTTCATAACCCTAATACTTAAACTTCATGGTGAATGAAAACCCCAAAACATAGGCAAAAATTATGATAAAAATTGACCGAATTCGTTTACTTGAGCAATATAAAAGCATGCAATTTCTCAAACATGCTAGTGCACTTTTGAATTGTTATTTAGTAAATTGTAGCTTACTAAAGGAGTACTATACTTTTGAATTATGCTCTTCAGTTGTGAAAATCACCAACTATGCTTCTCTAAAATTTCCCCTTCTTCACTCTTAGAAATTTTCTTTAAATGCCTGTTGGAGTGAGCTCTTTCAGTAGATTAATTTTCCTATAAACGCTCGCATTCAATGCAAGGGAGTGCTAGATAGCCAATAATGGAACTCTTGATGGTTGGCACATGCAAAACATTCTAATCTCATAGTTCACTTTGAAATTCTTTTGAAAATTTGAAAAAAAAAGTTTATCAAAACTCTTTCAACGAATTGGTTGCTTTCAATAACCTCACCAGAGGCTAACAAGGGTTTCAAATCCTTTCCTTTAGAGAAAATTCTTCACCAAAACATCCTTTGAAAGTTCAATTTCCCCAATTGTGAAGGGTTTCAATAATTTCCATGGTTCTAATAACCCTATCAAGGATCGACAAAGATTTCAAAACCTATATATGCTTTTGAAATATCGTCTCTATTATGCAAACTTTGTCACACTACTCTTTTGAAAAGAAATAAAACTCAACACCACATGTCAAAGAAAAGTATGGCTTTGACAACCTCTTTAGAGGCTGATAGAAGTTTCGAAACCACTGTGGAGTTCTGAAACTGTCATAACTTAAGTATAATTTGACTTTATTTTTCACTTTGTCACTATTTGTTAAGGTTGTGAGAACCACTTCAGACTCTGATATAGTTTTGAAAACTCACAAAGATATTGATCACAAGGTGGACTTAGGTTTAACTTTACTATGTCAGATAAAAACATGGTTATGACTTAGCCTAAGCAGGACTCGACATGGTTCTGAAAACTAAAGGATCAACTGAAACTTCAAGGTAATACAAAATTTACAAAGGTGAACATGGTTTTTAAGGAATGACAAAAATTGTGGTAACAACCTGCAAGCACACAAAGAGAAAGAGCCAAAGGATACCCTTGAGAAATATACTTAAAAACCATAAAGGAATTAGATTGTTGACCACTAATGGTAATATAAGTAGAAGCATAAACAACAAATGTTTTTGACTAAACATAGAAAATGAGGTTGAAATCCTAATTATTTAAGCATGATAAGGATAAAAGGTATCCACTATGATCATAAGCTTTGTTAAAAGAGATATTAAGAAATATTGATGGTTGTTGAGAACATCTAGACCATTCCATTATTTCCCAAATAGAAATAATATTATCAAGAATAGACTTGGTTTTACTTAAGTCATCTTGCTCAAGACAAACCAGTTGTGCGAGAAGATGAAATGGCTTCAGGGAAAGAGTTTTGACAATGATCTTATAGGATACATTCAACAAGGTGATTCTCTAATAACAAGGATCCTTTAGATATCTAGACTTTAGTATGGAATTAATATTTCCTTTATTTTTTAAACTACCCAATGAATTGGAATGGAAGGCTTCAAAATAAACCTTATGAATATCTTCACCCACAAAATCCCAAAGGGATTATAGAATTTACATGGAAAGCAATCAAAGTCAAAAGATTTATCATTAGCCATGGTGAAGAGCCTCATGAAAATCCTCTCTGGTGAGCAATTGGTCATAGAGGATTTTTTGAGAGATGGAAACTTAGTAAAGAACCACTCTTGTGCATCATTGAAGAGTAGTATCCTCTTTAGATGTGTCCTTTAGAGTTGTAAATTATTTCTCATAGTGCCTAAAAAAGGATTGAAGAAAGTGCTCAACCAAAATTCATCGGCCTTCTTTAATCTTTTTCACAACATAAAAACTATGGTGAGCATGTAAGGCCTAGAAAAAATCCTTAGAGACTATGTCCAATATTAAGCTACTGGAGATGGGATTTAACTTGACCATCTCTCTAAGTAGTATGATTACTTACAACCCACTTCTAGTGGTAGAGCTTAGCTATGCGTAGTTGCAAAGCAAGAGCAAAAGGCTAAGCCTCTAAAGTGACTAAGGCTTGCTAAAGTTTTGAGTGGGCTAGTTGGTGCCCCTAGATTACACCAATCAATCTAGCCTATCTATTCCACGGCATGGGCCTCCAAGTTCTAAACATGTCAAATATGGGTAACATAATCTATGTGCAAGCAGTGACATGTTTTAAAAAAATGAGTCTTCTTAGCCTTGGGTTTAGCAAATTGTCATTCAATGCAAAAGTTGCACACATGTATGATTTTATTTGGATAAGTGTATCCATCTACCATTTTTTTAATATTTTCTTGATTACAAAATCAGTTTTGAAGTCTAGTGGCCATTAGAAAGGTCACTCGTTTTTAGACTTGTCAATTTAATATAACTTTATTCATTTATTTTACTAATTTAATAAGTTGTACACATATATGATTTTAATTGGATATTCGTATCCACCTTCTATGTTTTGAATTTTTCTTGATTATGAAATGAGTTTTGAAGTTGAATGACAACTAGAAAGCTCATGTGACAAATAAGAGGTCCGGTTGACTTGACTTGTTGACTTTTAGACTTTCAAAGTTTCTTGGCAAGTGATATAAAGAGACAATTGAGAGGAACGATGGAGGTAATCTATAACACTCATTTCTTATCGAATAATTAATATGTGATGACTTTGGAGTTACGGTGAATATGAGAGCGTTGAATAAAGAGCGTCGAACACGAGAGCGTTGAATAAGAGAGCGTCGAATAAGAGGTTTCAGACAAGAGAGACGCAACGGAAGTAGTCAAAGCGTGTATCACAGAGGTCTATATAACACTCTTTTTTTATACAATTTACAGAAGTAGCCAAAGCGTGTATCACAGAGTTTTCTTATGGCTTGTTCAGGGTAAGCGTGTATCACAGAATGGTTTTATGTTTTATTCTTGCTTTCTGCTTATTCCATGGCAATGGTGGACTGATTTACGTAGTTTATGGTGCACATTTTTTTTTAAGTTGATTTGTTAACTTGAGTTGGCTTCGTTAGTGTAAACTATGTAGAAATTTGTGGCAGAAGGTGCTTTTGTCTGGTTTACATGTTTTACATTGCTGGAGTAATGGAGGAGAAGGGACGTCTCGACATCATGGTGAACAATGCGGGTATGATGGCAGTGAATTTGAAAGGGTCGATGTTAGGCATGAAGCACCAACACACTGTAGTTGAAGAGTATGGAACCAGAGTCTATGTTAGGCATGGCTTTGAGGGTCTTGATTCCACGCAACTCTGGTTCCATACTCTTCAACTGCAGTGTTTTGGCACTTCTTAAGACTGGTAACGAGTCTCATGGTTACATGGCTTCCAAGAATGGTCTGTTGGGGTTGATGAGGAGCGGTGCAGTGGAGTTGGCAAAGGCAGGAATACGTGTCAATGCTGTGTCATCTTTTGGGATTGTGACAAAGATGATGGAGGAGTGGCTTCATAAGGCATCTAATGGGAAATGTCCTACAGAGGTTCTTGAGGATGAGATGGAGAGGAACGCCACCAATGGAAGGAAGCCTTCTTAAGAAATTATATTTTCTTTTCATGGGCATGATATCGTGTCTTTCAAAGATCCACTTGACAATTAGAGAGTTGTAGCATTGTCTATGAGTTATATTTTCAGTTGGAGCCTTCCTAAGAACTTATATTTTGTATAAGTTGTATCTGATCAATCAGTATTTAACATGCTTTTAGTTCTATCTATTAATGTCTTATTCATCCTCTCTATGATGCCCTTTCTCTATGACATATATGGAATTGTTTCCTGCCTCACGATACGTCCATTCTTCTATAAGCCATCAAATTCTCTAGAAAAATATTTGTCCTCTATTATCTAAACTTAAAACTTTTTATTTTTTTATCCATCTAAATTTCAACAACCTAAAAATATTTAAACTTGCTAACTTTTAGATTTGTGCCTTAAAAAATAAATTCACATATAATGTGAATAGTCATTAAAAAATGAACATAATAATGAGATTTTCTAATTGAAGAAATGTCCACATGATCCAAAAAATCACTATGAATAACCTCTAATAATCCCTTTGCTTTAGTGCGATAAGAATTAAACTTTACTCTATTTTGCAAACACACAATGCTCATAAAATCAAAATATACAAAATAAGTAAATAACCCATCATTATAATTTTATTAATTATAGTCTTAGTCCCTTTTTCACTAGTGTGGCCCAATGTCTTGTGTCATTATTGTTAGAATTGTGAAAAACACGAGCCACAAGATCAAACAACGAAAAAAAGACACCTTCCACACAAGAGATTTGCAAACAATATATGCAATGTTCCTTAACAAGAAAAAGCTACAGAATGAACCTCAAGAATCTTCAATGAAAATAAAAGTCCTCAAAGGTTGAGAGTTTGAGAGATCAGAAGAGTAAATCTCAAATAATACAATCAAGGTTGAGTGCTTGATAGGAGCAACCCTAAATGATAAAGCAATTAGATTATGACAAGTGCTAAGATCACATGCAATGAGACATAATGATCTAATAATAGTTCACCTCAATTAACATAGAAAAGCACTTAGTTAACTGAATAAAGAAATCCTAAGTTTAGCTTAAGTGCATGAGAATAAATTAGACTAATAATTAATTAAAAGTTAATTAATTATTAGCTAATGCTTGATTACTCTAACACCCCCTTAAAATAGACCTAGGGAGTAGCTAAAAAACCTAAACATAATGCAACATGGGTCCCAACAAATAAGGCTTGGTGAGGTACCCATGTACAAACAAAAGATTTCTCAAAACTAAAGAAAAAGAGAAAACCATAGTGGGAGAAAACTCCTCTCCAAAAGAGAGAAAGACGAATGAAGGACTGAAAAAGCCTCCAAATCAAGGTGAAGGACTAAGAAGCCTCCAATTATTAAAACAATGTCCGAAAAAAGAAAGGAACATGTAGAACATCGTTGAAGCATGAAGAAGCTATAGACTAATGTCAAATGATGACTGATATGGTGCTAAAATGAAGAACCTCCTTTGAAAAAATGGATGATCTGGATCAAGATAACAATAATATGCATGAGTTTTCCCAATGACACTACTCGAATTAGATGGAAAACAGAGGTAAACATTTGGAAATCGAAGATACAAATATCAAGATCAAGGAAACTATAATCTGCATGAGTTCCCCCAACGGCACTACTCAAATCCGATGGAAAACAAAGGAAAACATCTGGAAGTCAATGATACATATGGTACATGAATCTGCATGAGTGACCCCAATGACACTACTCAACATGCAAGATGCAAGTCGACAATACAGGTACCAACTAGTCTAAAGATCTCTAATCAAGAGAGAATAATTTGTATGAGTGTCGCCAATGACACTACTCAAATTAGATGCCTTGAACAAAGGAAAACATATGGAACTCGAAGATACAAATGGTACATGAATCTACATGAGTGATCCCAACGACAATACTCAACATGTAAGATGCAAGTTGAAAATACAAGTACCTCGTAGTCTCTAATCAAATATAAATGGAAGATTGCCTCCAGAAATAGGAATGTAAGAATTTCCATATGGTAAATGCTACAACTCACTAAAATTCATGTAACTAGCCTCTAATGTACGTTGCATCCAAAAGTACATAGGAACAAGAACTAGCAGGGAAAACTTTAGTGGTGAATCTTCGCCAATTGGTTAATTCTAGAAATTGGCCAAGTTGAAATTGGAAAATTTCTCACACCCAACAGGGTGTCCAATTGCTCAGATTTTACGAACTATAGGTCCAATGCATGTCCATTCACCAATGATTTTTTTTATGACACATATTTAAGCAACAAATTCGCCATTGTTAAACTATGCGTCTTAATTGGACCGACTAATATTTTTGCCTAGAATCCCGAAAGCATTTAATAAAACATCTACATATTCGCCAATACTATTAAAACAACATTGTATCATGACCCATTTCACCAATTAAAATTTACAAATAATTGCTTGTGAAGACCCATTTCGCCAATTAAAATTTATAAATAGTTGCTCATGATGACCTATTTCGCCAATAACATTAAAAAATAATTACATTTGAGGACACATTTTTCCTTGAAAATTACAACGTATTGTTGTATAAGCACGTGGGATTCACCAAAATTTTAATATACCATTTTAAAATCCTATGGAATTTTCTAAATATGGAATTATGGATTGGTATAAATACAATTGAAAGTGTCATTTATTCTTACATATTTTGTTCGGTTCTGAGGTTCTACTTCTCCATTCAGAAGTTAGTGAAAGCCGAAAACATCGACTTAAAAGGTGAGTGATAATTTCTTCATAGTGTTATTAGTTATAATAGTAAGTTTTCTTTATCTCTTTTCCATTTTTGCTTCAACAAAGTGAACCTTAGAAGTTAGAACCAAACTTTGAAGTTTCAAAGTTTTCGAAACCTCTGACCCACCGAGTAGAAAGATGACCAAGAAAGACTTGCAACTCAACAAAGTGAACCATCAACCAAGTTGAGGAATCATGAAGTTATGAAAATTTAGAACTCCATGACAAGGTTATATAACTCTAAGGACTAGCGACTAAGTTTAGGAAAATCCAAATATTTTATATTGTATTCCATGGTATTGAATTTGATATGTGATTCTGCACCATATTTAAAGAACAACACTTATCACACTACTTATAAATTCCTATTGCATTTCCATTCACACAATCTTTGAAAAATCACTGAAAGGAATATTATTAATCCATTCCTTCAACAGAAATAAATATAATCAAAAGTGTCATTTATTCGGAAGTCAGCCAAAGCCAAGAACGTAGACTTAAAGGCAAGTGATCATTTCTTCATAGTGTTATTCGTTATAATAATAAAAAAAAATTATCTCTTTTCCATTCTTGCTTCAGTCTTAAAGATGATATTGAGTAGGGAATGGGATCTATATTATTATTCTCTATCCTTAAACAAGAAGACATTTTTTTCTAGTTTTTATTCGAAGTGAGAGATGAATATGTTGAGCAAATCAAAGATCAATATGTCAAGTGACTCGAGCAACAAGGGTAAGGCTCTTGCCGCTCCTCAGGGTGATGAAGAGACTCTTGCCACTTCTCAAACTCTTTCCACTCCTCAAGGTGGTAAGGCTCATGTTGCTCCTCAAGGTGGAGAAGAGACTCATGTCGCTTCTCGGACTCCTTTCGCTCCTCAGGATGGTAAGGCTCCTACTGCTCCTCAGACTCCTGCCACTCCTCAGGGTCGTGAAGAGACTCTTGTCGCTCCTCAGGCTCCTCAGGGTCGTGAAGATATTGAGAGGCCATCAAAACGCAAAAAACTTAGATGTACCATATAGTATTTACTTTGGAATTTCCAAAGCTTCTGATCCATCAGGTCAAGATGGAGCTACATCATCAACTCTTCCACCAAATATTGGTAGCATTCCCAATACCTCATCGCCACCAAAAGGTCAAGTTGAGATTATCATTAATTTAAATCAAAATGTATCAAATTAGGATAACAATACCACAAAAGATGTTCCAAGTGATACCCTGGGCCCGGTTAGCCAGAATGAGATAATTGACTTGGATGAGGATGATGATGTTCGTAGCAAGAAAAGGAAAAATAAACCAAAAAGGGGGTGCGTGTGGGAAATGACAAGGATTTTTCAACTTGGTTGGTTGTCAAAGTACCCATTCATTGAACCAGTGGGGAAATCAAACAATATTGAAAATGAAAAATTGGCCAGATGTACGATTTTTACTTGGAAATGTGGAAGAGATAAGACGTTGTAGCTAAAGATTGACACTATAGAAAAGCATATCGGTAAAGTTTATGAAAAAAAAATCATAGGCAGAAAGGAACAATCAGTCGTACAATGGAAATCAAAGGAAGAATGTCTTCATGTTAGGTATGTCACATATTATGAAGTGCATCACCAAAAACTGTTGAAGCTTGGTGCATGTAAAGGTAGACTTGATGCTCAATTTGGAAAAGAAATGGAAGAAGCAAATCTGTCAAAAACTATTCAAATGACTGTTTTTTGTTCATATTTTGTCTAGAGGGTGTCCTATGATAGACTACCCAGAACATTCTAGCTAATTTATTATCTATTTTGAATGTTCCTCACTATCCCTACTCGCATTCATCTGTAAACGTTGGATGGGAATGGGAAAACTATCTTGCTGCAATGGAAAAGGAAGATTTAAAGGTTAAAGTAAAAGAGTCAAATTTCATTGCATTATCTTTAGATGAAGTTACTGCAGTAGACAATACTTCTTGGGTCTGTATGCATTTGTATATTGTACAACATATTCACCAAGCTCATCTTCTCTGTGTTCATAAAATGAAGGACAGTTCAACATCACAAAATATATTTGAACTAGTCAAGAAATCTTTGAATGAAATTGCAGGTATGGATGAGTTGATAATTGCCAAAAACTTGGTGTGTGTAGGAGTTGATGGAGCTGTAGTGATTTAAGGTCAAAGGACCGATGTTTTCACAAAGTTACAAACTACTTGTACACCATACATGCTTGGCATTCACTGCATGGCCAACAGAATGAATTTAGCATTCAAAATTGTAAGCAAGTTTCCTACAGTATCAAAATTCAAAAATCTAGTCTGTGAGATCCACGCATACTTCTATCAAAGTCCTAGACGTTTCATAGAATTTCAAAATTTTGTTGAGGGAATAACACTAGGAAAAAAGCTTCTCAAGGATGTCAATACCAGATGGATCTCCCTACATGGACCAATGCAACAAGTTGTTTCAGAATATCAATCCTTGATTGGATTGATGTACGAGCATCACAACACAGTAGACAAAGCTCCTGACCTCTTATATAGGTTAAGCGATATAGAGACACTCTTGACTTTAACTAGTCTTCTCCCCATGCTAGATGTGATGAACGAGCTTGTGAAAAAATCCCAAGACAAAACTATGTATATTAATGAATATTCCAATCTATATAAACATACATCCTTGGCCCTTGATCATCTATATCTAGATCTAACACAAGATGGCCCAAATTATTTCATGTGGCAGAAAATTACTGATTTGAATGATCTTGATAATTATTTGCAGTTTAATGCAAGCGGGCACTTATGCATCTTTGTACGTGGCTATGAGATACAAATGTACCAATGTAAGACAACCGGGTGCTCTATCAGAGAAGTAGTTGTTAACATAGAAGATTTTCAAGGCATTGTTAAATATGTTGGTGATAATTTGGTGGAAATTGCAAAATCTCTTTCCTCAGAGATTCATGAAATATTCCCTTGACATGAAATACTTGAAGCCATGATTATTGTGTATCCTTAATTTTGGGCAAACCAAGATAACCCAACATATTTTCATTCTCAAGTAAAAATATTGATCGAATAATTTTTCAAAACTATAACATACAATGAGCAGAAAATAGAAGGAATTTTAGATGAAGCTAAACTTAGAAAACAATGTAGGAATTTTGCAATAGCTATGAAGGACCAGTATAAATCCATTGCCAAGGACAAGTCCTTTGAATTGGGATCAATAAAAAGGTTTGGACAAACTTAGGTCAAAGTGAAATATTGCATGGTTCGATATCAAAATATTTCAAACTTGTTGATTTAATCTCAAACAATGATATTGAGGTCAGTGGAGGATGAGAGAGTTTTTAGTATATTGGGATTTTTGAAATCAAAGTTAAGAAACAAACTAGACAATAATTTGGAAAATTGCTTGAGGATGAAAGGAACTGCGTATAATGTCAAAAAATTTCCTTTTGAAAGGGGACTCGCAATCTGGAGGTCCACATGTGAAAGAAGAGGGACCGGGTTGTGCAACACTCCAATTCCAAAGGCTGGTACTAGTGGCACTAGCAGTGGTAATGGGACTCGGACAAATGACATTGAAAAAAATGACACAATGAATGTTGAATTTGAGATATAGTCTGAAGAAAATAAAGAGTAGACTTGGAATCAAATTCAAGATGAATCGTTTACTTTATCTGATGATGAACGCTAGTTTGAGGACCCTAACACCATTTGGGAAATGGAAGATAATTGACAGATTTTAGGTATTTATACTGCACTTCATGGACCAATTTTCATTGTTCCATATTGTAGTTGATGATATTTTATATTGTATTCAATGAAATTGTGAATCATTGCACTTCATGATATTTTATTTTACATTGCACTTCATGAATCATATTCCAAATTCAAACTATAGTTGATGATATTTTATGTTGTATTCCATGAAATTGTGATATTTTATATTTTATATTAGTTCGTACATAGCAATCAACGAGCTATCAAATGACAACGCCTTTGAAAGGAAAGATAAGTCAATAATGTCACGTGGTCACTGAAACTTGGAACCTTAGAACCAAATTCTAAAATTTTGAAGTTTTTAAACCTCCAACCTAGTGACCCACCGACTAGAAAGATGACCAAGAAAGACTTGCAACTCAACAAAGTGAACCATCAACCAAGTCAGGGAATCAGGAAGTTATGACAATTTAGAAATCTGTGACAAGGTTATAAAACTATGAGGAATAGCGACTAAGCCTATTTTGCTCCCTTATTTTGAGTCTATCGTCTCTCCAGCTGTAACATTTTACATGAATTATTAATGAAATCTGATCAATGATCTTTCATTTATCTTCTTTTTCATTAATATTATTTAATATGCATTGATGTATGTTTTAATTCTGGCTCTGGTTTAATAAACCAGTTAAAGTACCTTGATTAAATCATTAAAGCATGAATTCATATAAATGTTTAGTGGATCTGCTAAGTAGTCATGGAGATTGAGTATTGATGTGTGAATAGTATTAGTAGCATATTAACAATAGTATTAGTAGCATATACAACAATGAACATCAACAATCATTTAAAGTGTATCTAGAAGTTGAAACCACTACTAGACTTTTTCTTCAAATGATATAATAAATAATACAGATAATTAAACATCAACAGATTATTGAAGTCTAAATTTGAGCTTTTAAAGTGATTATCACATGAAGGAATACATAGAGGCATTAGCAATGCAAAATCTTGCTCAAAGAAAACTCTACACAGAGCTGAGTTAGAGCTTGGAAACTCATATTATCAAAAATTAAATCACTGCATCACCTTTGCTAGCAACTTCCACTCTTTAGGTGTTGGAATTGTCATTTGTTCTAACTGATGTTGTTTGACTTGAATATTTGTTAACAATTCATGATTCAAATTGGAACCTATCTTGGATTCTTCAATCAATTTTTCATTCAGGGTTAGCAATGGTTTGATGGAATCCAAATAGGTCACCACATCTAGGTTCTGAGGAAAAATGGTCCAAATCAATCTTCCTTACATCCTCCAGCTTCTTTCTAAAATAATTCCATCCAATGAATCGCTCATTATTGTCAAAATCCTATGGTAAACCAAGCGTTGTGAAGTTCCTTAACTTTTCATCCACCTTCTTCATCTTGTTTGCAGCCAAATGCAAATATTTCTATGTTTCACGCATTCTCAAACACTTTTCAATGATAGATGACAATGTCATTGATGTAGCAAGCCGATTAGTAATCCCTTTTAATTTCAAAACATTGTCACTAGCTTTGTAGACTGTTTGTTGAATTTGATTTGTTGTTTTCTCTAATGCCAACACATTTTTGTTCTCCATTAAATATTTGTTGAGCTTCTTATGATGTTTTCTGATAGCATCAATCAATTGAAACATGTCACACAAATGATCAATCCCCTGCATTATTTCATCCCAAATATTTTGTTTCATATGCCTCATTTTTTCTCTACAAAATGAAGATAACTTATTTTGACGAGACTTAATTTCATTTTTTCCTTCCAGCAGCTCTACCTCCAATCTTTCATTTCTTTTTCTCTCCTCCAATTTTGTAATGCTTAGTCTTAATTTTTCTAAAGTGGATTTTTCCTCATCATATTTCTTATTGCTCTCATCTAGCCTTTGCTTTAGTTCATTCACTGCAGTCTCATTATTCTTATCCTCTTTGCTTGTAAATGTAGAGGCAGATTTTTTAATTCTTTTTTTTAATTCATTGCTCTTCTTATCTACTACTTTCCTCTTTGCTTTCTCATTTGCTAGGTCTTCCTGTAACTTTTCAATTTGAGTCTGTAACCTTTTTTCCTCTCTATCTTGCTTCAGCAATGATGTGTACACCAATTCATTGTTCTTCTTTGATACATTAATTTTGTCAATATTTCTGAGTCTAGAAAAATCCAATTGAAAGTTGTTCACCTAGAATTTAGATGGATCCATCTAATTTGTTGGATTGTTTTGAACTGTGGGAACAAGAAATGTGTACTCCATGATTTCTTTACTTCTGTCAAATGAGGGTAATACCATGGTTGTTGCAGGCTTTGAAGTTAGAGCATATGCACTCTCCATCAATTGCTTCTTTTCTTTTTTATTCAATTCTGATTTTTTTTAAACTCTTCAATGTAATCAAAACCTGGGGATGAAGGAACAATGGAATGCTTGAATGGTGAAGGAATAGGAGTACTTGTAGTTGCTAATGATGTTGCAACCAGACTAACTAGCATTTGGGGAGTGCTTGGAAATAACTCCTTTGTGGTAGATCCATTAGTAGTGTGACTTGGAGTTGGACCTGTCAAAATCCTTTTCCTCTTCTATATGCCTTGATTGCCTAGTATTTTTGTGGCATATTGTGTTGTCCTCTTGTGTGTAATTTTCTATTGTAGCACATGTTGACCACTACTAGTACTACTACCCATACCATCACCACTAGAGGCAGTGCCAGTTGCACTAAGCCCTCCACCATGGGCATGCCCTAGTTATGACTGTGTCTGACCATGAGGATGAGGATTTGAACTTGAAGCTCTAAAAAATTGATCTATATACCCTAGGTCTACTTTTTCACCTCCAACCCCAAGGCCAGATTTTTCAAATGGTTTTCTATGCTCTACATCTATTACCATCTAAGGGCCTTGTCTTTGGGACCCCAAAGGACCACCTTCATAACCCATTTTTTCAGCTATGGTTGCTCCTATAGTAAATGCTTCTTTCGTGGCCTCACTTAAACCAAGTTTGAAATTGGCATGGCTTTCTTCTTGCCTATCATCATTTGTTTCTTCATCTTCTTGTTCATTTAGATGCTCTATATTCCATAATTTGCTAAACTCCAGATCTTCTTCATTATCTTCATACTCTACAAGAGCTCTAGGATCACCTAGGTCCTTCCTCATAGACCAAAAGGCAGTAATTTTTTATTGTGACCAATTTTTTTCTGTAACTTCCTTCTCTAGAGAACCTAACATTTTTACTCTACTAGATGGTTTATGACTTTTTTCATAAAAAATGTTGTACCTCCTAATTGTCTTTTGATGCAATGCCATAATTTCTGCTAACAATTGTTCAAAAGAAATACCATTCTAAACAACACTTTTCTCCATTGCTACTTTGACCTCATCCCAAGAATCCTTGTTTCTCAAGTTTTCAAGCAAGGGTTTACTTTGATGTTGAATTATACTTCCAACATTCCTATTGAGCACAATCATTGATTTAATAGTGTCATATGGATCATACTTCCAGTGACAGATAGCATCAAAATAAAATAAAAAAATCAAAAGATCATGTGCCACACTAAATGCTTTTCTCTCGAATGTCATCCCTCCACATGAAAAAGGTAAAGAAGGAAATAAGGTCTTCCTCCCCTGACTGCGAAAGTGTCTTTCATCAATACTCTACATTTTCCTTACATATTCCAAAGAAAAAACCCTTTCTGTCACATGTATTGGAAGTTTGTATGGTTGTACTTTTGATCCATAAAATCCTAGCACAATATATTCTTCCATTAAGTACCAATCAGCCAATTGTATTTCTTTTCCTAGTTGAATGCAGTTTCTACATGACATAGGCAATCTAGGCATTGGAGTATTTGTAATTGGTTAATGCAATGGAGCCAAAAATTAGTCTACAAAATGAATGTAGTTCCTTTAAGAATCATGCAACCTTATAACAGTGGTCCATTCATATACTAGAGCCATTTTCTTTTGCTCATGATTACTATTACCACAGGGCTAAATCTGAAGCTTGTTGATCTAAAACATTCCTCTAAATTTGAATAGAAAAAGATAGCACAAGTAGGTTGTGAACCTAAATGTTTTGGTGGAACCTCCTTTAATCATTAAAAATTATTTATGCATGGATTCTACAATTTTCTCAATAAAATTATATTTGGCATGTGGAACACCATAATGGATATTATACACCATTTCAAGGAGGCATGCACCCAATTCCAAATTGCTATCCAATTTGAGGAAAAATACTTGCATGGAAATAGTATCCTGAACCGATGGTTTAAAAATATCCAAATCATAAGGAGGCTTATGATCACCTTTCAATCTATTTCTATCCTGAACTATTCTATTTAAGAAAGAATTTTTCTCCATTTCATCCATTGCTTCATAATCACTAGCAAGCTTTTCCAGGTCAATGTGGACATTTCCAAATTCTTCGGTTGTAAACCCCAAGGCCAACACTTTTCGAAGTTCTTTTGCATTAATGGACAACAATTCTTCTTTGCTATTTTTATTAACAATTTATCTTTTGTATCGTCATAATTTAGGGAACAGACCATGATTTATGGGCAAGGGAAAACCTCATGTAACATCATGCGCCCTAATCTAGTTACCCGCGGTGCACTGATATTATTAACTTGCATTTTCTTTGCAGCCTTATTATCAAATGAAAATCTATTTTCTAATGTACCCCTACCATAGGTTTCAGGATCATAAATATCATGGTATTCATCAGTGAAACTTGGGGCTTTAAGCAATTTTGCATAATATATTTTTTTATCTAACATTGCTCTAGTGGTATTGGTGGTAGACATGCTAATACAACCAAAAATATGAAATTTTTTGAATCCCTATTAGTCCTTAATTTTTCTTAATTCTTAAGCCTCTTAACCCTAAACCTAAAATTCAAAGTTTGAAAAAATAAGATTTTAAGAAACATCAAGCAATGAAACGTAGCCAGAGGAATTCTTTAACTTTCCCAAATTTTGAATTTTGATTCTTGAAGTTGAAACTACGTTGAAGCTTGAAACTAGGTTACTGGAATGGCTTTGTTGGAAGTGGAACTGTGGAACCCAGAATAGCATGGTGCACTACAATGAGCAAACTGAATGACATCAAAATGTTTACTCATTACTTACAGACTACACAGTACACAAATAGGTAGTACAATGTACATGGCTGGCAGCATTTAAAAAAAGCCATTAAAAACAATGATTTACTCCTGCAATTATAGCAATTTCTAAACCATTGATCTCTGTTAATCTAATAGTTATAGGGTGATTCTAAAGGTTTAAGTTCGCAAGCGTAACGCTTTGTGCATTTCATTCCAAAATGCAACTACAACCATACATCAAATGTTCATCAAACAATTGAGTAATTGATGATATAAATAATAAACATAAAATATGTGTTTTAAATTTTCTTTAAATTTGCTTTAAAACATGTGTTTTAAATTTTCTTTAAATTTGCTTTAAAGTTTAATGCGCTAGGATTGACATCAAGGCCAAGGGGCTATAAACTTAACATTTCAAAGTCCTTAATAAAATGAATTACAATGTCACATTAATAGCACATTGCACAACCATTAATAGCACTTAACTTGCAAAGGACTTAATAAAATGAATTAAAATGTCACATTAATAGAAAAACCATTTATTTTATTACAACTAAATTACAATGTCACATTATTACATAGTACAAATACAAATGTAAGCACAAGTGCCAAGCTTCTGCTGGACCACTGGTGAAAAGTTGAAAACGTAAATGTGATACATGTACATCTCTAAACTAAATGGAACTTGTCAGGTTGACCATGAGCTCTGAAAATTAATACATGGGACTTGTCGAGTTAGTCATATGCTCTAAAAATAAATGCATGGGGAAAGGGGGCCCGATCAAATTGGGGAAATGGGAGCGGTGAAGATAAAAAATGTACTTAGCCCCTTTTAGAACTAGACTGGTGCAAAAGATGAGGGCTAGTAAAACTGCTCACATGTAGAAGATGAGCATTGAAATTAAATGCATGGGAATTTCTTGGGAAACCATGCAGATGATGAGGGGTAGTAAAACTGCTCCCATCTTCTACTTGCAGCCTCCATGCATTGGAATAGCACTTATGTCCATCAGAGCTCCTCATCCTGGTTCAAAACCTGTCTGAGAAGTCAAGTGAACCAAATCAACCTCTTTCCAATTCCACCCATTTTGAACTTGAAGGAAATTGGCCTTTTACTCTGTAACTACATAACTAGAGGTAGGAGAATTTAGAGCATCCCCAATAATACTGCATCATCTTCTTCCTAAATCCTTATTAAGTTATTAGCCCTACAAAATGAAGACCCTTATGACAATTTAACGAATGATTTTAGTTGTGCTCACTATCCTTATTTATGTGCCAAAACTGATGCCAAAAGTGCCACTACCAGCCTGGTATCTTGTACTCCTCGCACATGTCACGTGTGAGCTCTGAGGTTGTGTATAATTACTACTGACTACTTAGTAATAATTGTGATTCACACAAACCAAAAATCCAACTTAATCAGTACCTCAAGTTGGCTACATGCAAAGTTGCAAATTGTAGCTCAAGCTGACAAGCTGTCAATTGTCAAAATCGGCAGTGCCATGCAAGTTGTTGACTATCAAAATCACTGGATTATTGACATCATCATCTATGATTCTATAGTACTTCTTGCAGTTTTCAATATAAAGCTATCCAATCAATCACTCTGGCTATTCATATGCGTCGCTGCCCAATACCATAGGCAAATTGAGAATTTCAATAGAATAAATGAAAGGTAGAGTACTTCGATGCATTGAAAAGAGAATTAAATGTCTCATATTACCTTAATTATTATCAATTTCCTAGCTAATAATTCAATGAATTTTAGTCACTTATGATCGGAACTATATGTTGATTTCTAAAACCAATCATTAATAAAATCTCAACCATTGATTTCTAAAAATCTAACGGTTCCACTGTTATTCTGGAGGTTTTAGTTTGGAAGTCTAGTACTTCAAGGATTTACTTCTAGAATGCATCTATAGCTATCCATCAAAAATTCATTGAACGGTCCCTCTTTTAAAACAAACTTTATGCATGCACATAATTTAAAATGGGGACATCGCTAGGTTGATGAGACTCAACCCTCAAGATTGAAGAGTTAACATTTAAGGCTTTTTCATAAAATATTTTGGTCTCACTTAGGAAATATTAAATGGTAAACAAGATCAAGATGACCGACAGACCTAAATAATTAATAAAATCCCAACCATTGATTTCTGAAAATCTAACGGTTCTAGTGTAATTCTAGAGGTTTCAATTCACAAATCTAGTGCTTGAGAGATATGTTGGATGTTGTGGATATGGTTGCTGATATGTAGTTGTCATTGATGTCAACACTATTAGCATTTGGTGCATTGAAGACTGTATATGTCGAGGATATTGAAAAATTTGTAAAAGAAAATATTTTTGGTTCTCAGTGGAACTGTGCAAGTCAAGAAGGAGTTGTGTTCTATATGTTGAAGATTAGCTGATGTGGATTATAGGGTTTATTGTTGAAGGTTTCTAAATCATCTACCAGAAGCTTTAGAGGTCCGCGTGAAGTTTTGAGTATGTTGTGGTCCGACAGTTTGTTGCTAGTCTTTATCAGTGTTCCTAAATGAAGTTTGTGTAATTCTTGTTCTCTCAGTTGTTGCATGTTGTGCAGTTTTCACACACACACCCCACTGAAAGCTGGGACCCTCTTTCACTTTTGTTTTTGGTGTCTTGGCCCTTTGATTTTGAGGATTTATCTTTCTTTGGCATGTGCTTAAATGTTTATTTTTATTGCCTAAGTGATTCCCCTAAGTTATTCATTGAAAATATTAAGTTTTGGGTGCATTTCGGGTTTTTACCCCAATTCAGGATTTTCCACCCCAACTGGATTTTCCCTGATCCTGCTCATATTCCATTTTAATGCTATGGTTTAAAGATTTTTATTTTTCACGAAATTTTGTGTAGGCCGGATTTTTTCGAATTTCATCTTGTCATCAGGTTCCTGGATTTTCCTAGCTGTCTTGTTGGCGGAATTAATGTCATTTGTACCATTTGTAAGGGATGCATTTAACTGATCTTTGGAGACATTTGTTCCTTTATGCTTTGTTGTCTATGTTTGATTGAGCTAAAGAGTGCATTCTTTTGGTGTTAAACTTCATTTGAGGCATTTGATCTGCGAATTATTCAATTTGGTGAAGTTTCCTTTGGCCTTTTCACTGTTGTTCTTTGTTGAGCGTTGATAAGCTGATATTTGTTGTCACAATCAATTTTTACTTCGTCAAATAGTATGTATACAATTTCTTTGCTTTCGATTGATGGAGGTGAGTAGTGCTTTGGCATTTTGGTTTGCTTGGAGTTCAAATATTCATGGTTTTGAGAATTTGATGCTAGGGTTGTATGATATTGTTTGATTTATGGTCTCCCAAGTAATTTCTGAGGTTGTTCATTTGCATGCATTATGAGATAACTTGCTTGTGAACCGTGAGTAACCCCTATCAAAGAATTAGCAGTTGAAATGATTAAATCCTCTACTTGCCTATGTGTTAATGGCAGATTTGTAGGGTTTGATACTTAGGGCATCACCATTTTAACTTTAGTCTACTTTCAATTTGGCCTAGAATTCTAAGAAAACCTATGGAAGCCCCACATCAAACATGTCTCAGGTCTAGATTCGTGAAATTTATAATTGATCCATTAGTCTGAGCAAAATCGTGATTGAATGACAGAGTTCATATTTTTCATCCAGTGCAGGATTTTTCAGCTCTGGCAGATTATCTCGATTGTCCTTGTCTCCTTCGTTTTCCCGGAATCCGCTATTTTTTAAGAGATTCATCTTCTTCGCGGATTTCCTTTGGCTCCAGATTCTCCTGAAATCCTTGGTTCCCTGTTTTTCCTGAATTTTGTTGAATGTCTCTTCCTTCGCAGAAGTCCATCCCATGTGGATTTTCCCAGAATCTGGTGGAAAGTGAAAGAATATGAAATAGCATGACGTGTTAGTGAATGATGGTGCATTTTATGATTAATTTATGCTATTTTGAGATCTCACATGCTATTTATTAATTGATAATGATCGGATTGAGTTGCTAATAGGTATTTTGATGTTCATTATGATGGAATCCGTCTAGCCCAGAATTCTCCAAAAATTCCTCCCTGGCTTGCATTTCGCAGATAGTCCTGAAACCCGAAGTTTAATATGATCATTTTATTTGAGGTTTAATGACAACTTGCTTATATGGGATTCATTTTAATAATGATTTTGATTGACTAACATTGGTTTCTTGTGGTTTTTATTATGGTTTGTTTGTCAAGTGGAGGCTGAATCTAGCAAGGTAACAGCTTGAAAGGCTAAGAGTGACATGGAGGGATCCTTAGTATCTGAAGCAGAAAGAATCAAGATGGACATCAAAAGAAAAATCCTGGAGATTAAGATCACCTCTATCTGGTTAGAAGTAACAAACACAAACGTTGGATTATGGGACTCTGAGTAGTTCAAGGGTAGAATGGCAATGCAAGATCTTCCTCTGGTGGCTACAAGAATAATGGAGTCAGGCCTGGAACATGTAGTTGGTTTTCCCTCTACAGTGCAATGTTATGAGTTATTTCTTGAGTGTGCCAGGCATTATGACAATGATGCACAGAGAATAATTGGTCCTCAAGGGAGGATTGTGGAAAATTTGAATCCTATTTCCATAGAAAAGACCTTTGACATGCCTGATAGATCACATGTGGTGGCATTCAACATGGAAGCGGATAAGGGGTACTATGAAGAAGAGACTGTTAGATCTCAGCAACTCATCAATTCCTGGCTGGAGAAGCCCAAGTCTCATTATTCTAAACTGCCTAAATAGCTATTCAGAGAAAAGTTCAAAAATGAGTATTATGATGCCATCACTCTTCTTAGCAAGGTGGTTGGATTAAAGAATGTAGGTATGTTTGAGAATTGGATGTGCCATGTTATTGTGAGGATGGAACAGGAAAAGACTATCATTGGGCAGGTGTTATAAGTAGAGTGATTCATGAGCAATTGTCCAATGTGCTGCAAACCAAGACCTTCAAAATGACCTCATACTTAGTCTATGCACTTGCAAGATTTCATCCATACAAGGGATTAAGTACCAAGGGTGTCTTTGGGTAGGATGTTATTTATGAGGTTTACCCTCAGTTGCACTTGGGAAGCTCGAGCTACAAGAGGGTGAATGATGCATTCACCATGCATATCACCAGATTGCTTCAGGGTGCTGAACATATGAGAATTTCTAGTCAAGCCAAGGAGTTAATTAAGAAATATGGTGCTTGGTTTATTCAGTTCCCAACTTTCTCATACATCTGGATTGATGGTTGTCAAAGGGCTCCATACAGGCTTCCAAGGTATCCCACTAATCATATCTTACTTTTGGAAGTTACTAGATAGATATGTGATTTTGATGCTATTGTCAAGAGGGACAAGCATAAGACTAGTTTTGGTGGAGACTTTCCTTTAAGGATTGGCATGGGAGAGGCATGTCCTTCCATTATTTCAGCCCAGACTCTAGAAGAGGAGATGAGTGTTCTTGGTTTGTCCTTTCGTCTCAAGAGAAATAGATTTGAAATAACAGGGGAAGCACAAAAGAAGGCCAGTAAAGAGTATAGCCATAAAGTTGAGTTGGAAGACTATTGGGCCCACTGTAGTAATGAATATGAGGTAAGGAAGAAGAATTTTTCTCGGCTTCCAGTTGAATCATTCTAATTATAAAATTTGGGAGTTGGAAAATGAAGGTGTACCGTGCACCTATGATCTAATGGAAGATTTGGACCCTCACTCCACTTCCAAGGAGTCAACTGAGCAAGATCCTAAAGGAAAAGGTAAGGTGGGTTCTCCTTTGAAAATCAAGATAAAGGGTGTTCAAGGGGAGGAAGCCCAACAAACAGAAAAACAAAGAAAGCTAATTGCCAAGAAAAGGGGGCATACTTCAAAGACTAAGAAGTTTGGAAAGGAAGAAACTGAAAAGCAGAGTCTTGAAGTTGATGTTCATGTGCCTAAAAGGAGAAGAATTGTAAGATTATCACAAAAGGTAAGTTCCAAGGATGGAGTAGAAGTGGGTCCACCTATGGTAAATGTAGAGAGTTCAGGATAAAAGATAGGTGTATACAAGGAAGTCTAGGACTCCTCCTAAGGATAATGTGCCCAAAGCAGATCCTCCTCTAGTTACTTCTCATGAAGAATAGCATGATGGTGTCCCTGAAGCCCAAAACAATGAATTAGGTAAGACCAAAGAAGCTGAAGATCACCAAGATACGAAAGGAGAAGAATTTCATGAGGTAGATCTTTACAATGCTAAGGCCAAAGTTGAAAAGGTTATGCAGTCTCCCTTGGTCGCATATGAGGATTCACCTGTTATAACTGAAGGAGTTAAATCTCCTTAAAGAGAGGAAGTATCAAAAAAGGTTCTGTCACCTGAGAACAAGGAGGAACATGCTGAAGAAAAGGAGAATAAGGCAGATGAGACTCCTGAGAAGCAGGGTTTGAATAAAGAAGCACCTAAAGACCAATAGGAGGAAGTAGGATAGAGTAAAGTGCAGTTAGAGTCCACTATTCTAGATTGGTTGGACAAGGAAATAAAGAGAAAGCAGGTTGTTATGGAGGATGCTCCACCCAATTGGGATAAGTTGCTAGCTAAGATTGGAAAGGATAAAGGAAAGAAAAAGTCCAGGGTCATTTGAAAGATTGAAAAGGATGAGGCAAGCAATAGGGTGGTTCACATTGCAACTCTTGCTCTGGATAAGAACAAAGATGAGGTAACTACAAAAGATTACAACCTACAGACTATCAATTTAGGGCCTACTTCCATTGAGCAAGATATTGAAGATTATCAGGGTTATATTGCAATCATCTTAGGTAGGTTGAGGAAAGAAATAAAGACTGAACAGGAGATGAAGAAGGAGATTGAAGGACTCAAGAAATTTTTGGAAAATCTGATGAAACCTTTGCAGTCCATTAGCTCCTCATCCTCTGCTGAAAATATCCTACCCCAAGAAACTATCATTGAGCTTGAAAGAATGAAGGCTTCCACTCTTGCTGCTACAAATTGGCTAGAAGGGGTGCAAACTAAAGGAAATGAAGTTATCAAGGATATTCTCTCAACAAGAAAAGAGGCTATGAGGGAAACTAATTGGTTTAAGGAAGTATTGGCTCAAGATAAGGAAGATACAGACCTCCTGCTATAGAAAACTAAAACTATCATGGAGTATACCAAGGATAAGATTATAAGCGATAGAATTCTCCCCTCCTCCAGAGTTGCCGAACCTTGGGAATGGTTTGAGGCTTTGCAAATCAAGCAGAATGTTCTAAAGAAGATCTACAAGCAGAGGAGGAAAATTGATGATACCCTAACTGGTGTTTATGATGGATGCATTGCTTTCTTTGAGATAATGACAGGGAGAAGGAAGATTGCACCTAAGCATTTGAGCTTAGAGCAGCTACGAAAATAGTTGCAAGATTTTTATGCTCCAGTCAGTGATGATCCTATTACTGAGCACCAGTTAGATGATGCAACCCCTTACATTGTTGTCATTGATAAATATCTAACATACAAGGTTGAGTGGGATAAATTGGTGAAACAATCATGGAAGGATATTACATCAATTGAGAGACGACTTAAGGTTTTTCCTTTACCACCTGTGGCCAACTTGGATAAGGTGCTTTTGAAGGTGCATGAAATGTTGGATAAAAATAAAGACAAAGGGGAAGGTAGTTAATAATGGGCTACATCGAGATTTGTGCTTCCCTATTATTTTGCATGCATTGGTCTGAGCTGTATTGGAGATCCCAGGTCGACCTGGATGAAGTTCATGCATTTAATGCATATTTTATTTCATTTTGAATTTCTCTTGGCTGACTTGTTCTGGCTAATTATTATTTTAAAACCCTAACTAGGCCGACATGTTCTGGGGGTTTCTATTAATATGGCATTTTGCCTCTTTTGTAAGGGCTAGACATAGACATAGACATAGACATAGACATAGACGAATAGAGAGATAGCTGGTATTGAAGTGAATTAAGTAGATCAAGAGTTAGCAAGTAGTTTCTCTCAAGCAAATATTGTAACAGAAAGCTAGAATTTGTTGCTATAGTGGATAATTTGATGTAAATAATGACATTGTGATTTGGTGCCATACTTGTGTTCTTCTTATCTTGCATGGTTCTTATTATTCTATCTTTATAATTGCTTTGAGGAAATCTGATAGTTTGATATTTAGAGTTAGATTTGATTCAATGATGTTTATGGTTTAATATTTGAAGTGTTGCAGTAATCCCTGGTCCATACTTTTCACAACCAACTGATTGTTAGTTGCTTTGCAAAGTTAGCCTGGACTCCTATATTCATTGTGGTTAGTTCAATTGTGAGGGTTTATTCATTTCAATTGCAATAGTGTTGTTTGAATGAATGTTCATGATCTAAAAATCTTAACACCTTAGAAGATTGCACTGTTTCTATAAGATTGCAGATTCATCTGGGTCAAGTAGAAATCATTTTTTGAGGGATTGGTCCATTTCAAATGTTTGTCATTTGCATTGTTAATCTTAGGTTTAGTGTTAAATCTAGAAATCTCTTTAAAACCTTATATCTTTTGTTATTTATTTATCATTGGGTTAAATTTAGGATTGAAGTATCATTATATTGCTAGATCTGATAAATTTAAGATTCAGTAATTTGCTTGTAGTAAGGTCCCATTGTGATTACCAACATTTTCACATTTATCACTGAGTTGTTTATGCATTGTCAAGACTTGACATTAGATACCTTGGGGTTATCTCTTGAGGCTTCTTGATAGATATTTTCCTTTCAAGAGATATAGGATATTATATTATGTCTGAGTTTTTGTTGTGCAGAAAACATCATCAACAGATTGGCGCTAGAAGGAGGGTCTGAATAATCAAGTTGGATCAATTTTTGAACGCCATCTCTCCTAAAATATTTAGAAGAAGAACCAAATCTACTCTAGGATAGGAGGAATTTCAAGAATTACCAGACCCTACTAGGTCAAGAAGGACCAATAGAAGGGGAGAATCATCATCCACCCAACCATCTCCATCATTCCCATCTTCATCAGCTTCATCTTCATCTAAGTTTGAGGAAATTTCCATTCCACAACCTCAACTAGTCATTAATAAGTCATTACCACCGCCACCTTCACCAATGGATTTCCTAGCTAATAACCCATCTCCATTGAGTTTTGCCAATTACAATGTCATGCCCAAGAACCTTGAACACTTTTATTCAAAGTTCCATATTAATGATCCCAATAGAACTGCTAAGGAACACATCAAGATCTTCCAGACTGGCCTTAAGGATAGAGGAATCAATCATGACGATGTAGCATGTAGACTCTTTCCTTATTCATTGGGAGAGGATGCATTCTATTGGTACAATCATTTACCTGTTGGGTCTATCCAGAATTGGACTGACTTAGAGACTGCATTCTTGCAGAAGTTTAGGATTCCCATTAGTCCCAATGAGCTCTATCTTCAGTTCACTAATGTTAAGAGAGAAGTCCATGAGCCCATAGGATCATTCAACAACCGATTTCATCGTACCTATACCTGATTGCAGGCTCCCTATGTTTTTGATGAAGCCACTGCTTTAGAAGTTTATTATGAGGTACTTGATAGTCTGACGACTACCTTTATGAAGTGGAGGAACAACCCCTCTTGATAACCTACTTGATGCATACGTGGAGGCTGTGAAGGTTAGTACTGCTTTAAGGCAACATCTATCTAGGCCTTTACCATCATTAGGACCCAATGCTCACCCTAGACAAGTCCCAACCCTCAACTAGGCTCTTGCTAACCACACTCCTATCATGAATCTAGTACGTCAAATGCCTCTGGTCCCTCACCTAGGACTTCCTGTGAGACAAGTTTCACCCACAATCAACTACCCTTAGCAAAATGTAAATCAACCTCTTCATACACAGCCTCAGGCTAGCTTTCCTAAGTATCTACAGAATTCTGAAGTATTAAACCAATCACTGAATGCCAATACTATAGTAGGATATCCCCAGACTAATGCGAATCAGCCTCCATACAGTAATCCTGACAAGGAGAGATTGGATGAATTGTATGAACAAGTGAAGAAGCTGAATATGGAGGTGACTTACTTGAGGAACCAGAACAGTCAATTGCAAGTTGCTCAAAGAAATATGCAGTCCAATCATAACAGAGAAAGTTGAGAAAATCAACAAGTACAACACTTTGATAGAGGGCAACATCCTGAAAGAGGGTATAACCATGATAGAGGATACAACAATAAAAGAGGATATAACAACGAAAGAGGATACAATAATGACAGAGGGTATAATAATGACAGAGGATAGAATTATGATAAAGGACAATCCTCAGGCCAAAACTTTGATAGAGGGCAAGGTGGTGGACAAGGGTTCAACATGAGATAGGCCCCAAGACAGAATAGGACTTGGAACATGAGGCCTAACAATGGAGGAGTCCCCACTCCATTGGATCAACCAGTTAATCAGCCTGTCAATCAGCCAGTTAATCAAGAGAAGCCTCCTAATGGTGTATATTTAGCAGAGGCTACTTTATCAGGATGGTGTAGGCTTCATAAAATGAGTCAACATTCTGAGTTAGATTGTAAAGAGTTCCAAATGATAGCTTCAATTTTTCAGTATGAAGTGGAGAATAATGCAGGTAGTCAGGAAATAGTGCCATCTGCTCCCTATGATTCATCAGTGTTGGTACTGAATCATGCTCCTTTTCCACAAGGTAAAGAGAATGTACCTAAAGAGGAATCCGACCAGTTGAAGGAAGAGGCAGACCAGTTATGCAATGGAGATGAAATTACACAATTATTTGATGAGAATCCAGTGAATAGCAATGGCCCCAGAGATGAAGAAGAGGCTTATGTTGAGGAAGTCTAGACTTTTCAAAAACCTGTCAAGAAGTATGATTTGAGGGAATTTCCACATAGACGTCCACAGGGTGGAGGCCCCTTCACTACCTCTATTCCACTGAACAGCTTCACTACGCCTCCAGATCCTAATTCCAACAATAATCCATCACTTCCTCAGGTGTCTAGGCAATATTTATCTCAAGACCAAGGACATACTGATGTGCCAAAAGGAGAGGTTTTGATGCAAACAAGGACAAGGTGATGGAATACCCAAAGGATACCCCTACTGATCTGAGTGAGGAACAATTGGCCATGTATGTTGCTGAGGAACTCATAAAATTAAAAGTAAGTCTATCTGCATTTAAGTTATTGAGAGTTCCAACCTTTAGGAATGCAGTTCTAGGGGCTTATAATGCGAATTCCATACCATAAGACAAATCAGTTAGTGAAAGTGTCAATAAAGCATCTAGCTCTCAATCAATAGGATGGAAAAATAAAACTCATAATCAGGTCCACATGCCTCCTAGGGATAAGGGAAAGGAGAAGGAAAAAACTCAAGTGGATACTCCCTTAACTCTTTTTCAAGGGAAGACAAACACTCCTCCATTCCTGATTTTTGTTTGTATATTCGGTAAGAATTTGCATAATTGTTTCCTGGATTCCGGTGCTTCCACCAATGTTATGTCTTTTGGTGTCTATAGATCTATGGCTATTACTCATGTTGATTCCCAAAAGAAAGTTACACAATTGGATAGAACTGAAGTCAATGTTGTAGGGGAGCTAAATATGATTCATATGCAGGTTGCTTCTGATCCTAGAATTCAGCAGGTTATCAATATATAGGTGGCTGATATACCTGATGCTTATGGCATAATCTTGGGAAGAGACTTTACCAGGGCCTTGAATAGATATGTCTCGACTAATCACTCTCACATGTGGCTTCCTTGGAAGGGAGTTCCAAACCAGATTAGAATTGAAAGAGAACCCAGAATGAAATACATGATCACAGAATATCAAAATACCTCCAATGAAAATCTGATATCAAAAGTAAGTATGGATAATTATGTGCTTGCAGCCCCTTTTGAGTTAGATGTAAAGGAATTTCTTATATTCCACACAATACATGTTGATCTCACAGCAGAATCCAGTGGTACTTAAGCCTTAGTGGAACTAGTTGAAAATGTTGATGATCCAGAAGATAGTTAGCTGGGTTTGCTAGATAGTTTTCAAGAATTCATTCAAAAGTGCATTGAAGATCAGGTTTAGTTGGGTAAAGGAATGAATTTTGGAGAATTACTCTTTCCCAATTGGTGTAGGTTGAATAATGCCTCCCATTTAGAATTGGATTATTGCTTATGTCAGGCTGCAATGGAACAAATACAAAAATGTATCAACCCCACTCCAACAGTCAAAATTAATATCCAGAATGTCCAAGAGGATCCCAAAGGGAAAAGAGTGATTCTTTTTGAGGAACCATCCAACAGCAATAGTGCAAGTGATATAGCAAGAAGTCTGCAGTTGTTGGTTGTTGGACTTTAAGATTTGATGGATCTAAATCAAAGCAAGGAGCTGGGGCAAGATTCAAGCTAATTATTCCAAGAGGTATGACTTTCTTTGTTGTTCATAGACTTAAATTTTATTGTACAAATAATGTAGTAGAATATGAGGATTTGGTTCATGGGTTGTTAATGGCATTAAAGAAAAAGGTTAAGATCTTGCAAGTCTTTGGCGATTCTGAGTTAGTAGTCAAGCAAGTTAGGAGACAATACTCTTGTCATGACAGAAGAATGACCAATTATAGACACAGAGTATGGGATATTATTGAAGGGTTTGATGCCTTCAACATTTAGTTGATTCCACAAAGTAAGAACCAGATAGCTGACTCCCTTGCCCATGTAGCTAGTACATTGCAACCTCTGTCTCTTTCTGGATTGAAGAAATTTATAGTGGAACTACCCCCAGTACCTTCAGTACCTGACAATGTCATCAATTTCTAGGTATTTGAAGATGACAAACATATTCTGGATTTTATCACAAGCTCAGATGTCTTTGCTTCTCAAATTATTGATGAAACCGAACTTCAAGAAGTAGAGATGGATTTGGAAGGGGTAATTAATCTGAAGACCAATAATATTCCTAGAGGAATGGTGCAATTAGAAAGGATCTTTGATTCAGACAAGGTCAGGAATCAAGAGCAGGATGCCAAGAGGGAATCCATCAGTGGGCAGTGTGACAAGTATAATATGGGAACTCAAGATGATGTCAAAAATGTCTTTATTGGAAAAGTATGCACTCCAGAAGAAAGGAAAGGAATAATCAATGCACTACATAGATATCTAGATGTGATAGCCTAGATTTATGAAGACTTAAAGACTTATGACACATCAATCATAACTTATACTATCCTTCTCAATCCAGGAGTAAAACCTTTTAGACAGAGGAAAAGGCCAATTAATGCTCTACTGGAACCCATAATACAGAAGGAATTATAGAAACTACTGTCTGCAAGAATAATATTTCTAGTCAGATACTCAACTTGGGTTGCAAAACCGGTTTCAGTGCAAAAGAAAAATGGTGAAATCAGGCTATGTGTAGATTTCAGGAACCTCAACAGAGCATCAAAGAAGGATAATTATCTAGTACCCTCGCTGGATGAAGTACTCTAGATTGTCAATGGATCTCAGATGATGTCTTTCTTGGATGGTTATTCAGGATACAATCAGGTTATGGTGCAATATGAAGACAGACATAAGACTTATTTCACCACCAAGTGGGGCACTTTTTCCTACAGGAGGATGCCCTTTGGCTTGATTAATGCTATAGCCACGTTCCAAAGAGCCATGGACATTGCCTTTAAAGGCATAATTGGTAAGTGCATAATCATTTATATGGATGATCTGACAATATTTTCCAAGAAGAGAGGTGATCATATCACGGATTTGTGCAAGGTGTTTCAAAAATGCAGAGAGTTTGGTATATCTCTTAATCCAAAGAAATGCATCTTTGGCATTATAGAGGGTAAATTTATGGGGCATGTTATCTCTGAGAAAGGAATTGCCATTGATCAGAATGAGTGGAAGCCATACTCAAGATCCCACCACCTACTAGCAAGAAAGAAATGAAATCATTCTTTGGCAAGATCAACTTTTGGAGGAAGTTCATTACTGGATTCGTAGAAATAGTCAAGCCGATGAATGCAATGTTGAAGCAGGATGCCAAAGTTGAATGGAATGCAGAAGCAAAGGAAGCATTTGCAGAGATAAAAATGGCTATTGTTGAAGCTCCAGTTGTGGTGAGTCTAGACTATGCTAAGCCATTCTATATATATTCATTTGCTTCCGATCACTCCTGTGCTGCTATGCTGACTCAAAAATCTGACCAAGGAAATGAACATCCTATAGCATTCATGAGTGCACCATTGAAGGATGCAGAGTTGAGGTACCCAAGTGTGGAAAAATAGGCTTATTCCTTAGTCAGAGTTGTAAAGAAATTTAGGCACTATATCCTTAGAAACAAAATCTTTGCAATAGTTCCTAATCCTACAGTCAAGTTGTTGTTGATGCAGAATGAGCTAGGAGAGCGTAGAGCTAAGTGGGTAACTATGATCCTAGAGTACGACATTGAGATTCAACCCATGAAGCTAGTAAGAGTGTAGGGACTTACAAAGACAATGGCGGAAATAGGCCATGATCTTATAGCTCAGAATTCCAATTTAGAGGATGTCTCTCCTGGCGAGTGGTATGATGATATTGTTCACTATCTCATGACTCAAAGATGTCCTGATCATCTGAATGCAGACAAAGGGCACTACGCTTGAAGAGTGACAATTTCATGTTGAAATGAGTTGTTCTATATAAGAAAAATCATGAAGGTGTTTACTTAAGCTGCCTAAGAAAGGCATAATCTAAAAGAGTGATGTTGGAATTTCACGACAGATATGGTACAGGCCATGGATCAGCACCTTCTACAGTGAACTAGATTCTGAGAGCTGGTTACTATTGGCCTACATTGTTCAAGGACACACACAACCATGTTAGAACTAGTCATGTGTGTCAGATTGCAGCAACCAAAGAGAAGTATGCAACACTCCCACTCCAACCAGTCTTTGAGGTAAAACCTTTCGCACAGTGGGGGATGGAATTCATAGGTCCAATCAATCTGCCTTCCTTTGCAAGTCACAGGTATATCCTTACTATCACTAATTATTTTACAAGATGGACTGAGGCCCTTTCTTGCAAGCAATTTACTTCTGAGGTGGTAATTACTTTTGTTGAATCAGGTATTATGAATCGTTTTGGATGTCCTATGTCTTTAGTTTGTGATAATGGTCCTGCATTTTCATCATTGAAGTTTTCCAACGGGGCCTTTGATCATGGGATTATAATTAAGTTTGCATCCAATTATTACCCTCAGGGTAATGTTTTGGCTGAGTCTTCCAATAAAAATCTCCTGACTATTATCCGCAAACTGTTAGAAAGAAATCCGAAGGATTGGCACACCCAGCTCAGATTTTCTCTTTGGGCACATCATACAAGAAATAAGACTTCCATAGGAATATCCCCTTATCACCTAGTTTATGGGTTAGAGCCTATGTTCCCTATTCAGTTAAAAATCCCCACCTTATAGTTCATTAATGAATATTATGATGAGGGAGATAAACGTGATGCTAGACTTGCTGAATTGTTACACCTTGAGGAAAAAAGAGACGAAGCCCTAGAGAACATTGCCAAACATCAAGGAGTAGTAAAAGGGTGGTTTGATAGAAGAGCCAAGGTAAAAACTTTTAGGATTTCTGACTTGGTTTTTTACTGAGATAAAGCCCATGACCATAAGGGGTAGCATGGAAAATTTGATAAACTTTGGCTTGGCTTGGCCAGACTTGCTGAATTGTTACACCTTGAGGAAAAAAGAAATGAAGCCTTGGAGAACTTTGCCAAACATCAGGGATTAGTAAAAAGGTGGTTTGATAGAAGAGCCAAGGGAAAAGCTTTTAGGATTTCTGACTTGGTTCTTTACTGGGATAAATCCCATGACCGTAAGGGGTAGCATGGAAAATTTGATAAACTTTGGCTTGGCCCTTACCAAATTTTAGAAATCCTGGGAGATAATGCTTTTTGTTTAAAAACTCTCACTGGGGAGGATATCTCATTTCCTGTCAATGGGCAGTACCTAAAGCATTATTTCCAGTCTTGAGTTGTTTTAAGCGCTTTTCTTGTATATAGTTAGAGTAGGTTTCCCTTTCTGCTTTTCTTTTGTTTGTTTTGGTTAGTGTAGGTTTGCTTTCGGTTTGGTTTATTTTTTGCTCTGCTCTTGCTTTGGAGGGTTTTCTTGTTTTCTTTTCGAAGTGTTGTACCTGCATGGCAAATATATCATTATCTAGGACTATTCTAAGTATTTCGTTGGTGGACTTTGGTCCTGTGTCTCGAAAGGATGGTTGAATTCTTTGTCATTGTCAAGCAATCTAATTGTTTGATTTATAGAAGATGGGTCACTAGTTTTGATTTGAATTTGAAGTATTTTGAAATCTTATATCTTTAATACATCTTAAGCATCCTGATGTTGCTGTAGGATCCTTGTGAAGTCTTGTCAGGTGAAAAATCCTATTTCTACTTCAGTGCCACTATGGTTCTCAACCTTGAGTGTGAACTTCATTGTTCACAAGTTGAAATTAAAAGTGACACAAAAAAGAATATCAAAGAAAGAAAAGTGAAATATTGAAAATCAAAAGAATGAATTCAACTTATCAGGAGTATCTAAATATCTCTATCAGGGCTATAGATGCTTGACTGGCAATAGAGCTATTTTTGGGGGAGTCACAATGATAACCTCTCGAGGCTATAGACACCTGACTGGCAGCAAGACTCTATCCAGGTTGCTTTTGAAGTTAGAATCTTTACATAGCCTTTCTGGACTAAGCTTTTTTTCTGTAGTAGCTCAAGGAGGGAAATGAACTCATACGCACACACTTGGATTTTCAATTTATGGAAGGTTCGGTCTACCCTTTGGTTATGATTCTTTAAATTTTTGCATTTTGATTTGTTTTTCTGATAGTGAGACTGAAACCAGAGATTTTGGGTCCTTGATTCCTATTCATAATCAAATGCTCTGGAGCATTTCCCCAGCAGAGTCGCCATTTGTTGTGCAGTTTTCGCACACACGCCCTGCTAAAAGCAATGACACTTTTTCGCTTTGGTTTTTGGTGTCTTGGCCCTTTGATTTTGAGGATTTATCTTGCTTTGGAATGTGCTTAAATGTTTATTTTGATTGCCTAAGTGATTCCCCTAAGTTATTCATTGAAAATCTTAAGTTCTGGGTGAATTTCAAGTTTTTACCCCGATTCGAGATTTTCCACCCTAGCCGGATTTTCTCGGATCTTGCACAGATTCCGGCTGAATGCTATGGTTCGGAGATTTTTTATTTTCACAAAATTCTATGTGGGCCAGATTTTTCAGAATTTCGTCCTGTCATCGGGTTCCCGGATTTTCCTAGCTGTCTTGTCAGTGACATTAATGTCATTTGAATCATTTGTAAGGGATGAATTTAACCGATCTTTGGGGACTTTTGTGCCATTATGCTTTGTTTTCTATGTTTGATTGAGATGAGGAGTGCATTATTTTGGTCTTAGACTTCATTTGAGGCATTTGATCTGCAAATTATTCAATTTGGTGAAGTTTCCTTTGGCCTTTTCGCTACTATTCTTTGTTGAGCACTGATAAGCTGATATTTGTTGTCACAATCAATTTTTACTTCGTCAAATGGTATGTATATGATTTCTTTACTTTTGATTGATGGAAGTGAGCAATGCTTTGGCGTTTCAGCTTGCTTGGAGTTCAAATTTATGTGGTTTTGAGAAATTGATGCTAGGGTTGTATGATATTGTTTGATTTATGGTCTCCCAAGTAGTTTCTAAGGTTGTTCATTTGCATGCATTATGAGATAACTTGCTTGTGAACCGTGAGTAACCCCTACCAAAGAATTAGTAGTTGAAATGATTAAATCCTAAGCTTTCCTATGCGTTAATGGTGGATTTGTAGGGTTTGATACTTAAGACATCACCATTTTAACTTTAGTCTGCTTTCGAATTAGCCTAGAATTCTAAGAAAACATATGGAAGGCCCATATCAAACTTGTCTCAGGCCTAGATTCTTGAAATTTATAATTGATCCAGTAGTCTGAGCAAAATCGCGATTGAATGACGGAGTTTGGGTTTTTCATCCAGTGCGGGATTTTTTGGCTCTGGCGGATTATCCTGATTGTCCTTGTCTCCTTCATTTTCCCAGAATCCGCTATTTTTCGGAGAATCATCTTCTTCACGGATTTATTTTGGCTCTGGACTTTCTCGAAATCCTTGGTTCCCTATTTTTTGCGAATTTTGTTGAATGTCTCTTCCTTTGCAGAAATCCATCCCGTGCGGATTTTCCTAGAATCTAGTGGAAAGTGAAAGAATATGAAATAGCATGACGTGTTAGAGAATGATGGTGAATTTTATGATTAATTTATGCTATTTTTAGATCCCACATGTTTATTGATTGATAATGATCGGATTGAGTTGCTAATAGGTGTTTTCATGTTCATTCCACTAGAATCTGTCTAGCTAGAAATTCTCTGAAATTCCTCCCTAGCTTGGATTCCGCAGATGGTCCTAAAACCTGAAGTTTAATATGATCATTTTATTTGAGGTTTAAAGACAAGTTGCTTATATGGGATTCATTTTAATGTTGATTTTGATTGATTAGCATTGGTTTCCTATGGTTTTTATTATGGCTTGTTTGTCAAGTGGAGGCTGAATCTAGCTAGGTACTAGATGGAAAGGCTAAGAGTGGCATGGAGGGATCCTCAGTATCTGAAGCAGAAAGAATCAAGATGGACATCAAAAGAAAAATCCTGGAGAGTAAGATCACCTCTATCTGGTAAAAAGTAACAGACACGAACGTTAGATTATGGGACTATGAGGAGTTCAAGGGCGGAATGGCAGTGCAAGATCTTCCTCTGGTGGCTACAAGAATGATGGAGTTAGGCTTGGCACATGTAGCTGGTTTTCCCTCTATAGTGCAATGTTATGAGTTAGTTCTTGAGTGTGCCAGGCATTACGACAGTGATGCACAAAGAATAATTTGTCCTCAAGGGAGGATTGTGGCAAATTTGAATCCTGTTTCCATAGATCAAACCTTTGACATGCCCGATAGATCACATGTGGTGGCATTCAACATGGAAGTGGCTAAGGGGTACTATGAAGAAGATACTGTTAGATCTCAGCAACTCATCAATTCCTGGCTGGAGAAGCCCAAGTCTCATTATTCTAAACTACTTAAACAGCTATTCAAAGCAAAGTTCAAAAAGGAGTATTATGATGCCATCACTCTTCTTAGTAGGGTGGTTGGATTAAAGAATGCAAGTATGTTTGAGAATTGGATGTGCAATGTTATTGTGAGGATGGAATAGGAAAAGACTAACTATCATTGGGCAGGTGTCATAAGTAGAGTGATTCATGAGCAATTGTCTAATGTGCTGCAAACCAAGACCTTCACAATAACCTCGTACTTAGTCTATGCACTTGCAAGATTTCATCCATACAAGGGATTAAGTACCAAGGGTGTCTTTGGGAAGGATGTTATTTATGAGGTTTACCCTCAATTGCACTTGGGAAGCTTGAGCTATACAAGGGTGAATGATGCATTCACCATGCATATCACCAGATTGCTTCAGGATGTTGAACATATGAGAATTTCTAGTCAAGCCAAGGAGTTAATTAAGAAATATGGTGCTTGGTTTATTCAGTTCCCAACTTTCTCATACATCTAGATTAATGGTTGTCAAAGGGCTCCATACAAGCTTCCAAGGTATCCCACTGATCATATCTTACTTTTGGAAGTTACTAGATAGATATGTGATTTTGATGCTATTGTCAAGAGGGACAAGCATAAGATTGGTTTTGGTGGAGACTTTCCCTTGAGGATTGGCACGGGAGAGGCATGTCCTTCCATTATTTCAGCCCAGGCTTCAAAAGAGGAGATGAGTGCTCTTGGCTTGTCCTTTCATTCCAAGAGGCCTACATTTGACATAACAGGTGAAGCAAAAAAGAAGGCCAGTAAATAGTATAGCCATAAAGTTGAGTTAGAAGACTATTGGACCAACTGCAGTGATGAATATGAGGTAAGGAAGAAGAAGTTTTTTGGGCTTCCAGTTGAATCAGTCTGACTATATAATGTGAAGGTAGTCGTTGATCAACTAAAGGATGGTGGGGACTTGATCCAAGGCCATGCTTATGAGGTAGTTAAGGACATGCCAATTGGTGATGTGGATTGGCTAGAGGAAGAAAAGATAGAATTAGGATAGATAATGGATCTAGTCACCAAGCACACCAAGATGTGGCTAAAGCATAAAATTTGGGAGTTGGAAAATGAAGGTGTACAGTGCACCTATGATCTGATGGGAGATTTGGACCCTTACTCCACTTCTGAGGAGTCAACTGAGCAAGATCCTAAAGGAAAAGGTAAGGTGGGTTCTCCTTTTAAAATCAAGATAAAGGGTGTTCAAGGGGAGGAAGCCCAAGAAACAGAAAAATAGAGAAAGCCAATTGCCAAGAAAAGGGGGCATACTTCAAGGACTAAGAAGTCTGGAAAGGAAGAAACTAAAAAGAAAAGTCTTGAAGTTGATGTTCCTGTGCCTAAAAGGAGAAGAATTGTAAGATTATCACAAAAGGAAAGTTCCAAGGATGGAGTAGAAGTGGGTCCACCTGTGGTAAATGTAGAGAGTTCAGGAGAAAAGACAGGTGTATACAAGGAAGTCTAAGACTCCTTCTCCTAAGGATAATGTGCCCAAAGCAGATCATCCTCTAGTTACTTCTCATGAAGAACAACATGATGGTGTCCCTGAAGCCCAAAACAATGAATTAGGTAAGACCAAAGAAGCTGAAGATCACCAAGATACGAAAGGAGAATAATTTCATTAGGGTGAGCTTTACAATGCTAAGGCCGAAGTTGAAAACGTGATCCAGTCTCCCTTGGTCGCATATGAGGATTCACCTATTAGAACTAAAGGAGTTAAATCTCCTCAATGAGAGGAAGTATCAAAAAAGGATCTGTCACTTGAGCACAAGGAGGAACATGCTGAAGAAAAGGAGAATAAGGTAGATTAGACTCCTAAGAAGCAGGGTTTGAATAAAGAAGCACCTAAAGACTAACAAGAGGAAGTAGGATAGAGTAAAGTGCAGTTAGAGTCCACTATTCCAGATTTGTTGGACAAGGAAATAAAGAGAAAGTGGGTTGTTGTGGAGGATGCTCCACCCAATTGGGATGAGTTGCTGGCTAAGATTGGAAAGGATAAAGGAAAGAAAAAGGCCAGGGTCATTTCAAAGATTGAAAGGGATGAGGCAAGCAATAGGGTGGTTCACATTGCAACTCCTACTCCAAATAAGAACAGAGATGAGGTAACTGCAAAAGATTACAACCTGCAGACTATCAATTTAGGGCCTACTTCCTTTGAGAAAGACATTGAAGATTATCAGGGTTCTAGTACAATCATCTTGGGTAGGTTGAGGAAATAAATAAAGACTAAACAAGAGATGAACAAGGAGATTGAAGGACTCAAGAAATATTTGGAATATCTGATGAAACCCTTGTTGTCCATTAGCTCCTCGTCCTCTGTTGCAAATCTCCTACCCCAAGAAGCTATCACTGAGCTTGAAAGAATGAAGGCTTCCACTCGTGTTGTTGCAAATTGGCTAGAAGGGGTGCGAACTAAAGGAAATGAAACTATCAAGGATATTCTCTCAATAGGAAAAGATACTATGAGGCTAACTAATTGGTTGAAGGAAGTACTGGCTCAAGATAAGGAAGATATAGACCTCGTGCTACAGAAAACTAAAACCATGATGGAGTATACCAAGGATAAGATTATAAGTGATGGAATTCTCCCCTCCTCTAGAGCTGCCGAACCTTGGGAATGGTTTGAGGCTTTGCAAATTAGGTAGAAGGTTCTGAAGAAGATCTACAAGCAGAGGAGGAAAATTGATGATACCCTAACTAGTGTTTATGATGGATGCATTGCTTTCTTTGAGATAATGACAAGGAGAAGGAAGATTTCACTTAAGCACTTGAGCTTAGAGCAGCTGTGAAAATGGTGGCAAGATGTTTATGCTCCAGTCAGTGATGATCTTGTTACTAAGCACCAGTTAGATGATGCGGCCACTTACATTGTTGTCATTCATAAATATCTAACATGCAAGGTTGAGTGGGATAAATTTGTGAAACAATCAAGGGAGGATATTACATCAATTGAGAGCCGACTTAAGGTTTTGCCTTTACCACCTATGGCCGACTTGGATAAGGTGCTTTTGAAGGTGCATGAAATGTTGGATCAAAATAAAGACAAAGGGGAAGGTAGTTAATAATGGGCTACATCGAGATTTGTGCTTCCCTATTATTTTGCATACATTGGTCTAAGCTGCATTAGAGATCCCAGGCTGACCTGGATGAATTTCATGCATTTAATGCATATTTTATTTCATTTGAATTTCTCTTGGCTGACTTGTTGTGGCTAATTATTATTGTAAAACCCTAACTAGGTCGACAGGTTCTAGGGGTTTCTATTAATATGGCATTTTTCCTCCTTTGTAAGGGATAAACATAGACATAAACATAGATGAATAGAGAGATAGCTAGTATTGAAGTGAATTAAGTAGAGCAAGAGTTAGCAAGTAGTTGTTCTCAAGAAAATATTGTAACAGAAAGCTAGAATTGTTGCTACAGTGGATAATCTGATGCAAATAATGACATTGTGATTTGGTGCCATACTTGTGTTCTTCTTATCTTGCATGGTTCTTATTATTCTATCTTTAGAATTGCTTTGAGGAAATCTGATAGTTTGATATTTAGAGTTAGATTTGATTCAATGATGTTTATGGTTTAATATTTAAAGTGTTGCAACAATCCCTGGTCCATACTTTTCACTACCAACTGATTGTTAGTTGCTTTGCAAAGTTAGCTTGGACTCCTATATTCATTGTTTTTAGTTCAATTGTGACGGTTTATTCATTTCAATTGCAATAGAGTTGTTTGAATGAATGTTCATGATCTAAAAATTTTAACACCTTAGAAGATTGCACTATTTCTATAAGATTGCAGATTCATCTGGGTCAAGTAGAAATTGGTTTTTGAGGGATTGGTTCATTTCGAGTGTTTTTCATTTGCATTTTTAATCTTAGGTTTAGTGTTAAATCTAGAAATCTCTTTAAAACCTTATATCTTTTGTTATTTATTTATCATTGGGTTAAATTTAGGATTGAAGTATCATTATATTGCTAGATCTAATAAATTTAAGATTCAGTATTTTGCTTGTAGTAAGGTCCCTTTGTGATTACTAGCATTTTCACATTTATCACTGAGTTGTTTATGCATTGTCAAGACCTAACATTAGAAACCTTTGGGTTATCTCTTGAGACTTACTGATAGAGATTTAACTTTCAAGAGAGATAGGATATTATTTTTTTTTTGAGTTGTTGCTATGCAGAAAACATCATCAACATTGTAGATGCTTCTCTTTTGTTTCTTGGTGTTCTATGGTATCTCTCTATCATTCTCTATCTTTATGGTGTGTTCACATTATTTAGAGAATTCGTTGTTGAAGATCCTTGTGGCCATGTTCAGTTTCTCTTATTTCTATCTGACATGTTGGTGGTAGCGTGTTGTGGATCTTCAAGGTGTAATTAATTAAATTATTTTTTTGTTGGAGATATTAGTTTGAGTCTCCACTATGTTGTGGCCGACCTTGGTGGATTCACATTAAAAGTTCATTTGTAAATCTGGGCCGACATTACAAATATATTTTATTTTTCTCTGGCCGATGAAGTGGTGATAGAATTTCATGTAGCGAATATATAAGGGTGACTAGTTCATTGTTGGTGATGATGCTTCATGTGCTCCTATGTGTGTATGTGTGAATATCATTTGATTGCTAAGCAGAGTCTAAAGAGGAATGGGTTGGAACTGTAAAAATATGATATTTTCACATGTTGGTTTTACTCATAAACTTCCAGATTTGGTCCTACTGTGTGCATATTCCACTCATATTTTTCCATATTGCCCCATTAAATCCATCAGGTCATGCATTTTTCACATTCTGGTTCCTATCGGCATGAGAATACCATTGTATCCCTAACCCATTGTGTGTTTTCTACTAACATGAGTTTGTGTTGCCTTTCGGCAAGACTCATTTGATGTCACAACAATCAAAGTTTTCTTGCAGTCACCGTTCGGTAAGAGTCCTTCATGGTCTCGGCAATAGAGGTTGATTCACATTTCGGCAGGAGATGGGCCATCACGTTGAGGTCTTGGCGAATTCAGTATGTCTCCCCGACTGATGCATTGAGGGTTTTATCGGGCTATCGATATGAGGTCTCAACGAGTGACCTTCGGTCTCACCGACACTTCATTTGAGTCTTCTCTTCGGCCAAGCGGTATGTTTTCGATGAAATGTCATAACGAGTCTTTCTTGTCTTACCGACTTTGCACAAATGTTTGCTTCGGCCAGACTGGTTGCTTTCGGTGTATGGTTACAACCAGTTTCTATTGTCTTGCCGACCGGTGGTGGAAGAATTGGTTTCGGTATGACTTATCTTGCTTTGGTACAGTGTCTTGGTGAGCCTATTGGGTCTTGCCGACAAAGTTTAATGGGTAGCTTTCAGTGAGAGGTTTTTTGTTGTCTCAGCAACCAGTATGTTTCATATGGACTTTCGGTATAACTCGGTAATCTCTATAACCTCTCCCCGAGAGTGATATGTCACGGCGACATGGGATAGATGGTGCATCGGTGAGAAATATAATGGGTCACAGCGACACATAAAGTAAATAAGGGGCTTTTGGCATAACAATTGAATTCTCTATAGGGTCTCTTTGATGCCATTAGGTTACAGCGATAGTGAATCAAACAGGGGTCCATTTCGGTAAGACATTTTCTTGTGTCTCGGCGATTGAAACACACATAACATATATGCTCTCAGTATGACAAGGGGTTTTCGATATCATGTCTCACCGATATCACAGAGCTACAGCGAAACACAAAGGGAACATGCGAATGCTTCTTGTCTTCAGTGTAACAAATAGTTTGTTATAGCGACATACAGTTTGATCGCGGGGGATCTCATTGAAACATAATGTAATCTATAGGATATCTCCCCGATGGTTGACAGTCATAGTGAAAGCGAATAAGGACGCGGGAAAATAACGATTGAATTGCCTTCAGCATGATGATATGATATATCTCACCGACTTTTCCAGAAAATGAATAATAGAAATTCACACACTGTGGCTGACATGTGTGGGATAAAATAACCATTGTAGGCTAACATGACTGAGCCTAATTTCTATGGTGGCCGACATGAATTTGAAGCGATTTGTTTCCTGATTGCTAGTGTATATATATGCACCCCGATTGTAATTGATTATGATCAGACTTTAGATCACAAACAGTAGATTAGGAATGGCTACATTAGAATAGCTTTCTCTTATCAGAGACTATGTGCATGTTTAAAAATGGTGAACTCAATGAAAATCAGCTGGTGTGGCAAGTTATTTTTGGTGTCAATTGTATGTTGAGTTTATTGAAAAGAATTGCTAAGCTGTCTCCAAGTTGATTCTTTCTGGTTGTTTAAATTGAAGTAACAAGCTTATTTTTAGTTTATCAATGCACATTTCTTGTATCTGTGTGATTAATTGACTGGTTCTCTCAAATAGAGATTAAATCCTTTTCATTGGTCATAGTAATCAGGAAGATTAATCTGGATTATTAAAGTAGAGCTTAGTAGTCATGATCCTGCATTGTTTATACAAGTTATGAACAGATCATATGCCTAAAATTTGATTTTCTACCAGAATAAGTTGCTCACTTCTGTTTCATTTGACTCCGCATACTCAACAAGGCACTGGTCTCTGCATTTAATCATTTGATTCATTCAGTTTCTTTGCATCTATTTATTAAGCATTTTAGGATTTATATCAGAAGATTACTGTTTGATTTCATTTGTTCACCTCCATTTGCCATTGTGAACAAATTGTTGTAAGAAGTATAATCATAAGTCTGCTTAATTCAGAGAGGTACACCTGCCCAAGGTTTAGCAGCACCTAAAGAGTAGAAGGTTGAGTTCTCTTGACCTTGCCTGTTACCCTAAAGCGTATCAAGAGATTGGCAGCCTCTTGAGCCATTCAGCCTGTGTTTTTGAGAGCTAACAGAATGTGTGAAGTGTGAAGAAATGTTGAGCTTAATTGGAACTATAATCAAGCTTTTGAAGAAGCTATTTTCTCAGTTTACAAATCTTGGATGGTTTTAATCCAAACCCTATTGTTGGATAGTGAGTCCTCTTTTGTAATTGAGCAGTGAGCTCTAGGCAGTGTGCCTGAATGCATGTGCATTCCCCTTATTGTTTCTTTTATACTTCTAGTAGAGTATATATAATCTTGTGGAGTAACATCCACCATGGTTTTTCCCCAATAGGGTTTCCATGCAAAAAAAATTGTGTTATTTGTCTCTCTGATGTGTTGATTGTTTATGGTTAATTTCTTATTCATTGTATCTGAGATCAAGTTAAAATTAAAAGGGAGAGTTTTAGTTTTTGTCACAACTGATTCACCCCCTCCTCTCAATTGTGTGTCCTTGTTTTCCCAATAATTGGTATTAGAGCAGGTTCCTGTGAAGAAAGTATAATAGCTTGAGGTGATCCAAGATGGCAACAACATTCAAGAAGGACAGTCCTAGATTTGATAGCTCTAACTATTCACTATGGAAAGTTAGGATGCAATGTCACTTAATGTGTATTAGTGATTCTATCTAGAAGACTACTAAAAATCAATATGTCATTCCTCAAAATGGTCCCTCTACTGCTAATGAGATCAAAGATTTTGAAAGCAATATCAGGGTTGTTGAAGCTTTGGTGAGTGCCTTGACAGATTCAGAGATGGCTAATGTGGTAGGTTTGAATACAGCTCATGAAATTTGGATGAAACTGGAAACTTTCTATGAAGGAGATGCACAGGTGAAGATGGCTAAGCTGCAAATCTTGAAAGGAAAGTATGAGAATCTGAAGATGGGTGAAGATGAAAATATCACTTCTTTTATGCAGAGAGTAAATGAGATAGTGATGGGTATTACATGTGTCGGTGGTTCTATGGATGAGGATGAAATTGTGGCTAAAGTACTCAGATCCTTTCCTCCCTCCTACAAAATGAAGGTTCATGCTATTGAAGAATTCAAATCAGTAAACAAGTTGACAAGAGATACGCTGATTGGGAAACTTGTTGCCTTTGAGATAAGTGAGTTTGGTGAATCCACACCAAAGACTGAATCTGCATTTAAGGCTACTATGTCCAAAAACAATAGACAAAGATATAGTCTGAGAGAGAGTTCCAGGAAGGTATCCAAGTAAGATGAAGAACTGAAACAACTCGAAGATAAAGAAAGAGAAGTAGAAGAACTAGAAGCGCTGATTACAAAGCAACAAGGCAGAGGAAAAGGTAAGTATGAAGATATATTACCTATTAAATGTTTTTCATGTAGTAAAATAGGTCATTTTGCATCAATATGTCTTGAAAGAGTTCCTAGATCTAAACCTAAGAAGTCTATATTTTTGAAGAGATGCTACTTTGTTGAAGAAGCAGTGATTGATGAAGAATTTGATAAAGAAGATGATTGGGCTTTCATTGCTACCATTGAAAATAATCCTATGGCTACTGAATCTACTAAAGATGAAAAATATCTTGCAGCTCAAGTTGAAGAAAAATATGAGTGGGTCATTGACAGTGGATGCTCACATCATATGACTAGTGACAAAAGAAAATTTGTGAGTCTAGAACAATATGATGGTGGAGTTGTAAGATTCAGAGATAGCAATGCTAGTATGATTCGTGGCAAAGGATCCATTTATTTTAGTGGTAAGGACAACACTGATGATGTACTCTATGTTGAAGGTTTGAAGCACAATTTGTTGAGTGTTGGACAAATGGTTCACAAGGGATATGATCTACGATTCAAAGATAGAAGATGTAAGATACGTGGAAGTTCCAGAAAATTGATTGCAACTGGAAAACAAACACAAGGTAAAAATTTTCATTTGAATACTGCTATTGGAAGTTGCTTGATTGCTCAGATAGATGAAAGCTAGTTGTGGCATAGGAGATTGTGTCATGTAAATTTTGACAACATTATCAAGATAAGTTTTGCCCAAGCAGTAAGAGATCTGCCTAGTTTAGTAAAGCTTGCTAATGTAATCTATAAGGAATGTCAAATGGGTAAACAAACTAGAGTCTCTTTTCGTAGGAAAACATTTTCATTCAAATAATTTGTTGGAACTGCTACATACTAACCTTTTTGTTCCTTCAAGAGTCAGAAGTATTCATGGAGAAAGGTATTTCATGCTGGTTATTGATGATTACTCTAGAATGATTTTGGTTTCATTTTTGAGAGAAAAATGTGAAGCTCTAGAGAAATTCAAATGCTTCAAGGCTATGGAAGAAAATGAGAAAGGTCTGAAAATCAAGTGCCTAAGATCTAACAGAGGTGTTGAGTTCATTTCTAAGGAATTTAACTCTTATTGTGAAGAACATGGAATTAAAAGACAACTATCTACTCTCTGAACCCCTCAACAAAATGGAGTTGCAGAGAGAAAGAATAGAACAATTTTGGATGCTTCCAAAACCATGATGATGGAAGGAAATGTGTCTCAGATGTACTGGAGTGAAATGGTAAGTACTGCTATGTATACCTTGAACTGAGTAAATGTGAATGGATATTCTGGTAAGACCCCTTATGAGTTATGGTTTGGTCACAAGCCTACTGTTAAGTATTTCAAGATCTTTGGAAGTAAGTGTTATATCAAAAGAGATGACGATATAGGAAAATTTGATGCTAGAAGCGATGAAGGGATTTTCCTAGGTTACTCTACTAAGAGCAAGGCATACTGGTGCTATAATAAAAGACTGAGAAAGATGGTTGAAAGTAAAAATTTTAGAGTTGATGAGGGCTCTATCAAGCCATCCAGACAATGAAACTATGATTCAAATGAAGACAACACAAGTCAAGTGAAAATCACTTAGACACCAAATCTACTTTAGATTATTACATATGTTCCGATGAAGCAACCTCAATTTTTTCCTATAAATCAAGTCAGTCAGGAAGCTCAGACAAGTGCAGAGGCATAGACAAGTGGAAGTGTAGAAGAAAGATCTAAAGAATTAGAAATCCAAGAAAGTCCCAAAACTCCAAGATATGTAAAGTTGAACCATTCTGAAAGTCAAATCATAGGAGATAAGAGTAAAGGAGTGCAAACTAGAAGAAAAATTGTAGAATAATATTGTCTGATATCCAAGATTGAACCTAAGAGTGTCACTGAAGCCTGTCAAGATGAACATTGGCTAGAAGCTATGAAGGAAGAGATGACACATATTGAAAAGAATGACACATGGTTGCTAGTTCCTAGGCCTAAAAACAAAAATGTGATTGGTACCAAATGGGTATTCAGAAAAAAGATAAATGAAGAAGGTGAGGTGGTCTAGAATAAAGCAAGACTGGTATGTAAAAGCTATTCTCAAATGGAAGGTATTGATTTTGAAGAAACCTTTGCCCCTATAGCTAGAATTGAAGTTGTGACATTATTTCTTGTTTATGTTGCACATAAGAATTATAAATTCTATCGAATGGATGTGAAGTCTACATTTCTAAATGGAGAACTAGAAGAAGAAGTGTACATTGAATAGCCAGATGGATTCCAACTAACAGGCAAGGGAGATATGGTTTGTAGATTGAAGAAAGCTCTGTATGGACTTAAGCAAGCCCCCAGAGCATGGTACTCTAAATTGGACAAATATCTACTAAAGCTTGGATTCACAAAAGGTACAACTAATAGCGACCTATACTTCAAGTTAGATCATAATAAGGAATTGATTATAGAATTTTTTGTTCATGATATCATTTTTGGAGGAGATGATAATCTATGCATGAAGTTTGTTGATAAAATGAAGAGTGAATTTGAGATGGAGCATGATTGGTGAAATGAAGTTGTTTTTCGGATTACAAGTTACACAATTGGACCAAGGGATTTTCATATCTTAGTCCAAATATGTGAAAGAGCTACTGAAGAAGTTTGGAATGGATGACTCCAAACCTATTGGTACTCCCATGGTAACTGGATGTAAGCTATCACAGAATGATGGTTCACCAAAGGCAAATCAAACTTGGTACAGATCAATGATTGGTGGATTGCTCTACTTGACATAGACTAGACCATACATTCTGAATGTTGTATGTATGGTTGCTATATTTCAAGCTGACCCAAAGGAATCACATGTGACTGTTGTCAAGATAATCTTCAGATAAATGAAAGGAACAATTGACTTTGGACTTTGGTATCCAAAGGATGATGATATTACTTTGTGTGCATATATTGATGTAGATTGGACTGGTGATGTAGATGATAGGAAAAGTACTAGTGGTGGTGCTTTCTTCCTAGGGAAGAAGTTGATATCCTGGTTGAGCAAAAAGTAGAACTCAATCTCTATATCCACTACTGAAGCAGAACACATTGTTTCTATCAATAATTGTACTCAAGCGATATGGATGAAACAAATGCTAAGAGATATCAGAGTGATATACGAAGAGCCTATTGCCATATACTGTGACAATTCAAGTGCAATAAACATCTCAAGGAATTTGATACTACACTCTAAGACTAAGCATATTTCAATTAAGTTTCATTTCTTGAGGGAGAAAGTGAATGAGAAAGAAGTCAGACTGGAATATGTTCCTACCAAAGAACAAATTGCAGATATATTTACTAAACCCTTTCCAAAGGATACTTTTGAGTATCTCAGAGGGATGCTAGGGGTAATCACCCCTCCCGATAAGAACTAAAGATGCATTTATTTGCATCAATCTGAAAGCTTCATTGCTATATTATGATCTGGATTGATGTTTTCGTGGCTGCTACTCAAGGAGAGTAGTCAGATGTGCGGATATGTGGTTTAGAGCATGTGCATGGAAAGGTCACGGTTACCTTTTCCATTGATGTCAAAGGGGGAGAAGTGTATTGTGAAAATTTCTTGTGAAGAGAAGTTTAGTTGTGAGAAGTACAGAAGAATTCAGTGTGTTGGATTGATGGTATTCTTTTTCACATCTTGTGTTGCCATCAATGCCAAAGGGGGAGATTTTTGGATGTTGTGGATATGGTTGCTAATATGTGGTTGTCATTGATGTCAACACTATTAGAATTTGGTGCATTGAAGATTGCATATGTTGAGGATATTGAGAAAATTGTAAAAGAAAGTATTTTTGGTTCCCAGTGGAACTATGCAAGTCAAGAATGTGTTGTGTTTTGTACATTAAAGATTAGCTAATGTGGATTATAGGGTTTATTGTTGAATTTTTCTAGATCATTTACTAGAAGCTTCAGAGGTCCGCATGAATTTTTGAGTATGTTGTGGTCTGACAGTGTGGTGCTGGTCTCTGTCAGTGTTTCTGAACGAAGTTTGTGCAATTCTTGTTCTCTCAGTTGTTGCGGATGCTTCTCTATTGTTTTGTGGTGTTCTATGGTGTATCTAGATCATTCTCTATCTTTGTGGTGTGTCCACATTATTCAGAGAGTTCGTGGTTGAAGATCTTTGTGCACATATTCAGTTTCTCTTGTTTCTGGCCGACATGTTGGTGGTAGCATGTTGTGGATCTTTGAGGTGTAATTAATTAAATTATTTTAGTGTTGGAGATATTAGTTTGGGTTTCTACTATGTTGTGGAAAACCTTGGTGGATTCGCATTAAAATTTCATTTGTAAATATGGGCCAACATTACAAATATATCTTATTTTTCTCTAGCCGGCGAAGTGGTGATGGAATTTTGTGTTGCGGATATATAAGGGCGACTAGTTCATTGTTGGTGATGATACTTCATGTGCTCCTATGTGTGTATGTGTGAATATCATTTGATTTCTAAGCAGAGTGTGAAGAAGAATGTGCGAAGTTTAAAGAAGTGTTGAGCTTAATTGGAACTGTAATTAGGCTTGTGAAGAAGCTATTTTCTCAGTTCACAATTCTTGGATGGTTTCAATCCAAACCCTATTGTTGGATAGTGAGTCCTATTTTGTAATTGAGCAGTGAGCTCTAGGCAGTGTACCTAAATACATGTGCATTCCCTTTATTGTTTCTTTTATACTTCTAGTAGAGTATAATCTTGTGGACTAACATCCACCGTGGTTTTTCCCCAACAGGGTTTCCATGCAAAAAAAATTTATGTTATTTGTCTCTTTGATGTGTTGATTGTTTATGGTTAATTGCTTATTCATCAGATCTGAGATCAAGTTAAAATTAAAAGGGAGAGTTTTAGTTTTTATCACAATTGATTCACCCCCCCTCTTAGTTGTGTTTCCTTGTTTTGCCAACAAGATATACTTCTAGAATGAAACTATAATTGTCCATCAAAAATTCATCAAACGGTCATGGTCCATAATGTCGTGTGGTCACTAAAAATTGGAACCTTAGGACCAAAGTCTGAAGTTTCAAATTTTTGAAACCTCCGACCCACTGACTACAAAGATGACCAAGAAAGACTTGCAACTAAGGTTAGGAAAATTTGCACTGACACTTCGCCACTACATTTTTTTATTAGTTTTATATTATGTTTAAATCGCCAATGTTTTTTTCTTAATCATTTGAAAATAGGTTTAATTCGGCAATGAATTTTATTTTTTAGTTTGAAAAAAATAAAATTAATCACCAACAAAATTATTTTTTCTACTTTGAAAACAGGTTTAATTCGCCAATCAAAATATTTTATTGGTTTGAAAAAATAGATTTTAATCACCAATGGAAAAATTTTAGTGGTTTTAAAAAATTTGCATTTCGCCAAGATTTTCCATGGACTTCTAGTCATTAGAAAAGATTTTCCAATGGACATTATTTTTGTTCACAAAAAACAAAAAAAATTGCCACTAAAATTAATATTTTTATTCGGAAGTATACAAGATTTGCCAGGATTTTACATCTTCACTAAGGGGGGGTTTCTTAAAGTTGGGTTTCTTAAATTTTCCCTGAGAACTAGATACGTAGATCACTCCAACACAAAACCAAGTAAGCATTAGCATCAACAGTAGAAACCCCCCCATAATGTTGAAAAGGGAGAGCTATGACAAGTACACTAAAACTGTGTGAAACCAAGAAGTGCATGTAGGAGAAACAACCTGCAAATAAAAGAGTGTGCAACAAAGGCACACACACATGAGACAAGAATCACTAGGATTCATTGCTATCATGGAAGGGACACTCACATGACAAAGGTGAAATGGAAAACCAAAGGAAAACATCAACTCCCCCCCATGACACTTTATATCATAGTTTGAATACAAAAGGCACAACATGATGTGCAAAATCCTCCAAAAAATATACACTAGAATGGCACTTTATCTAAGTGCATTTGCAAAAGATAATGTGCATGAAAAAGATGTCTACAATGCCCAAATAAGATAAATACTAGAAATACATATAGAACAACAAAAAATGAGTCATTCCATGCAAACAAAAAGTTTCTAGGAGCTAAGACATCTAAGTAATTTACCAATGTGAAAAAAAAAATTAAAATAAACTATACTTGAAGAGAAATATAGAAAAATTGCATTGATGGATGTGAAGAGATCTGGTAGACGATTCCAATGCCGCAGGAATCATGAAAAATGGAGAAACTAGTCAAATGTTACGAGCTTGGGACTAAAAAAACACCTCTGACTTCAACAAGCTATAGAATGCCCCAACAATAAAATTAAGTGATAAGGCCTACACCACTAGAAAGTTTACGGAACCAAATTTTCGATGATATCTTGTTCATCAAAATCCAACATCGTATGTTGAAGTTATGGCCAAAAGAAAAGAAATTGCTCCTAAGGGCCAAAAAAGGGTCAAAATGGGGGCCTTGGCCAATGTCCGTATGGCTGACATCAACATGATGTCAATGAATATTCCTCGGGAATATTCTCTCTACTATTGAAGAAAAGCCCCCCAAAAAAGCAACCATTGGAATATTCTATGCCCAAAGCCAGTATATGCTAAAAAGATTCCCATGTTGACAAACACTAACGTCAGTAGAAAATGGTGGACATAAAATTGCATAGATTGTTGGGTAAAGGAAACTGGGGTCAAGAAAAATTTGCATACCCAAAAATGGGAGGAAATGGTCAAAAAAAGTTTGTGGGCATTGGTTTATTTGGTGGAGCTGTCAAAGCTTAAAAGTAGTTGTCAATTGGCAGGATATCTGTTGTCGGTAGGCATGAATAAATCAGCTACAAGAAAATGGGTCCCGTAGGCCTATGCATGCTGGTACCCACAATTACCCATGTACAATCTGCCCACTAACTTTAATAAAACCTGCAATTTGATAAAAAAATGCCCCCCTTTTTTAATAAAATACTCCTACGGTTTTTAATATATTTTGTTTTGAAATTTCTAGAAAAGAAATTTTAAAAAAACACTAACTAAAATTATTTTTCCATTTTTTTCCTCAGATTACGTGCATAAGGCCATATAGGAGTCGTACAAGTCCCTATACAAAAACAAATTGCCTCAAAAGCACCTGATGCCAAAATAGAGCAAATTTATAGTCAAAATTCATGGAATTGGCCTCCTGAATCCAACAACAAAGTCCGTTTCACACTAAAATGGACAAAATAATGCAACTACCCTCTAGATCTAGAAAAAAAGCAACCACTTCAAACCCTCACAAATTTGGCCTCAAGAATCCAAATCAGGCCAACCAAAGGATAAATCTAACTTTTTTGATAGCTCTGAATCCAATGGTGAGGTCTTTTTCATGCCGAAATGCACCTAAAAATCACAGCTCCAAATTTATTTAAAAAAATCAAAGGGGATTCAAATCTAAAGCCTATAACCCTTTTTGAAGAAAAAATATCATAAATGGAGAAGGGGTCCACTGAATTGAGGCTCTTATACCATGTTAGAATTGTGAAAAACATGGGCCACATTATCAAACAATGAACAAAGACACCTTCCACACAAGAGATCTGCAAACAATATATGCAATATTCCTCAGCAAGAAAAAGCTACAGAATGAACCTCAAGAATCCTCAAGGAAAACAAAAGTCCTCAAAGGTTGAGATTTTGAGAGATCAAAAGAGTAAATCTCAGATAATACAATGAGGGTTGAGTGCTATATCGGAGAAATCCTAAATGATAAAGGGATTAGATCGAGACAAGTTTCAACATCACATGTGATGAGACATAATGATCTAATAATAGATCACTTCAGTTAACATAGAAAGCACTTAGTTAACTGAATAAAGAACTCCTAAGTTTAGCTTAAGTGCATAAAAATAAATTAAACTAATACTTAATTAAAGGTTAATTAATTATTAGCTAATGCATGATTACTCTAATAATTATATACATGAATATGAGTTCTCAATTACATAGGTTAAGTTATAATAAGTAGAGGAACGAAGCTTAAATAAAGCCCCACACTAAGATCCCTTAGCTAGCATTAGATTCCTTCTAGTCTTCTACAACCAAAACTATCAAAATTGACATCCATTCTAACATCATTCATTTTAGAAACCAAAACTAAATATGATGTTAAAATTAAAATGTGCAACACATCTATGAACTATTTCACACTCCCGCTACTAAACAAAAGGTTTACCTTCCCTTTGCTAATTATCCAGCGAAAACTATTGTCAGCAACAAATACATCACGATAACCATATACTCTATATTAATAAAATCACTCCCTATGATGATCCATTTGATTTGAGGCACTTAAATCAATCAACCAAGAGTCATCACTACAAATTTAGTTGAAATGAATAAAGTTCCACTTTCATAATCAGTGGATTTACCATTTTTTAAATTTGTAGAAGATTTTTTCTTGTTTCTACAAGTGAAGATTTATTTATTTAATTCTATAAAAATGATCAAATTGATTAATTAAATCAATGTTATTTACTTAATTATAATTTGACATGTAGATCTATGAGGTCGTCATGTTGTGAAAACAACGTTATGGGTTGGCATTGATGTCAAATATGTATGCTAAAGTTTGTATATACTTCAGAGATAGTTGATGTATAGAGATATCTATTGGTACAAGTTAGCAATGTTTTATATGGAAGAATGGTGATCATCCTGGTGCCTAAGTATGATATGGAGGTAGGTACACATGTCTTGATGTATTTACAATATGATTGCATTGATATCATTCTAGTTTGTTGAACCACACATTGAGATATGTTGTAGAAGTTTTTCCAAGGCATTCACAATGTATGCTCTAAAATAGAATCATAGTGTTTTGGTATGCATCCTTCTAGGTGTTGCCACAATACTATGTCTCACTATTGGGATGTGCTAATTTTTTCCTGAAATCATTTTTTTTAGAAAAAATAATAATTTAAGTATTGAGAGGCTCCATCGAAAGGGTTTTAATTGAAGAAGGAGATATAAGACTCCATTAGATCAAACCCCCTTGGATATAACCCCTATAGTATTAAATCATACCCACAATGGAGTCTCCTTCACAACTATCAAAATGTTGGAAAAAAACAACTTTTTCTTTACCTTTTTTAGGGATTAAATAACATCCTTTAAAAATTATATTTTTCAAGATTGTAGCCCTTGAAACTAGCTTTCCAACAAGTATAGGTTTGATATATTTTCATTTTATTATGTATTTAATTTTCAATTTTTACTAAACATAGGTTTTTCTCTGAACATCAAGCTATTTGTTGTGTAGAGGTGGAAAAATAGTAAACCATTGTAAAAAAATTTCAAAAAATACCCATTCCCTAGATATTGATTTCCTTGTTTCACCCAAAAAAGAAAAATTGGATTTCGATATATACACAAAAATTTAGGTTGTGCGACACAAACATATGTCCAAATTATAGTTAAAATGACTTCGAACATTAATTTAAAAAAAATATGCAACAAAAAATTATGAAAAAATATCATTTCCCTAGATATTGATGTTGAGAATCTTTATTCCAAAAATTACAATTTAATCCTTTATACAAAAAAAGTTATGTTGTACGACAAAAAAGTTACTTTTTAAAAAAATTGATTTTTATATAAAACTAGTTATTAAAGGAAATGTTGAAAGATTCATGATTTATTTCAAAAAAATTGAAAAAAAAAATATTTAGAATCTACACAAATTTCAAGAAATCACTAGTTCACATCATCTTCAAATTTTTCTATGGTTTCCCTGCTATAGATCTCAAAAGATGACAATTCAGTTAAAAATATTGATGTAAATGTACATCTTGGGAAAAAAGTGAGACACAATATTGTGATTTTACCCTTCTACAAAGCAATATTTAGTCTTGTAGTTTAGAAAATATGACATGTTCAAGATGTGAAGGTGTTATATTCAAAGATTCAAGTCATTACACCTTTTGTAGTAAAATTTGTAAGTGATAGAGTTTCAATTTGTGCTCTAGCAAAATAATGTGTTGATGAAGTTTTGTTAGAATGCTCTGCATTCCTTTGGAGTGTTAGATATGGTTGTACAAACTTTGGTGATATGTTCACAGAGGTAAATGGATTCATCCTTGCAAGTCTCAGGTGTTTTGGTGTACAACAATGCAATATCCTACGTTTTAAAGTGTTGCAGTCTATCCAGGATTCTCTGTTTTCATCAGTTTAATATGTTTCTCTTCTTTTGCTAGCATATGATGATCACATTCTTTAGGAGAAATTTGAAGAGATAATATGCATAAAATGCACTTTTCACATCTTGGTCCACAATTTTTTTGGTTTCTCCCTAGTGTAAAGTTGAACAACTTGCAGTTTTCGTGGTGTTGTCATTATTTGGGTTGACAATATTGTTTCCTTCATCTATGGTTGATCCGATCAATTAATTTTTCTTTGGAGGAAGTGTTGTGATGATTTTTGGACCTATTATGTCATGTGTTGAACTACAACTCATTTTCTCTTCATAATGTATGTGTTTGGAGCTAACATATGTTGTATCATATGTTTCATCTAAAGCTCATCTTGGAGATGACCTAATTGAGGTTTTGAGTTGTTGTGAAGGGTATTTATAAAAGAAAAAATCCATTTGTCGAAGTAAAATTCTATAGAGAATTCAGATTGAGCAGTATGTTGAATATGAAGTGTGTGAAGTTAGTATAATGGAGTGATTGCGTGAAGAGGGATTTCAACATCAACATATGTTGGGTGCTTCTTTATAGTAGTTTATGTTCACGCTTTTCATTATAATTTTCATGTATCCTACTTCGAGATAGTGACTCTTAGTAGGTCCTTGTATCTTTCCCTAAGGTTGTATGCCTTAGCCTACAAGTCTTTAGGTAGTGAGCCTTAAACAACATTGTGATTTTTGTAAGAAGTGAGATTCATATATTGTGAATTAACTCTCACTGTAGTTTTTCCCTTATTGGGTTTTCCACATGTAAAAAATCTTGGTGTCTTTGTGTGGTACATGTTTTCATTTCTACTATTCTTTCAATTAATGTGATTGGATGTTTAATCTACCAATTGAATTTTTTTAAGTTTTAGTACATATTGATTCACCCCCCTCTCAGTATTTCAATGTGTCAACAATCGATATCAGAGCCAAGTGCCTTTGTGAAGCCTAATATCTAAGGTAGATCCTACACTTGAACACATGGTGTTTGTAGAAAAGATATATGATATGTTTATTCCAAAATTGGATCTAGCTTTAGTGGAACCTAAAGGCTAGGAAATCAATCGGACAGATGATTGTGAAGTATATTTTGAAGGAAAACTCTATTCTTCTCTTGAAGTTATGTATGAAGCAAGAAAACTAAATATCAAATATGAGTGCATTCTTGAAAAATCAAAGGAGGCAATTGTCAAAATTAAAGACAGAGCTAAAGAATCAAAAGAAGAAATTAGAAAACTAAAAACTCAAATAGAATAAGACAAAGGATGTGAGACTAAACCCAAGGAGGAAAAAGTTGTGATCTTTGATTTGAAAGTTAAGATTGAAGAAGGAAAAAGGATTAAAGATTTTTTGAATACCAAGCTCAATAATAAAGCAATTGAATGTTCAAATCTTGAGGAAGAGATTGTTACTCTGAGAAAAGAACTTGAAATAGAAAAAGAACAAATTAAAAAGGGTCTAAAACTAAGAGGTTCTAAAATTCTTGATGAGTTGAGGGTATGTGCAGGATTATGATGGGCCAAAAAGTGGCGATATGATGGGTATGTGTAGGGTATGTGGCTGATGACTTTTTTTACCCAAAATTGATGAAACAAAAAGGGTTTTTAAATGAGATTCTCATCTTTCCACCAATATAAATTATTTTTTACTTTGAATTTAATAAATTATTATTATTCATTTTCTATTTGAATTATGACTAAAGTCTTGATTGATAGGTTGATTGAAAAACATTTATAACTTTCAAACAGTATCACATCTTTTTAATCCAAAACATGTATCACATTCTATGCTTCACATACTATAGGATTAAAAAAGGAAAAATTGAATTTCATGAAGTTTTGACCAAGTTAAGGTGGTCACACATACAAGTTTTTATATTTTTTAAAAGTTGTAATAAAAAATTCATAATTAATTATTTACTTGGAAAAAAATTACAAAAAAATATGCATCACATCCGGACATGAGTCCTCTACTTATATCTAAAATATTATAAAAAATATTATCATTTTATTGTGGTTAGGGTGGTTAGAAAAACACCTACTTCTTATTTTTTCCCTGAAATTTATGTACTACTGCATTAAAATTTCAAATTTCCACCAAATAGGTTTTTTTTCTGTTAAATAAACCTAGCAATTTAGAAACTACATTTAATTTTCTACATATTCTATTCTTACATATTTTTGAAATAATATAGATAACTTATTCAATTTTTTATGTTAAGTTGCCTAACTCTAATTTTTCTAAATTTTTTGTTATTTAAGGGCATGTTTTTTCCATGATGATTCTGCACATAGCCTTGATTAACTCTCAAAATCCATCAAAAGAAAAATCTAGTCTTGTTTTTGAAAAAGGGAAAATTCCTATAACCAATGCCTTTGCAAACTTATATGATAACTTCAAGGCAGAAGGAAAGTTTAATACAAAGGAGGAGAATGCTGACATTAACAATTCTAAGAAGAATGCCTCTGGAGATACAAAAACAATTAATCAAGACAACAAGAAATATGATGGATTCATTCTTGTCCAAAACAAGGAGAAGAACTTCAAAAAGTCTGCTCCTAAACAAATTTCTCCTACCAAGTTCAATGGTAATTGTTATGTTTGTTATAAGATTGGTCATAAGGTTGTTGAATGTAGAAGCAAGATGAGTAAAAATTCATTTAGGCCTCCAAGGTACAATGTTATGAATTCTCAATCATTTCATGGTCAGTGTTATTTTTGTAATAAATTTGTTCATAAGGTTAATGAATGCAGAAGTAAAGTGATAAGGAATAGTAATGCTACTACTTCTCAATCCTTCTATGGTTACTACTACACATGCAACAAGTTTGTCCATTGGGCTACTGATTGTAGATCTAATGTGAGAAGTAATTATGCTCCACAAACTAGTATCATCTACTATAATTACAATAAACTAATCTGACATATTGCAAGGTTTTGTAAAGGAAATAATGTAATACATTCTACTCCTCAAAATAAGATTGACAAGTTAATTAGCAAAAGAAGGAAATGAAAAAGGTATGGTAGAAAAAGGAAAATATTGAAGCAAAGAAATAATTTGTACCTCAGCCTGATTCAAATGGATCCTTTGGTAACTAAAAAGAAAGTATTGACTTAGGAGGAGTTGCAATTGTAAATCTTTTCAAACCCCTATAAAGCATAAGATGTTGAAGTCTTTAGCATAATGGTTATTAGTGACATGGATATATTTTCTCAAGGTTCCAGATAAAATACACTCTACGACACTTTTTTGAATGATCATAGATCTCTATGATATTTCAATCAATAAAAAGTTGTTTGTGCCAAGAACTAAGGAATGCATTTTATGCAAAGTGACTAGGGTTGGTGTGAAGCATATTTAGTCCCTATTTGATTAAAATTGATTTCATTTGAAATATATCAAGTGTATGCAAGTGTTGAGGAAGAGAATAATATTTTTCAATTAATTACGTGCAAACCCTAATGGTATTATTCACATGTATTTATTTGTTTTTCTTGTAAAATCATAGTATTCAAAAAATGCTTTCATGGATATACCAACTATCATTAATGTTGTTGAGAAGCCAAGGCCAAAACTCAAGAAAAATCCATACATATCAACTGTAACCAATAAGGATGGAGTATTTTCTCATGTTTTGATCAATTTGCTTCACTCTAAAGATGTTTGCATCTATATCCACTCATATATAAATGAGTAAAATCATCTAAAGATGGAAGATTTTAGATACAATCAATGCCTGGGTGATGATTTTCAGCTCAAACTAGAGTATGAATTTATGTGGAAGCAAAAGGTTTAGATGTGTGGAAGGATTTCCCCAACTTTTTCTTTGAAGATGAATGGGTCAAAATCACCTTGAGCCACATTCATGAAGATATGTTTTGGATTTTTCAACCCCACCTAATAACAAAGGAAGCTATCAAGGTTGTGACTATGTTGTGCTCCATCAAACCTATACCAACACTAAAATTTGTGAAGAATGAAGAGGTTGTGAAGCTTATAGGGGTATGTGTAGGATCATGATGGGTCAAAAGGTGGCGATATGATGGGTATGTGTAGGGTATGTGGAGTGACTACTTTTTTTTACCCAAAATTGATGAAACAAAAAGGGTTTTTAAAAGAGATTCTCAAATTTCCACCAATATAAATTATGTTTTACTTTGAATTTAATATACAATTATTTTTCATTTTCTATTTGAATTATGACTAAATTTCTGATTGATAGGCTGATTGAAAAACATCTATAGCTTTCAAACGGTATCATATTTTTTGAATCTAAAACATGCATCACATTCTATGCTTCACATACTATAGGATTTTTAAAAAAAATGAATTTCATGAATTTTTGACCAAGTTGTGGTCAAACATACGATTTTTTTGTATATTTTAAAAGTTGTAATAAAAAATTCATAATTAATTATTTACTTGGAAAAAAATTACAAAATAATATGCATCACATAGGGTCATGAGTTCTCTACTTATATCTAAAATCTTATAAAAAATATTATCATTTTATTGAATTTAGGGTGGTCAGATAGACACCTACTTCTTTTTTCCCTGAAATTTAAGTACTATTGCATTGAAATTTCAAATTTTCACCAAATAGATTTTTTTAAAAATTAACCTAGTAGTTTAGAAACTACATTTAATTTGCTATAGATTCTATTCTTACATATTTTTGAAATAATATAGATAGCTTATTTAAAATTTTATGTCAAGTTTTCTAACTTTGATTTTTCTAAATTTTTCACCACTTAAGGGCATGTTTTTTCCATGATGTTCCTGCACATACCCATAGGAGAAAAAATTTAACAAGAGTGTTAGATATTGGAGGTGGATATCTATCAATTAAATATAGATTTAGAAGTATAAACAGAGAAATAAAACACAAAAATAATGGACAGAAAAAGAACAACACCAAGATTTAATGTGGTTCACCAAAAACTAGGCTACATCCATCAACAAAGGGTCCAATATATATTAAACTTCTAGAAAAAACCCTTACAAAGACATGCAACAACATCTGCAACTTGTTGCAATGTTTTTACTCCACATTTTACCACTATTGTTTTTACACAACCTTTGCTACAGGTGCCTACAACACTTCCTGCATTTTTTTAGCCACAAAACTATGAACTTATGCTAACATTTTTCATGCCCAGCCACCCTCAAAACTCAAAACTAAGTGTTGGTATACCCTCCCATGCATGTCCCATTAATTACAAACAAAGTGTGGCCATTGGTTTTTACTCATGCACCCAATAACACTCTTCTTTTGGGTGGTAACCTTTACTATTTTCAACTCTCTTATAACTTTATATTAAATATTATAATTGTTCATTTTTAGCATTTAATAATTATTTGTAACAGTCCTTTTAAATACAAGTGTAGAAAAAATATTTATTAAGTGCAGTAAATTATTTAAAGAAAATAATATGAAGATTTTTCCATTTGAGTCTAATTGGTCTCCATAACATAACAATCTCCCACATGGAGATTGATCAAAGTCCACTCCATACCATCTCCCATTTGGATATTGATCATAACATCGATGTCCCTACAACTCCCACTAGAAATAAGCACCTTAAACCCTATTATTCTATTTTATTTAAATTTAACCTTGAAGGCCAACCAAAACTAAAGAGGAGCTCAGCTTCTCCCTTGTCACCACCTTTGTAAATATATTTGTTGGATTGTCATATGTATATATATTTTCTAACTTTACCTATCTATCTTCCAACACTGACCGAATGAAATGATATCTCAACTGTATGTGTTTGGTTTTAGAGTGCAAGGAAAAATTATTTGCAAGATGTATAACACTCTTGTTGTCCATAAATAAGTAACTTTTAGCCTAATTTTTTCGCAACTCTTCCATGAAAAGTCGCATCCATATCATCTATTTGCTTGCCTCTATTGTAGCAACATACTATGCCTCTATGGTGGATAAAGCAACCACTTTTTGCAACTGAGAAATCCAACTCACTACTATCCCACCAATTTTAAATACATAATCGGTGATACTCCCCCTAGTATCAATATTCCCTACCAAAACTGAGTCAACATAGTCTTTTAAATCAGTATTAGAGCCCCCAAAACATAAATATTTATTAGATGTACCTCTCAAATACCCGAGAACTCATTTTACCACATTCCAATGCTCAACTCCTGAATTTCTCATAGACCTACTAACAACTCCTATGACATGTGAGATATCTGGTCTAGTGCATAACATGGCGTACATTAAACTACAAGTCTACATACCAAGGATTTTATTTGTTGCTCCCAAATCCTTCATAGAAAATGAATTTGCTAGCTTTTGTTTTAACTCCCTTATATGATCTATGTTAGACCCCGCTACAAGCATATCATCAACATATAAACACAAAATAATATAGCTATCATCATCTAACCTCTTAAAATAAACACAATTGTCTGAATTACATCGGTTGTATCCATGCTCAACCATAAAACTATCAAATTTAATATACCATTGTTGAGGTGCTTGCTTTAAGCCATATAAATTTTTCTTCAATTTGCACACCAATTTCTCCTTACCTTTGACCTCAAATCCTTGTGGTTGTTCCATATATATTTCATCTTCCAAATCACCATGGAGAAATGCAGTTTTAACATCAAGCTATTCTAAATGCAAATCTTCAACAACCACAATACTTAAAACAGTATGAATAAAAGTCATTTTAACAACTAGAGAAAAAATACCATCAAAATTACTTCCTTTCTTCTATGCAAATCCTTATACAACTAACCTATCTTTAAATATTTTTTTACCTCCATCTTCATCTTCCAGTCTATAAAACCCATTTGTTTGGTAAATCCTTTTTACCTGTAGGAAACTTGCACAATTATCAAGTTTGATTCTTCAACAAGTAGTTCATTTCTTCTTCTATTCCATGCTCCCACTGAGCCTTGGCATCCACTGCATAGATTCATCATAACATTATGATTCAAGGTATGTGCAGGATCATGATGGGACAAAAAGTGGCAATATGATGGGTATGTGTAGGGTATGTGGCTGACAACTTTTTTTTAACTCAAAATTAATGAAACAAAAAGGGTTTTTAAAGGAGATTCTCAGCTTTCCACCAATATAAATTATGTTTTACTTTGAATTTAATAAATAATAATTATTCATTTTCTATTTGAATTACGACTAAAGTCCTGATTGATAAGTTGATTGAAAAACATCTATAGCTTTCAAACGGTATCACATTTTTTGAATCCAAAATATGTGTCACATTCTATATTTCGCGTACTATAGGATTAAAAAGAAAAAAAATGAATTTCATGAAGTTTTGACCAAGTTAAGGTGGTCAGACATATAAGTTTTTATATTTTTTAAAAGTTGTAATAAAAAATTCATAGCTAATTATTTACTTGGAAAAAAATTACAAAAAAATATGCATCACATCTGGACATGAGTCCTCTACTTATATCTAAAATCTCATAAAAAAATATTATCATTTTATTGTGTTTAGGGTGGTTAGACAAACACCTACTTCTTATTTTTTCCTGAAATTTAAGCACTACAATTGAAATTTCAAATTTTCACCAAATAGATTTTTTAAAATAAACCTAGCACTTTAGAAACTACATTCAATTTTCCATAGATGTCATTCTTACATATTTTTGAAATTTAATATAGATAACTTATTCATTTTTTTTACATCAAGTTGCCTAACTCTGATTTTTTTAATTTTTTGCCACTTAAGGGCCTATTTTTTCCATGATGATCCTGCACATACCTTTCACCAACATCAATTAATAAAATAGAATACAAAGAGGGAGAAAATCCTTCCATATGTCTACTAATCTTTGAAGATTGTCTAACATTCACCAGAATTTGTGGTATTTGTTGTTGTTGTTGTTGTTGTTGTTGTTGCAGAGCATGAGGAACCACTAGAACATTGTTGCTTAGAGTATCATCCAACACTACCTAATCATTTTATTTATTTTCATGTTGTTGCAACTGAACTTTGTACAACCTCATTAAATATAGCATCCCTACTTCTTACAATTTTTTTATTTTTGAAATCCCAAAGCCTATAACCAAATTCATCTTTATACCAACAAATATACATTTATTTGACTTAGCTTTCAACTTGGTTCTATTTTTAGAATCTACATGTGCAAATGCTTCACAACTGATGCAAAAGCATTCAAGTGCACAAGCAATCAGCATCAAACAAAAATAAATATTTTAACTTTTTATTTTCCTAAGGTTTGATAATTATTTAGTTGGAGAAATAAATTAAAATATTAGGCCAAAAATTGTAGTAAATAATTGATCTTTTATTTTAATATTGCTAAATTTTGGAGTGGGGATAATGTAGATGGCAATGTTGAACTTGAGTTTTAAAATCAATCTTGGAATGGATTTTTGGGGGATCTACAAATTTCTAAAACTCAATTAAATCCTCATAAATTGTAATAATGGGGATTTTGAGTGCCCAAGTTGATTTTGCAGTTACTTTTCTAATTGGGTCCCTATTTTCTAGGAGTTGGAATCTTGCAAGTTTGTTATTCTTGGCAATTTCAAGGATGTAGATTTGATAATGCTTTTTAGCATTTATTATTTTATTTTAATGTTATTAATGAAATTTCTATCATGTTGTGGAATTTCAAATGGGCTTAGCTATAGAAAAAAATGGAGATTTAGCATAAAAGGGAAGACATGACAATTTTTGGAACTGGTCAGTCACTCAATAGGAATTGTGAGAGAAGATAATTTCTATAGGGATTTGGGTAGAAGTGACTCAGAAGGGATTAGTATGTGACGAAGATGTCCATTAGAAATCTTTTATTGTAGGTTTGAAGGTTTGTGACAGCAAAATGGATCATGGAATCCATTGTTGAAGATGGATACAATTTGTAGATTGGAGTTTGCATGATAAAGGTTGTAGACTGAGAGTGAACTAAAAAGGAGTTGAATAAATAGTTTGTATTTTTTTTTATTTGCTATTGAGATCAGATTTTAATCTAATTTTTAATGTGTTTTTATCATTCCAAGAGGCTAAAATTGTTGTATTTCCTTAATGGAAAAGATACTTTGATGTTTGTAAGAGAGTTTTGAATAAAGAATTTGGAAATTTGTTTGCAAAACTTCTGCTTTGTTTCTCTTTTCTAGGTTAATTCATATTTAATTCAAATCATTTAAGTGATTTACATCTGTGGTTTGAGAAGGGATAATCCCTCTTTCATCAGCAACCAAAGGTTTTATGAAAAGAATAACTCACCTTCTTACATTTCCATACTTCCTCTAGAATACCACAACCCAAAGGATTAGAAGGACCTCTATTAATTAAATAAACAACATTGTTTACAGCCTCTACTCACATGTTTAAAGGTAGCCCAATATTCAATCTCATAGTTCGTGCATGGTCTATTATTGTTCTATTCATGCACTCAGCCACTCCATTTTCTTATGGAGTCTTTGGAACAGTTTTTTGCCTGTGAATACCACTAGAGGAACAATAATCTTCAAACTCTTTGCTGTAGTACTCACCACCATTATTAGATCTAAGATATTTTAACTTTTTACCTATCTCATTCTCAACCAAGCTTCTCCATTTTTTAAAAGTTTCAAATACATCAATTTTTTGATTAAGAAAATAAATCCATATCTTCCTAGTTGTATCATCTATAAATGTAACATAATACCGAAAACCACCAAGAGAAGATACTTGAGCTATTCCCCATACATCCATATGCACAAACTCTAATTTCTCATCTTTCTTTTGCTTCCCATCCTTGAGAAAACTCTTTGTTGTTTTCCATACATACAAATTTCACACATATCCATATTAACACATTTTAGAAGTTCACTAAAACATTCTTTGAATGAAGTAATTTCATACATTTTTCACTCATATGCCCAAGTCTATGCCACAGTGTTGTTTCTGAACCCACAACTGTTTGATTTTCTTCTTGTTGAACTATAGCAACTAGTCTTGAACATTGACTTTTGTCTACAACAACTAAAGTATAAGGAACATTATGAATTGTACAAAGATATAAGGTGCCTATGTTCATAGCCTTTTATACCACTAAGGCGCCTTTTGTAACCTTCCAATTTTTATCATTAAAAGTAACAACACAACCTTCATCACCTAGCTTCCCTACTGAAATTAAATTTCTACTTATCCTTAGAATTTACATTACCTCTTGTAGTAGCCAATGATTCTCATTCTACAAAGTTTATCATGATTCTTCCCTTTCCAACAATTTGACAGGGTTCATTATCTCCCAAATAAACTAGCCCAAAATCCCCTTGGATAAACTAGCCCAAAATCCCCTTGGACATAATCAAGAAAATAACTTCTATGGGGTATAGCATGAAATGAATCCCCTAAATCTAACACCGAAGAATCATCAGCATTATTAAGAGAAAAATTCAAAGCATCATCATCAGATTTATTATCTATCACATTTTCCTCTTTATTTCCTTCCTTTTTGTCTCCTTTATTTTTCTGAGACCAACAATCCTTATTTCCTCTAGATTGAGACCTCTTTTCCTTTGATTTTCCTTGTGACTTCTTGAATGACCTCTAAAAAAAAATTTCTCCTTTCTTCTACACTTACTTTCTGCATTCAAAACACTTCCTGATGTGGATGTACCACCTAAGTTTTTCTTACGAATTTCCTCACTCAAAATAACACCAACAACATCATCAAATTTTAGTGTATTCAAACCATAAGCATAATTACTAACCACCATTACCAAGTTATTCCATCTTTTAGTGGTGATCTCACAAAATTGGTTTACAATTTTTGGCCAAACTGGACATTGAACTGGATTTTTTTAACTAAATATTCACTTTTAGGCACCTATAGCTGCTAAACCATGAGGAATTTGAGGATGATGAAAACTAGTGATTTGTGAAATTTTATCTGTAGATTTTAAATATATTTTTTTCAAATTTTTTGGAATTAGATTGCACTTCTTTTTCCATCTCCTTCGAAAACGAGTTTTTAACAGTAAACACCATTTTTAAAGAGTGATGTTACTGGCTGACACATAACTTTTTTCTATGAAGGATAAAATTGTAATTTTTTCAAATTTAGATTTGTAACAATGATATCTAGTGCATGGAATTGGTTTCATAGCATATCATTGAATAATTTTTTCTTAATTAAGTTTCAAAGTCAAACTAGTTACAATTTAGACATGATTTACTGGCTAAAACATAATTTTTTGTGTATGTATCAAAATTGAATTTTTATTTTTTTGCTGGATCAAGGACATCAATATCTAGTGCATAGATAGTTTTTAGAATTTTTTTGATAATTTTCTATTTTTCCACGTGTAGAACAAAGAGCTTGATTTTCGGTGAAACCCCTACATTCACAAAAAAATAAAAAATAAATATAATAATCAAATTAAATATATTAAAAAATATACTTTTTGGGAAGCTTATAATAAGGAATACATATAGAAAATAAATTTTAAATGAATTCATTTGATCCCCCAAAAGGTAAATCAAAAGTGGTTTTTTATCAGCACTTTGATAGGTGTAAATGAGACTCTGTTATAAGTATGGTTTAAAAATAGCAGGGTTCTATCCAAGGAGGTTTGATCTAAGGTGGTTTGATCAAACCCTCTTCAATTGTAATCCCTTAAATGGAACTTTTTAAGGCTTAAATCATTATATTAACTAAAAATATGTGATTTCAACAAAAATCAAGATGTCCCAAAAAGTGTAAACCACTATTGTGGGATCACCCTCAAGCAAAGAACATGGAATCAAAATATCCCTAACTTCTTCATCAAATTTTACATTTACAGAAGTTAATTGACTTGTAACTATATTAAACTCATTTAAATGATCAATAGCTAGCCCACTTTCTACCATTTTCATATTAAATAAATCCTTCATAAGAAATACCTTATTTGAAGTAGAAGGCTTTTCATATAACTTCACCAGGGTCTACATCAAATATGTTTTTATCTTTACTATTGAAATATTAAATGCCACCAATTATGCTAGGTATAAACGAATACTACCAACCTTTCTATCCAAAATATATCAATCCTCATCAAACATTACTGAAGGTTTTTTGGCTTTCCCTTCCAATGGCCGCCAAAAATCCTTCTGATAGAGATAGTCCTCCATTTGCATCTTCCATAACTAATAGTTTTTCCCATTGAACTTGTCAACCTTCAACTTACCCTCATCTTCAATTACTCTCACTCATACATGAGACTCCCACTCAACCATGAGACCTTGCAAAGATAACTGAACACAACCCACTCTAATACCACTTGTTAGAGATTGGAGGTATATATCTATCAATTAAATGCATATTTAGAAGTATAAAAAGAGAAACAAAACACAGAAATAATGGACAACAAAAGAACAACAATATTTAACATGGTTCACCCAAAATTGGGCTACATCCACCAACAAAGGGTCTAATATATATTAAAGTTCTAGCAAAAACTTTTACAAAGACATGCAACAACATCTACAACTTGCAACAATGTTTTTTCTCCATGTTTAACCACTGTTGTTTTTATACCTGGCCTTTTCTACAAGTTCTTGCAACACTTCCTATGTTTTTCCAGCCACAAATTTGTGAACTTCTACTAACATTTTCATGCCCAACTCCCCTCAAAACTTAGAACCAAGTGTTGGAATACCCTCCCACGCATGCCCCATTAATTACAAACAAAGTGTGGCCATTGGTTTTTACTCATGCACCCAATAACACTCTTCTTTTGGGCAGTTACATTTACTATTTTCAACTATCTTATAAATTTATATTAAATATTATAATTTTTCATTTCTAGCATTTAATAATTGTTTGCAAAAGTCCTTTTAAATACAAATGCAGAAAAAATATTTATTAAGTGCAACAAATTATTTAATGAACATAATATGAAAACTTTTGCATCTGAGTCTGATTGGTCTCCATAACACCACAAAGATAACCCTAATTGTGGATGATATCTCTGACCTAGAAGTCCAGTATGCCATGATGGGTATTGCATACAAATTTTACTACACATGAAGGGAAGGGTCTACTACTGCCACCACCATCTACATTGCTCATTAGATGGTGAAGGAAGGAAAGGATTATGATCTTTGTGAGCTCTTGTGGTAGTGGTTAATAGAGAATCTACATAGAACCAAGGAGTGACACTACAATTTCTATTATGGAACTTTTATTATTTGTCTTATGTTTTATTTCATGAAATAAATGTCTAGTTTAAAGAATGTAGTCTAGATAGGGATATTCCTGTTGCACATTAGATTAGGGATCACATGTGTAGCTTTTCGGATACCAAACAATGTGATACAATGTTCTAGGGTTTCTTCAAAACATTTCAAAATGAATTGATGAAGTGGGATAGGATACCATCACATGTGAAAAGATACAAGAATGATATCACCTTTATGGTGGATAAAGATAACTACTATGTGGAGATGATTGAACCAAGGACATCATGGATAACAAAGTTTCCCTGTGACCTCCCTAGACCTAATGAGATTGCATATGCCGACATCTTTCTCAACAAACCTAGGGATCCCACTGTTGAGAGGTTTGGCACATATGATAAAATAACCAACAAGCAAATCAAGAAGGTAGAAGAAAATGGGGAGAAGATGACGAATGTGGGGAAAATGATGTTTGAGTTGAAGAAGGTGTTTGGAACTCCTGAGGATTCTATGGAAGAATCACAAGCCACTACTGCTACACCAACCCCTAGAAGGACAAGTAGATCTACCTTTTTCATTTCTACAACTTCTAAACTAGCTCAAACACCTCCTAGCAGAAGAAGAGTTTCTACTATTGCACTAGTGCAAACTAAGACTACAGAAGGATGAAACCAATATCTAAGTAGATGGAAAAAAAGGGAGAAATTTAATCCATTGAATGTGGATGATGATGAAGAGGATGAATAATAAGAAGTACAATCTTTTATTTTGAGAAGAGAGAAAAGAACAAGACAAGGAGAAGAAGAAGAAATTCCCCTACAGAAGAAGAAAAGAAAGGATATTGAATGAGGAGAATATTGAGAAAACTCCTCCAATCAAACATGACCCTTTGGATTATGGTACAATATTTAATGGGATTGTCATATATGGCCTATTGAAAGATACAATGGAGGGTGATCCCACAATACTAGTTTACACTTTTTGGGAGATCCTATTTTTTGTTGAAATCGCATATTTTTAGAATATATAATGATTTAAGCCTTGAAAACTTTCATTTAAAGGATTCCAATTGAAGAGGGTTTGATCAAACCCCCTTGGATATAATCTCGCTATTTTTAAACCATACCTATAATGGAGTCTCCTTTACACCCATCAAAATGCTGATAAAAAACCACTTTTGATTTACCTTTTGGGGGATCAAATGAATTTATTTATTTATTTATTTATTTATTTATTTATTTATTTATTTATTTTTATTATGTATCCTTTATTATAAGCTTCCCAAAAAGCATAATTTTAAATAAATTTAATTTGATTATTATATTTATTTTTTATTTCTTGTGAATGTAGGTTTTTCATCAAAAATCAAGCTCTCTATTTTGCACATGTGAACAAATAGCAAATTATAAAAAAAATATTCTAAAAAATATCTATGCACTAGATATTGATGTCCTTGATCCAAGAAAAAAATAAAATTGAATTTCGATACATACAAAAAAGTTATGTTTTAGCCAATAAATCATGTCTAAATTGTAACTCATTTGAATTCAAAACTTAAGAAAAAAATACTCAATTAAATGCTATGAAACCAATTGAACCATGCACTAAATATCATAGTTACAAATCTAAATTCCAAAAAATTAGAATATAATCCTTCATAGAAAAAAATTATGTGTTAGCCAATAACGTCACTCTTTCAAAATGGTGTTTACTGTTAAAAACTAGTTTTTGAAGGAGGTGGAAAAAGAAATGCAAGTTGATTCCAAAAATTTTGAAAAAAATATATTTAGAATCTACAAAAAAAAAGCCACAAATCACTAGTTTGCATCATCTTCAAATTCCTCACGATTTAGTCACAATAGGTGCCTAAAAGTGAAGATTTAGTTGAAAAAATTCAGTTCAATGTCTAGTTTGGCCAAAAATTGTAAACTAGTATTGTGGGATCACCCTGGAACTACATCTAGATGTTCCTCCAGAGGACAAGAAGATAATTGAAAAAGCAGTCATTAAATATATGTTGAAGCAGAACATTCCCTTTACTGACATTGTAGACATGTAATGCCCCTCCATGTTGGTTGTTTTGGACTTGTTGGTGAGTATTTGTGTGTGCTTCATTGATTACTGTGTTATTTGATTGTGTGCAAAATATCATATGTTTGTAGTCATGTTTAAATAATTAATTAAATCATAAGTGATTTGCAAGGTTATTTAAAATATGATTAGAAATTAAAGTAATAATCAATTAAAATAAATCAAATGATTTAGAACGAATGATCAAATTAAACTAATTCGTTAAAAGTAAAAGTGATATTATTAGATAAATTGATTTAAATTGTTGAAGTTAATAATAATTATGAACAAAATAATCTTGAAAAGATAATTATTATAATAAGAAATTTAATTGGATAAGGAGATAGGAAGCTGAAGTGTTTTAAAGCTAGAAATGAAACTTCACCTATAGAGCATTTGGAAGTCGAAGAGAACTGGAGAATATGAAGAATAAATAAATAAATAAATAAATGTTGTAGTAGTTTGCGAAAATATTAAATGTGTTTTGAAGAAAATTTTGCAAATGGTTGATTTTAATTATTTTAATGTGGAAGTAATTAATTATGTATTGCGGTGATAATGAATATATAATAAAAGTTCAATTTTGTGGATTTAAATTTATTTAATCTTAATCATATGCAGGAAAAAGGCAACAAAAGGAATTAGAGGATTAATAATTATTTTGAGTTATTTCTTGAGATGTGACTTTTGGTATTCTCAGGAAGAGGAATGGAAGAGACTTTTGTGTGTGATTTTATTTAGGGGATTTTTGTTGGTAAAAGGGGGGGATTCTCCTTCCAACAGATTTTGGGGAGAGAAATTTTGTCAGTCAGTTTTCTGTTATAGTATTGCATTCTTTTATTATTCTGAGAATTCATGTGAGGATTAAGATTTAAGTTTGAGGGAGGATCTTGGAGCTGCTGCTGGAAGGATTGGATCAGCAAGAAGGATAAAGCTTCTACAGTTTTCTACAGGCGCAGGACGCCAGGTTCTCCTTCTTCTTTTAAGTTATTTTCTTTATAGCATCAAATGAAATAAGAATTCCTTGTTGTGAATGAAAATTTTCTCTTGGATTGAAATTTAATGCATGTAGAAAAATTCGCGAATCCTTAGAAATATTTGGGACTGGTTTCCAATCAAGAAAAAAAAATTAGCTGGGGATCGGGATTGTTGTTTGTTAAAATGGAATTTGGTTGGGTTTTGGACGGTCAATTATGAGATTGAAATTTCTGGGAGCTTGGGACTGTTGTTTATTTAAATTATTTGTTGGGTTTTTCTATTGATTATTAAAACGAAACTATGTTTGGAATTCTAGAAATAACCAGTACTGTAACTTGGTTTGGAAAATATAATAACTCAACTTAAGAATAATCTCTCACTGGGAATTTGGGGTTGTGTAAATCCTTACTTGTAGACAAATTTTACAAAATGTATTATGTATATAAATTTAGGATTGAAACAGTAAATTGTATAATTGAGTGCTATTTCTCTGTATTTGAATTATTTTTATATACAATATATATACATATATATTTATATATATATAGATGTATATATAGATACATATATCAGATATATATATGTATACATAGATATATATATATATATATAATTGTAGATATAAAATAAAAAGAAATAAAAATAAAAATAAAAATTTAAAGTTCAAATTTCATTGTTTTAAGATTGTTTGAATTTATTTAAAAATTGCTGACAGGTGATGGTTCGGCCTCGGCCGTACCCACCCACCCAGCCAGCCGTAGTGTTGAAGCGGCAGCCTACGGGCTACCACGGCAGTCCGTCGGACTGCTGTGACAGTCCATAGACTGTCCACGGTAGTCCTACGGACTGCCGTGACAGTCCGCAGACTGTCCACGGTCGGGCATTTATTCCTGTGCCCGTGTATGGGTTAAAATGCCCATTCAAATTTGTATATGTTTTACTTTGTAAAACGCGAAAAATTTTAATTATATTTGCTCTGCAAAATTTACCTTTATAAATATATTTCATATATGTATTTCAAAATTTACTTTTATAAATATATATATATATGCATATATATATATGTACGTATATGTATATATATATGTATATATATTTATATTTGTATATATATACTTATTATCTCATTCATTCAGATTACACTGTTTAAACTGTTGCTGTAACCATTTAATTTTATTAGTAAATACTCTGTTTCTTTTCTCGTTAAAATAAAACAAAATTTGGATTACAGTAGGAATAATAAAATAGAAAGAAATCTGTGTCTTTTTGTTATTGATTTATTAAATTACAATTTTAAGAGGATGATTTAGTAGAAAAATCAATTGACAGCATTGTTTATTTAATTCTCGTTTTAGTGTGAATATTCTAGAAATGGAATTTAATTTTAGAATTGAATAAGTTATTTTTTTCTTCTTATTTTGTTAAGTTGTAGTCTTGTAGACTTGTTGGATTCTTAGAAAAGATCTATTCTCTTTCTACTTTCCCTCCTCATAAAAGAATTAAAATATATAAGTATGTAGTGGTTTTAAGATTTAAGATTTTAGGGTGGTAAGTTTTAATATGTAGTTTAAGTATTTAGAGTATTGTTATTATTGTCATTTTAAAGTATACACAAATGGGTCTTAAATGGTTTTCTCAATTAATTTAAATATTGGAAGTGAATGTTAAGTTAGTAGGATGAAAGGAAAATGGAAATAATATTTTGAACATAAGTAGTTATGAAATGATAATGAGTTAACTACCCAACTATTAAATAGTTTTCAATTATGTTGATAAATGAAAGGGGAAATTTAAATGTGTGGGCCGGATATTCTCGAATTGGATAGTTTATTGGTGAAAAGGGATTTTAATCTTTTGGAAATTGATTTCCTTTATATTCATTTAATGGTTGATTTGTAAGTTCTCTTTATGGATAAGTCTTTTAGAATACTTGTGATGGTTATCATGAATTGTTTTAGTATGGGTAAGTTGTAAAGTTATTTAGTTCTAGTTGTTAATTGATTGGCTATTAATTATTGTTCTTGTTTGAATTTTTGTTTGTTGTTTATTATGCGAATGTTTGGTGGAGTTGTGAGTGGTTGAGTATTTAAGGTGTTCTTTAATTTGGTCCCTTGGATGCCTGGTTGCATTCTTTTACCTCTGTTATTGAAGGATTGTTTTTGGATATTTCCATATTGGTATGAATGTCTTTGAAGATCAATTTTGATTCAAGGAATCCTTTGTCATTTAATTTGTGTTGCAATGTAATTGGGAACTCGTGTTTTGGTTTATGAGTTGTGGATGGTTGATCTTCTTGAATTTTTGATTTATTTTGTATCGAAGATTGATTATGTAGTCTGGACGGAGTTGTTGATCTTATTTTAATGTATTCACTCATTATATTTGAATTGAAATTAGATCTGGTGGCCTTGCAATTATGGTTGTCATTGCTATGTTGTTTTTATGAAGGTGATTTGCGTACCATCATAAGGGGGTTCTTGTGAGGAGAAAATTGAGGTCTCCTGTGGAATACCTAGTTGGTGGCTTTTGGTTTTATTAAGTGATTTTGTTAAATGTTGATTTTCTTTTGCGTTTCCCTATTTGAGGTGGCACCATTGTTGATTTGTGGATGGGTCTTGATGAATCTTTCCCTTTTATGGCTTTTCTGAGTTACTCTCATACTTGAGGAAACTTTATCCTTGTGTTGGAATTATTGGAGAAATACTCATGTTGCTTCACTTTACCCTTGTTTGTGGGTTTTCATTCTTTTGGCTTCCAGAGGCTTGAGATGATTGACTTTTGATGTTCTCTCTCTTTATGTGCCCTTGATGTGGCAAGTGTTTTGGTTTCATGATTTTGAAAAGGGTTGTACGAGAATTGTTGAGACTTTGATTATGTATTTATAGCGAGATGGGTAATGCCTCGCATGTTTCTCTATTGTGATCTAATGTTCTTATTATGATGGTACAACCCTTGGTTTCTTGGTTTTTATGTTTTTGGGTCTCTAGGGAGAGTGGCTCCTCGTGGGGGCCGGTGCCCGTGTAAGGGGAAGGGCACAGGATAACCCACGAGTGAGTTGGTAATCAAGTGAAAACCTAATAATTAACTTAGGAGGGTTGGGTAGTAATATCATTATAAGATTTTTAAAAAATGGATGCCTCATCTTCATTAGTGCTTCCAGACTAATGGAAGGCTAAGAAGGCCGTGGTTGGCAAGGTCGTAACCTCGTCTTCATGAGAGGTTATCGGCTCCGCATGAGCTACCCTATGGTGTCGGTGCCTCAAGTAGGAGGAAGGGCCAGGATATCCATAGATGGGGGTCTGCCTCAGTTTGGAGGAAGGGCCAGGATAACCCATGAAGGCTATGTGATGACACTCCCCCTAGTTGCCCATGTGTTTTACTTTATTGTGTTCCTCTGGAAGTAGGTTATGGGAGTTGGTTTAGATTGTTGTTTTGTTTATTGATTTAAATGATTATTGTTTTAATACATCTTTAGTATACTTTGTGGTCTTGTTGATCTCATTTATATTTGATTTACGATCTTGTATCTTATGGTACTGTGATATGATGTTATTGAATTGTTTAATTGTAATTCGGAATTGTTTTATGTTATTAATTCAGTTTAATTTGGAAGTATTTCATGACCATCCTTTGGTTACTTGTTTATTGGTCATTGCTTTGATTTATGTGATGGGATTTATGACTTTAAGTTATTATGTCGACTCTTGTAATCCTTGAGTTTTATGATACTTTTGTATGATGTTTAGTCTTGTGGTTCCATGTTTGGATGTTCTTGGTTGTGGTCTCTTTCTTATTAGCTCCTCAGCATGGGGGGTGGGTCTTCGGACTCACATGGTTGGGTGGAACATGCTATGCACCCCATTGGGTCCCCAGTCGAGGATCGAGAGGTGCGGATTGGTGCTGTTGCAACGACTCCAAAGTTGTATCTGTCTTGGAGCCAGTTATGATATTGTGCATCATGTTATCTTGTTGTATGGTTTCCATTCATGATTGGAAACACTATTGTATCATTGTACCTCTAGAACTTTGTACTATAATGCAATGATAATTCGGTGTGGATATTGGCCACGGCAATTGTTATTCAATGTGTTAAGTTAATTATGCATATGTTGTATTTATGTACTCAAATGGTTTCTTTTCAATGATTATCATGTATGTGTTATATTTGTTAATGTTTATTTTTTTATGGATTATATCTTTGGATTTTATTCTTTATTGTCGTTGTGTGGATCTCAGTCTCGTAATGACTCCTCGTGTACCCCAAGGGATTTATATGTTAATGAATCTACTTAAATGAAATTCATGTCATGTCTTAATGTGTATTACATGTATGTTATGTTAATTTTTAAAAAAAAATTGTGCTATAATCATTGTTTATTTGTCCTTTGGGGTTCGCACGACGGTGTGTTACAAGACATAGCTACAAATAGCCTAGCTGAGGCTTTAAGACAAAGAAGAGAAGATGCCATCAAGGTTGATGAAGAGCTAAAATTGTAAGCAATTGACAAGGCTAGGACTCCTATTTCCTAGGAAGAAAAATAGATGATTTTTTGGATAAAATCCAAGGAGCTTCACACTAAAATAAGAAGAGATGTGTCGATGAGCATGGATGAAGATGTCAAAAGGAAGATCTAGAGTGAGACTAAGGATGCCACAAATAAAATCATTAATGAACTACAAAATGATGTTGATGTTGATTCAAAAGTGCATCTGAAAATGAATGAAACTAATATTGAAATGAATGCACCTCTGAATGAACAAGAAATTGATAATTTTCCTGATCCATAAAATGAAAATGAGCAAAAAAAATCTAGTCAAGAAGAAGTACAAGGACCCTCTAGACTACAACAAGAGGAAGGTGTCTCTGGTGTACATAAAAGTTAGGAAGTCTCCAATATGGAGATGGAAAAAGAATAAAATAAAGAAGAGGAAAAGAATGAGAATGATGAGAAGAAGAAAGAAGATAATCCTGAGAAAGTTAAGGATGGTACAGTGGAACAATTGTGAAGCAAGATAATTCTATAGATAAATTTCAAGGTTCTTCATCATCATATTCTTTCAAAGACCTATTGAATTTGTATATGCAATTTCAACATGTGGTAACACCCCAAATTCTGCAAATTCATACTCATGAGGGACAAGTTGACTTGTCAAACATTTATCCCCTCCATAAGTTACATCTTGGTGATATCTTGCATGCTTCAACAAGGAAAGAGATCCTACAAGAACACATGAAGAAGACTGGTTTAATTGATGATGTGGTAAATATCATTTAGGAAGGCTTACCAAAGGTAAACGTAGATTTTTCCTTGCCACTTGAGAAAAAGTTGAAGCTTCTGATGGACTCCTTTAAAGATTATTCTTCATGCATTGAGCATAAGGCAGATAAAGAAGCCTTGAGGAAGATAACTAATAAGAAAATGCTTGAAGTATCTAACTAGTGTGCTAGTGCACATAATAAATTGAAGGAAAACATAAAAATGTTTAAGGATTGTGTTAATGAAGTTACTAATTTATATCAATTCTATCTAAATTAGCCAAGCTCCACCAAGAACATCAAAGGTCAAATTCACTCCATTGAGTCATAGATTACTCAATTGGACAAGATATATGATTTGTCAAAGGATAAGGATGGATAAATAAGAGCTCAATAAAAAGATTCATTTCCAGTTAACATTGCTTCAAGACTAGAGTGAGCATATAAAGAAATAGTTTGGTTAGCTAAGGGAAGTAAGCAACTTGAGACTTGCTTCATTATTTGGGTTGCTTGCTGAAGAAAAAAAAATTGATCAGAAAATGAAGGCTTCAAGTAATGTGGATGATGCTAAGGATTCATGCATACATATTGAATTCCAAAATCACATTCTCTCCTCAGCAAAAGAAAATTGGGTTGCAACTCTGGTGCACCTTAAAGTAATTTACAAGAATATTATACCTTCTAAGGAAGTTGCAAAGGAGTAAGATAAGACAATTTTGTCTTTGTACAATTTTGCAGAGAAGTGCAATATTTTTTTAAGTTTTTATTGAAAATATTTTGTACATAGCATTAGTTTTGGGCATCTCCATCTCAAGGGGAGAGTTTTGTAAGAAATTATGTAATAAGGGGGAGTTCATTTAGTTTGTTGGGTTGTTAAAAGTAAAATATTTTATGCCCTTTTCCATTGATGTCAAAGGGGGAGAGAAAACTTGTAGATAAATTAGTGTTTCCATCAATGACAAAGGGAGAGGTTATTGGAATTATGGGTTTTAATTGATGTCAACTCAATATGTATTGTCATTGATATCAAATATGTATGCTAAATTTTGTATATACTCTGGAGATAGTTGATGTCGAGAGATATCTATTGGTACAAGTCAACAATGTTGCATATGGAAGAATAGTGATCAACCTGGTTTCTAAGTATAATGCAGAGGTAGGTACACATGTTCTTTTGTGTTTACAATATGATTACATTGATATCAATCTAGCTTGTTGTTCCACACATGGAGATATGTTACAAAATTTTTGCTAAGGAATTCACTGTGCATGCTCTAAGAAAGATTCATAGTGTTTAAGTCCGCATACTTCCACAAAATAAGATTTAGTCTTGTAGTTTAGAAGATAAGATGGTCAATATGTGAAGGTTTTATATTCAAAGATTCAAGTCATTACACCTTTTGCAATAAAATTTATAAGTGACAGAGTTTCAGTTTGTGCTCTGGTAGAGTAATGTGTTGATGAAGGCTAGTTGGAATGCTCCACATTCCTTTGGAGTGTTATATATGGTTGTGTAGACTTGGAAATATGTTCACAAAGGTAAATGGATTCGTCCTTGCAAGTCTCAGGTGTTTTGGTGTACAACGATTTGTAATATCCTATGTTTTGAAGTGTTATAGTTTATTCAGGATGCTTTGTTTTCATCAATTCAATATGTTTATCTTCTTGTGCTAGCATATAATGATTAGATTATTTAGGAGAAAATTTAAAATATATTGTACATAGACTAAATTGTTCACATCTTGGTCCACATAATGTTTTTGGTTTCTCGTCAATGCTGTAAAGTTAAACAATTGGCAATTTGGGTGGTGTTGTCATTGTTTGGGTTGACAATCTTGTTTCCTTCATTTGTGGTTTCTCATGTCATTTTTTTATTTGCAACTCATTTTCTCTTCATAATGTATATGTTTGGAGCCGACCTATGTTGTATCATATGTTTCATCTAAAGGTCATCTAGGAGTTGACCTAATTGAGGTTTTGAGTTGTTGTGAAGGGTATTTATAAAATAAAAAATTATTTTTTGGATGTAACAGCCTACAAAGAATTGAGATTGAGTAGTATGTTGAATATGAAGTGTGTGAAACCAAAATTTGTTCCTATCAAATATCCATTTTTTAACATTTTTTTCCTCATGATTTCTTTGAGATTTGGTTTGGGGTGACAAACCTGAAAAGTCAACTGCCCCAATGTGTTTAGAAGGGTTCTAGTGGCTTTTTGAACTTCACCCTTCATTTTGATGACTTTTTTTAACCTGAATTTGATGAAACAAAAAGGGTTTACTCAGTAAATTTTCAGCATTCTATCAATATAAGATATACTTTATTTTGAATCTAATAGATAATTATTATTGATTTTCTACATACACTATGTGTAAAGTTTTGATTGATAGGCTGATTGAAAAACATCTATAACATTTAAATGATGACACATTTTTTGAATCCAAAAGATGTGCCACACTCTATGCTTCATAAATTATATGTTGAAAAATATAATTCATAAATTATTCGACCAAGTTAGGGTAGCTAGACAAATAGTAATTAATATTTTTTAAAATTCCTACTAAAAATTCATAACTAATTATTTACTTGAGAAAAATTACAAAAAAAATGGGTCACATCAGAGCATGTTTCCTCTACTTATATTGAAATATTTGAAAAAAAAAACTCCTATGTAGGTTGGTTGGAGAAACACATGTTTCTTTTTATTTTTTTCAAATTTTAAAGTACTACTAGATTGAAATTTCAAATTTTCACCAAATAAAATTACTTTTTTTCTAAAAAAAAACTTAGTAGCCTACAAACTACATTCAATTTACTAAAAATTTTATTCCTACATATTTTCCAAATTGTGTTAATAACCTATTCAAATTTTTATGTGAAGTTGTTATTTCTATTTTTATGTATTTCCATTGCCACTTAGAGGCATAGTTTGGCCCATCATAATTCTGCACTCACCCTTCAATTGACATGAGATGACCGATTGTATACTTATTTCAAAATCAAATGAGGTTAGAGATCTCTTATTTCGTGGAGATCATGTGTGGAGATGGTTACTCTTTGATGAGGTTTCATTAAGATGACCAAGGAGTCTACACCTAATTTGGATGTGGGTTCAACATGGACTTGTTGAGAAGGTTATTTTTGGAGAGATTTGTTGCATCTTGGTGTATGGGAGGAGAGCAATGTCATTCCCCACTCTTTGTCCTCTTATTGGTGAATCATCTAATAGGTATTTCCCACCTTAGCTTTTAGATGCATTTTGTTTTGTGCTATTTTTCTCATGGGAATGATTCTCAAGCTACGGATGTTAGTTTATAAGAGCTTATTTTAGCATTGTTTAGCATGGGTTGCTTTTCCTTTTTCTTCTTATGGGAATGAGTATTGAACTATGGATGTTATTTTTTGAGGGCTTGTTTGAGGAGTGTAGAGGATGGTTTTGGGAATGAAACTTTTCATTTGAGGGGCTTACATTGTAGTTGGTTTATGGTTGGATGTTAATAAGGATTTTCTATTTGAGGTTTTGTGAAGTAGATCTTATTTTTCATAGCTTGAGATCTTATTTGATAAGGTATTTTTCACATTTTGGACAACTAGAATTCCCTATTTTGTGCCTCTTTAACCATAATATCACTTTAGGAATCCACCTACCCCCACTCTTTCACTTCTTCTATTTTCTTTGAAATCCATTGCTTCTTTTAGATGCAACACCCTTTCAAAGAGGGGAAAATGTAGACACCTAGATTTTGCCATCTTAAGATTGTCATAAGCTCATGCATCATATTGATGATTCCAACTCAATCATTGTACCAAATGTAAGACACAATTAAAACATTATTGCATTGATTTTTTAATTTTTTTTATAGTGAATAATGTGCGAGTTTTAAAAAAAGACTCCATTTTTTTATTGAAAATGTAATTTATTATTGACAATGTTACAACTCTCTAATTATGAGGTGGGTCTTTGAAGGACACAATATCTCACCCATGAATAGAATAACCCCCGTGAACTATAAGGTTGTGGCCATTGATGTAGGAAGCCTTGTTAGATGTTAGAAACAAGAAAGCATTGGCCACATCATCGACAATAAGCTTCCTTCCATTGGTGGCATTCCTTTGCATTTTATTGCAAGGACCTCCTTAGGACATTGCCCATTAGGGCTATAGGAAAATTCACCGCCAGCAATTCACCGAAGGAAAATTCACCGCCATGACAAATTCACCTCAAAGAAAATTCACGTCGTGGAAATTAATCACATTAACATTAAATTTAATATATAATTCCAAAACTTTGAAAAAAAAATTGCAAAAGAATAATTTAATTTCTTATAATAAAAATGTAGTAAAAATTATTCTTTTGCAAAAAAAAATCAAAGTTTTGGAAATATATATTAAAAAATGTTAATACGATTAATTTTCCAAGGTGGTGAATTTTCCTTGAGGTGGATTTGTCATGGTGGTGAATTTTCTCGTAGTGAATTGAATTTTTCTAGCGCCGCCCATTAGACACCTCATCAAACCACTCAATCATCTTTGCCACAATCCCAAAGAATGACACAACATTGACACGTATTCCTATCTTTTCCAACTCCACTGCATCGCTCCTCATCAACCCCAATAGACCATTCTTGGAAGCCATGTAGCCATGAGAGGAAAATTATCTATCTTTAATGAGTCCCAACACACTACAATTGAAGAGTATGGAACCAAAGTTGTGTGGAATCATGACCCTGGCAGCGTGCTTCATGCCTAACAAAGGCCATGTCACATTCACTGCCATCACTCTTTCCCAAGTGTCCAGTAGGACTTGCGTGATGGAATTGTCATGAGCATGCAACATACCCATATTGTTGACCATAATGTCTAGACGTCCCTTCTCCTCCATTACTCGATCTACAACCCCTTTCACATGGCTCTCGATTGCCACATCACAATTCACAAATGAAGCACTTGTTGGTGCAGTGAAGCCAAATCATAACGGCTCCCTGCATGTAGCCGTTGCCTCTCCTTGTAACAATAGAATCTTATTGTAACTACTATTCTTCCGTTGTGCATGTAATGTGTGAAGCATTGTCTTATAAAGAGAGAGGGTGAATGAAGATGGTGTGTGTGAGACACTGTGTTGTTGCTATGTAATTTTATGTAAATAATAAAGAGATTTCCCTTATAGTTGAAAGTGGATGCAGCCTTACATGCGAACCAGTATAAATCTTTGGTGTTCTCTACTTGTTCTGATTTTTGTGTTCTATTTTATTTTTTGCAATTTACATTGTTTACATATTTAAATTTAACAATTGGTATCAGAGCCATGGGGAAGTATTAAGCAGAGATGGAAAATGATTGTGTGTTAGATCCCAGAGCTGGGTGCTTTCATATAGTGAAGAGATAGGTTGAAGTGGGAGTTTCATATGATGAAATTGATTCTATTATTGAAGAATTTCTTGGAAGTTTAGATTCGGTAGAAAGTAATGTGCAAGTGCAACCGGAAACAAGGTGTCATGTTCATTGGTGGGATGGCCGGAAAAATGAGAAGGATTCGACTGAAGAGGAGGAGGATGCTAGGTTTGTTTCCTTCTCGACTCTTGATGCAGTTGTGGTTGCAATTGGCCCAAAGAGAAAGAAGATAACAAAGAGGGTTTAAAGCAATCGTTGGTTAAAGGAGAGGCTGTGGATTTTGCCTTCTGAGATGAGGAGGATGCCTCCCAAGGATCTAGGAGGATGCAGTCTGGAACCAGACGAGTGAAGATGAACCTAAGAAAGAGGCTGAGAATCGAGAGAATTACCTGAACAAAGAAGTTGTGATCTTAAAGGAAGAGATTTTGATGCTCAGAGAGCGGATTTTCTATATGGAGAAGGAAAAAGACAAATTTGCGAAAGAGTGGGAGTTTTCTGGAAAGAAAAGAAATGAAGAATTAAGGAAGGAATTGGTCGAGTTGGATATATTCCAAGTACCGAACTAGGCATCGGAACAAAACAAAAAGATGTTTTTGTAGAACTGGAGCTTGTTGATGTTGATGAAAGAAATTTTCTTGCGGAAGAGAATGGTGGAGCTGCAGTATTGGAGCCTCCTAATGTGGAAGAGGAGGAGAAGAGGGATGGATTACAAGAAGTAGTGTATCCCTTGATTGCGGACAATGATGCTGCAAAGCCTCCTTGTCTGGAATACCGAATGCTCACAGTTGAAGGTCGGGATGTTCCTGGGTATCTTCCTCGAGATAATCCTTTCCTTGACGAGAGGTTTCACTATTTGTTGAGGGAGACATAACCACTCGGGCCTGCGTACGTCAGAAATGGGTTACTCTCGTTTCGATTAAGTGGCTTGAGCCCACCGTGATGTTGGTAGATAGAGTGGAATGGGGATGGGTAGGACAGTTGGTGGCGGTTTTCCTGCTCCCTACTCAAATGAGAAATTTCTCATACCATGCAGGATGGATGAGTTTTTAAATTACCCATCAATGGCCACACTAAACCAGTTCGTGGACGTTGGGAGTAGCAACGCACGAACGCTAGTGCTTGAATCTTATGTGAATAGTGCGATTGCAGTGCCAAAACCACCAAAAGAAACAGTAGTATTATGTGGAAGTACAAATAGTATATTGGATGATCTTGAAAGAGTGGTTGATGATGGCGTTCCTGATTATGAATTTGTGGGTAATTTTGCACCTGTAAAAATTATAAAAGAAGATGCTGTGTTGTTAAGTTTTATCAACTCTAATTTGGTGTGGAGAAGACTGATTCGCAGTGTTTGTGAGCAATCATAGGCGAAATTAAAGTCTTCGATTGGCCTGGTTGTGGTGTGAAATGAAAACGCAGGGTATATCATTGTTCGTTGCAGCATTGATTGAACTTAAAGTGGGAGATTGTTCCTGTGGTGAAGCCCAATCATAATGGCTCCCTACATGTAACCACTTCCTCTCCTTGTAATGGTAGAATCTTATTGTAATTTTTTTTCTTTTGTTGTGCATGTAATATGTGAAGTATCTTCTTATAAAGAGAGAGGGAGATTTAAGATTGTGTGGGTGTGTGAGAAATTATGTTGTTGCTATGTAATTATGTGTAAATAATAAAGGGTGCCCCTGCATTTGAAAGTGGATGTAGTCTTACAGACGAACCACTATAAAACTCTAGTGAAAGTGGATATTTGCTATATAATAAGGTTGAATCTTCAAGAAACCTTTTTGAAAAAGGAAGTACTCTACTTTGGTAAATTAATAAGGAAAGTATGAAAGATTGTTTAATTAAAAGTAGGATAATCAATGGCAGGAATTACATTAATATTCAAAGTAATTGGCTTTGTTATGCACAATAGAATAGCATGCACTACTGGTTATGTACCATGCTATATGCTGCTTGGCTTGTGCTTATACACAGCATAATTACAATTACAAAATAAGGATCAATTGCCTAACTAATTGCATACTAGGCTAAATCTAACCTCCTATATGTACAGTGGAAGATATGCCCTGATTTCTTGATATTACTAGTCCCTAAACAACAATAACAATAATAATAATATAAGAGCTTTCTTTTTCTGCTCTCCTTCAATACAAAAAATTATACACCGATCTCTCGGCCAAATGTTTGTATGTTTGTGTTCACCTGTCCAGGTAAAGTCCACATAAGATCGCCCCGCCAAAATTAATGGCACTGCTGACAAAAAAAGGAAAAAAACTTGAAACTGCGTTCAATTTTGTTTCACTGCGCCTCAGCAGAGGTCCATCCCCTCGAAAATGTTACCATGCACGCATCTCTGTACAAATATGTATCTTCTTCATCATTATCATCATCCCCTTCGCAAAAGGAATCAGTTATAGCTTTGAGTTAAGGGCTCAATGGAGAAGACTGTAGTTTTTTCCAGGTCCTCTCCACCAGAGACCCCCGCAACAGAAAAATTAAAGTTTCAAATCCTCGTACCTCAGCTAAATTTAGCAGAAGAATTAAAAATTAAAACCCTCCGGAAGGTGCTCTGGGTGATTCTGCTTGTTCAGTTTTCCCGGAATATCTTAGCCCTCAGATCCCTGTCGGACTCGACCCTCTGCACTGGCTCTTCATAAGCGGCTAAAATCTTTGGTTTGCTTTACTGCAGCGAATCGTGGGGCCTTCACTAAATCTCTTTCGTATTCACCACTACACGTTGGCATGCAGAGTTTTGATGTACACGGATACATGTCGCTGCAGTGAGTGCCTTTATTTTATTTAAAATGACTTCAAATTTCATTTGAATGTTCAAATGTTGTATGAGGATAGTAACTATGCCAAAGTGACCTTGAAAGTTCATCCCAAAGGTCTTCCATGAGGTATGGGTTTTAAACCAACTTAAGATGTGGTTCTTCCCATTTTGGAATTTAATAGTGCATGTCAATGATTTGAAAAGTTTACTTTAATCATTTATCTTATTGGAAAGGCCCCCTCTAAAAGTATGCTTAAAGAATTGGTGAACAAGCCTTTGGTCCTACTTGGGTTCCACCTCGATGTTATCCAAAACCTCACAAAAGGATTTTTTCTTTTCTAATTTGCTAAATCCATACATGTGAAGGCCATTATGAAACATGCCCCCTAGTTTGTTTATATGTCCTTTCTAGTTTTCACACTCTCAACAAAAGACTTTGTGGTCTCTGAGGAGAGAGTTACTCGGGTGGAGTTTCCTAGGTTGTCCTTTTCATATTAGATTTTCTTACCAAAAAAAGTAGTATTGCTAGGTAATAGATCATTTGTGTTGATCACACCAAAAGTTTCTTAGCTTGTATACAAAAGCATGTTTGTGTTGAAATTGATCTCTCAAAGAACTTGAAGGAAGCCATTAATATTTAGTTGGCCAAATACAACACACAAAGAGTGTTTTATTTGAATTTTCTAGATACTTTCTTTTGATGCCATTCCATTTTATCATAAGATTAGGGAGTGTGCTTTAGTTATTTCTTGTAACAAACCTTCTTCTTGTTCAACTATTGATGCTCTTATAAAAAGAGGATTGTTCAATTGTGGTTAGTTATGAAAATAACAAGAATGATAACATTGGTGATGCTCTACCCAAAACCTCAAGTGGTAATAGTGGCCAACCACCAAAGTCTCAAAATGGTACAATTTAAAAACCTTAAGATATGGGAAAAGTTGTCATTCCCTCACTTGGTGAGTTCTCCAATGAGGATAAACAATATGCAATATTATATTTGGATGACCCAAATAATAATGAGTACAAACCCTTGCTTATATAGGCAAGGATGATGCAATCCACTTATGAGGTGGATTGACAAGTGTCCCAAGATGTGGCACAAATGAGTAGACAAGTGTCCTATAGGTGTCAACCTTAGGAACACTTGGAGTGTACAAACCAACAACCTCTATGACCAAGTCATCAACCTTGTGTGCCAAGTGTTGAGTGACTTTTGAGGTGAGATTAAAAGTCTTCCAACCTCTAAAAGGTAGCTCATGAGGTTTACCAAATAACTTGGTAACCTCTAGAGGTTTACCAAATAACTTGGTAACCTCTAGAGGTTTAAAGGTTGCACATTCAACTAGACAAGAAGTTGTCTAACCTCATCAATTTAAGTACACTTAAGTATAGTGAATAGATAAATTATTCACACTAACTCCCCCCTTAAGTGATACTTGGGGAGATCACAAAAGTGCAATTAGATATAAATGGGTCTTGACTAGAGGCCATGTTAGGTACCCATGTACAATGCATTCTCTCACAAGTGAAGAAAAAAGAGAAAACCTAGTGGGAACAACTTATGAAAAATATTAATAGAAAAATATAACAACAAAAATACAGAGAATGTAACTGCAAATAAACTCATTCATTGATATTAATCAACAACAACACATATTTTATAGTTGCAACACTCAACGAACTTCCTATAATCATGCTAATTATGATGACAACTAACTAGAGTTGTTCAACAACAAATTGGACATCTAATGACAACAAATTGAGCTTAACTGAACATAACAGACACCTAAACATTATTTGATGACACATACACAACATATGTGTAGTTTTGTTATGACTTATTTTAACAATTAATAGTTATGTTGGAGTGTTTATTCCAACAAATATAAGTTCTTAAGAAGGCTCCAACTAAAAATATAACTTATAAACAATGTTACAACTCTTTAATTATCAAGTGGATCTTTGAAGGATGCGATATCTCGCCCATGAAGAGAATAACCCCCTGTCAACTATAAGATTATGGCCATTGATGTAGGAAGCCTCATCAGATGCTAGAAACAAGAAAACATTGGCCACATCATCAACAATAAGCTTCCTTCCATTAGTGGCGTTCCTCTCCATCTCATCCTCAAGGACCTCCTTAGGACATTTCCCATTAGATGCCTTATGAAGCCACTCCTCCATCATCTTTGTCACAATCCCATAGCATGAGACAACATTGACACGTATTCCAGTCTTTGCCAACTCAACTGCACCGCTCCTCATCAAACCCAACAGACCATTCTTGGAAGTCATGTAACCATGAGACTCGTTATCAGTTTTAAGAAGTGCCAACACACTGCAGTTGAAGAGTATGGAACCGGAGTTGTGTGGAATCATGACCCTCGCAGTGTGCTTCATGCCTAACATAGACCCTGTCAAATTCACTGCCATCATTCTTTCCCAAGTGTCTAGTGGAACCTCCGTGATGGCATTTCCATGAGCGTGCATCATACCCGCATTGTTGACCATGATGTCTAGACATCCCTTCTCCTCCACTGCTCGATCTACAACCCCTTTCACATGGCTCTCGATTGCCACGTCACATTTCACAAATGAAGAACTCCCATGGAGCTCTTGGAAAACTTTAAGCCCTGCCTCTTCATTGATGTCAGCAATGCTTAAACGCCACACACTAAGCTTTGATTGCTTAGTGTGGACGTGTCGTGGGGCCCCCTCTTAACTGGACATTCCAATTTCCCGTTGCCTTCACTTGCCTCCATTTCCGTTTACCTTAGCAGTTTTTTTAACCGCTGCAGTCAGTAGTAACTGCCCATTCCCACCTATGATTCAAACCAAATTCAAATTGTTTTTGCGCTGCAAAGTTTGGTGGATGCTTGTGCAAGTTTGATCACATAAAATAAAATAAAAAATCTTATCAAGGAATATTGTTATTGCAGATGTGAAAATGCTTTGATAGACATACAAAATGTGGAAGCATAAATAAATGGTCTCATGGAATTCCGTGATAGCAGATATAATGCTAAAAGGTTTTCAACTAGACTGCAACCTTGCATCTCCTTTGCCTCGCTTAAAAATGGAGCTTCCTGAATGGTATGGGAATTTTCAGATGTCGTGGTTGCAACTACCTTGGTAGAAATGTATGCAAAATGTGGAAGAATAGCCAAGGCATGTGAACTGTTTGACAAAATGCCTCAAAGAAATGTGGTCAAATGGATTGCCACAGAATATGCAAGCATAGACAAGGCACGTGAACTGTTTTATTTTTCTCAATCTTATAATATCCACATACATAACATTGAAACATTTTTGTTACATATATGGATTCTTCAAAACTAATTAGATCAACTTTCAAAAATAAAGGAAAAATTAGTAAAATTGTCATTTTTTCTTCTTCATTTTGTGTTGCCTCATATAATTTATCTTGAGTTTCTTGTTTTCCTTGACATCAGAATTGGTATTCTTCTTGTGTTTGGAGATGTTATTGATGGTGAAAATGAGATACTAGTTGTGGTGGATATATTGCTAGGTATAGAGGGAAATTTTGTTACACTTGCATTAAAATATTTTATTTCAATACCTTTTAATTTCTTCTAGTCATTAATCCATTCTCATTGTCATGATTCATCTTCATAAAAAATAACATATTTGAAAATTGTAGCTTCTTTGATAATTGCATTATATAGTTAGCCTCGGAGATTCAATTCTAAAGTAATTTTTTGCCACATGCATGCATATTGGGGTTTTCTAAATATATAAAATATAACCAAATATATCACTTTTGTATTATGAATAGGGGATCTAATTTAATAAATTTAATACATGTATTAGGGGTTAGAAATCATATACGTAGAAGGTAATAGGTTGTTTATAAGTGACATTCCAAATACTTTGTATATCATTTGCAAAGGTCAATTAGAGGAAATCATATTTATTAGTATAGTTTTTTCTAGGATCATGAAGCTATATTATTTTTACACCTCATGTTCTTGTGTGTGTGAATGCCTCATAATCCTAAGATATTTTCTTAATTCCAACCCTAATAATGAACAAAGGAAACTATGATCACACCAAGGTCATGCAAATTCAATATAAATCTTACCAAGTTTCCTAGAACTAATCATTAGGGACCTTTTGGTGATGTTATGACCATACCACAAAGAATCAACATGTATAGATCTAAAATCCTTCCACTATAATTTAGATTAATATTTATACTATAATTGAGATACTATTATTAGGGGAGTTTGTTTTAATAGTATAAAGAGGGAAGGGCCTAAACCCATTACAAAGAAGTCAATGAGGCATAAGAGAGGAGTCTCACAAAGAGTAAGACAACCAAAAAAATAAAGAAGGATGAGACTCACCAGCAATGAGATTGGAAAGAATATTAAACAAAACAAGTGTCCCAAGAAGAGAGACATGAAACAACAAAAAAGAAGACAACATAGATCAACAATATTTTTGACCGGAGCATGGAACCGGAAACAAGCTTTTGGAAGGACCCAAAAACATTGACAAAGATAATCAAGGTAGTTTGAAACAATCATATTAGGGTTTTTGCTCCCAAACACCAAGCCTAGAGAAAATATTAACAATGTTGGGAAACTCCCAACCAACTTTAATACAAACACAAAATCAAGCAAAAATAAAAACTATTCTAGATTTTGTGACATTATCAATGGTAACAAACTGACCAATAACATCAACTATAACACGAATGCTAATTTATCCCAAAACTCTGAAGGGAGCTCTAGGAGATGAACCCAAACAAGAACTAAGTTGGTCTTGGTAGCATCAAACCAACAAACTAATTTTGAATGTAAAGAAAGGATTTACCCAAAAACTAGGGTCCACCTAACAAAACATGAGAGTAGTCCACACTGGAATTGAAGGAGAATAAAAGGAATGCATTCCTCAAAGCCTTCACCCTCAGCAAAACAAAACTACACCAACAAATAGATGCCCAACAATGAAATATCAATGTTTGGTCTCTGACCCAAAATCTCCTAATGAGAGCATGTTGTAGGAAAGCAGAGGTTTTGTCCACCCACTCATCAGGCTAAAAAAGGATAGGAGGAGGTTGAGGAACGAACTCCTCAACACTACACTCCAATTTACTACAGGGAGGATACAACACTCTCTTAGTAATAATAGGAATGAAGGCTTCACCCAAAGAAGGCGATATGGAACAAAGGTCTTGATTGGGATAGAGAGGGCACAATCTCCACTTCACACATGTCAATAGTAGAAGGCATCAGACAGGAAGATGAGGCAAGAAGATTTATCTTCAAACACACCTCAAGCAAATGATTCTTGGGATGGGTAGAAGAAAGGCCCTCTTGAAAGACAACCTATTCACAATTAGAGAAAGCTCAATAGAACCCAACCCAAAAACACCACATGCTTATCAACAATTGAATATTAGGCTTCTAGCCACATAGCCAGAAGAGGAACATTCTCACTGGCATCCACCAGATCACTTGTAGAAGACATGGACCCCATACACTGCTTTGTAATGCAATCCTCCATAAGAATCTTTGAGGAGAGATTCTAAGAGAAATACTCCTCAAGAGAGCCACCCCTCACATCAACTTCAATAAGGGTGTCAAGGCTAGCGTAGGAGCCCAAGCTCACAACACAAGGGAAGGCACTAGGCACAATGATGAGGGCTTCAATCTTAGGAACGAATGCAGAGGCTATCACCACCACCACAGGGGTAAGGGGATTAAAAAGGGCACCAACCCACATGTAGGAAGCTAACTCTTGCTCACCAACACCTTCTCCATCTTTTAACTCATCATTGCCCTCGCCACCATCTACAAAATCTCCAAAGCCTTCACCTCCATTGTCCCCACCATTTATGGTTTTTCCACCCTTCATCTCCATCATTAAGATGTCTATGGGTGATCATTAATTTTGTGTGATGACTATCACGGGAGTTTGTTGCTAGATATATTTATATATTAAAAAATATAAAAAATATTACTTAACTTTGGATTATTTGGATGCTTTTTTTATTAATTATTATAACTAGAGAAGATATTTATTTTTTGTAAGACCTACATCTATCTTCATTTCAAACTTACCCTTCTCAATAATAGTGGTAATTAATCAAAGCTTATAGGTGTATTAAGAAGAGCTTAGGGTTCAAGGGTTGGATTTAAGATGAAGTTGGATAAGGTTATTGGAAAGAAACTCTTGAAAGATGGAATTAGAGGCTTTTCTAGCTTCATCCAATTAGTATTAGCTTGTTGAAAAAGGGAGATAGTAAGTCTAGATGAGGAGTAAGATAGTTTTAATTACTTTAGTTGATTGTTTGATCAAGGTTGGGTTAAGGAGAAAATTATAAGTTATTGGTGTTCTTTGTAGAACTATTGGTTTCCTGAGAAGAGAATGAGGCTAAACAAATAGAGTCATTAGAGGCCAACGAGGAGATGGCCTTAAAATGATCTATCACCTATGTACAATCATACTTGAAGTGGTACAAAGTGTTATAAAAGTTGAATATTTGTGCAAGATATTTTGATTTTGATGCTTTGAAAAAATATTCCTAATAAACACCCTCTCAATATTAGAGTTGAGAAGAAGATAGGAGATATATGAAATAATGTATTGATGATAAAAGATAAAATCCATCACCTTCTTATTTATGTCTTGATTGCAATGTATAATATAACTAATGAAACTAACCTACAATCCTATTGTGACTTGAATGTGTTCCATGAAAAGATAAGTGAGATTGAGGAAGGAACCCAAAGAATAGGTAGATAAAGAGTAGAACCATTTTATGTTATTTTCCTTAATGAATAGATAAAGCTTAAAGCTATGAATAGATCATCAAAGTAATAATCAATGCACATTGATCTATAAAGGATTCAACATGCATCTTAGGATTGCTTATCCAATCATACATGTATGTCGATGTTTAACATGATGAACTATGGTTCCTATGGGTGATATTTTATAGACAAATATATTATGCTATGAAGGAGGTTTAAAATTTCATCCCCCGATGCATAAGATGATATGATAATAGATAGCTAGCATTGCATTAATGACAATTCTTGAAATAGGTGGTAAATGATAGTACTAGGGGCATAGGTTGGGACATTGAGGGTAGGAGATGTAAAAGAAATCATGTTTTGGTAAGAGTATGGCAAGGGTTGTGAGGTTAATGGTAGGATAGGAGAGGAAGTGACAATAGTGGTAAGAGAGGATCAAGCAAGATAAGTGAAGGGTAAGGGTTGAAAGGGTTGCACATCTAGGGGTAGGAGGTAAAGTGGTTGCCTAAAGGGACATGATCATAGTTAAAAGGAAGAATGAAGAGAGAGAGATAATGGTAGTAATGTGTGTTGGATGAGGAGTAGGCATGGAAATTCAGGTGAAGGAACATGGAGATGTAGGAAAATAAAATAAGTTGGCTAGAAGAGAGGGATGAAGGTAGGAGAACTTGACCATGAAGGGACATAAGTGTGAACAATATATCCTATAGGTTTGTAATATCTCTAGCCTCTCAAGATGGGCGATAATGATATTTGTTAAGGAGTAGGTGACATCATCAAGTAGGCTACTTTGGAGGAGAGACAAGTGGTGCTCAATTTTGGTGAGTGACAAATTCATAATCATCTAATAGGGATTCATTATCAAAGTGGTCATCATTGTGAGACATATAGAGTGGAACAACATGTGGGATGGATGACAATAGAGAAAGGAAGGGTAATGGAGGAAGTAAAATACATGGATAGATTTAGATGAGGATTCTTATAAGAGATAATTTGTGAGGAAGGGATAGTCAAAGAAGGAAGGCTAATAATTTATATCAAAGAACATCAAAATGATTCATTCTCATATACTATATGAAATTTGAGTAGAAAAATGTAGAGCTTTTATTTTTAGGTGAAAATAAAAGACAAAGATAGTAGTGTATTAAATGGACACTAACCTAATTGTGATAAAGTCTATATGTTGTGACTATGTTTATGTCTCAAAAAGAGTTTTGTTGAATGATGAAAAATTAAAAAGTCAAAGTAGAATTAACTAAATTTCAAACATTAGAATGAGAGTTTGTTGTTCATAGAGAAATATTCTTTTGAAGATGAAGAAAGGAATAAACAATGAAGGTTAGGACTAACATCAAGTTCACTACAAACATAGATAGGAGATAAATAACCTGCATAATTTAGAAGTAGGAAAGCTTTTTCAATTATCTATCTTAGGATTCAACTAGCAATCTATCATAAATGAGTTTACTTAACACAAACACACAAATTATCTTCCAACTAAATAACAAATTATTTCTATTTCTAGTTAGATTGCTTAACATGTCTTACTTAAGCTAAATTATTAATCTAAATGGGACTTAGTGGGAAATGATAATAAAATAAGAAATTGGTTAGTTTACTAAAAATTAACTTTATGAA
>VDFB02000017.1:372496448-372572105 GCA_007258455.2 Sequoia sempervirens | reverse complement strand
CCTCCTAGTGTTTAGCTTTTGGTGAAGTTTCAACTGTTATAATAAGAAGTAAAGACATTAATATATAGAAATTACATTATAAAGATTAATATATTTAACAAAATAATCACTTACGGCCATCTCACGATCACTTTCCTCGATGGAAATATTTGCACGCCATGCTCGTGCTCGGTTCTCGCCAGAGCAAACTATATCAATAGGAATTAAACTACAAATCAATAATGGTTTGATTTTTCACTAGAACTAACATCTATAGCAATGAATGAAAATTGAAATTTAGTAATTTGCCTCATACCTCCCCTATCAAAGCCATCAAGGATTGTATTGCAGTAGAAACTTCGATATCCATTGCCCTTGTTAAGTTTGGCAATGTTTCTCTCACCAACATCTGAAAATAAAACAACAAATTATTTAATCACAAAATAGTTATCGAATTTGAAGTAATGCTTTGAGTTTGAATGATGTGTAATGCAATGTAACCAACAATATGATTATCAATTTTTTTAAAAGCAATAACCTGGAACAATCACATTGAAAAAAAAAAGACCCTTTAGGACAAATTTTAAGTGAAAAAGCGTCAAAACACAATGTAAAATATGACAACCAATATGAGAAGAAGAGATGATCTAGTCAAAAGGAGCTTTGATAGTAGCCAACTGAGTTAAGTATGACAAATCCAAGTATCAATGTTGCAAGTAATGGAGTAAGAGCTAAATAAAGATACAACGACAATAAAAAATGATGGAGCTAACTTGTCAAGGGCCTATTCTTCAAAACCCTTACTAAACAATTGTCATAGTTTAAGATATGCAATAAATTTTTGACAATGGAATTAACCTTTTGAGGATGACAGTGATTAAATTGAGGTCTCCTTTTACCATGAAAAGATTGAATATTCTTTCTTTGGCCTATCATTATGATTTTTAAGTTTCCTCACTTGAGTTAAATATAATAGTCAAGTGTTTATACCAAAGATGATAGAGAAAATAATCATGAAAAGGAGAATATGATGGTGATCAATGACAAGGCAGTGGCACATTTGACAGTCGAAAGAGTAGAGGAATGCATAGTGAACATCATGGTACAACTTATGATATAAATTAAGCCACATGGTTGATGTGCTTTGAATCCTTGCATCTAAAGGAAATTTTCTTAACATAAATACTGCTAGGGAATTTCAATGTTGCCATTGTAGTTGGCATTAAAGCTAGTACCTGCAACATTGAAAATTATCCTTATATAAGAATTCCTTCCATCTTGTTGATTGGCTTGTAACACTCTTGATGGTGGCTGTATGAAATCTAATTATGATTCCTCTTCTACATTAGAGTGTTCATATCCTTGATCTGATCTTCATGAATTATTAGAATCAAAATCACTAGCTTCCATATTCAAAAATTCCCAACCAACATCTTCAATAAATTTATCTAGATCATCAGTAATAGTCTTACAAATTGGTTGCCAGTTGAAGTTCATTCTACTTTCATAATACTTTATATCCATGGAGTTCATCCATTCCTTGATGCCATCAAGTGAAGATTGAGGAATGGCGTACATATGGAGTACATCTCGCTTGAATTATTTGAAAACAATAGCCATATCAAATCCCTTTTTCCCAAGTCCTACTCTCTCAAGGTTAACAATCTCAATCTCACTAATAGTGATTACTAAGAAAGGTAATTCCACCAACTCTACCAAAATATCTACCATAGGAACAATAAAAGCAGAGGATTTGAAAGGAACTCCATGAAAACCAAGCTCTCTAAATGGTATATAAAACTCCAGTTCAAAATATTTTAGATGAGGTTTCTCCCATAGCTCTCTTACTCGCTTGAAAAATCCTTGAAACTATGTATTGATTTTATTTTTCCTGTTCCTCTCTTGTTGTTCTTCCTTAATTTCATTTGTGCAGGAGCACCTAGGAAGCAATAGAGAGCACACTAGGAAAAATGTGGAAGTATAGAATGAGTTTATGACTTAGATGTATTCCTTCAAGAATTTTTGTGGTTGGAATGATGTTTTCTAATAAGGTCATGTTGACCATGGGTGAGAAACAAAAAGGTTCTAGTCCAAAGTATAGGAATGGAGATTTTTGCAATTATTGACAATTTTTGCAAAAACATGCTCCTTTTGTGTTTGAGCGGCCAAGAAGGTCCCATTGGAAAAATAACTATTGGGAAAGCATATTTAAAGGTTTCCACGACCTTTGTGCAAGGTTGAAATTATGTTTGTATGGATTGTTTTGTTGGAAATTGAAGGAAAACAGTTTTTTGAGTGAAATTTTCTATTTTTTGGTCTAAAAGAAGGCTCTAATGGATTAAATATGGTTTTGTGTTGTGTGTAGGATGTAGAATAAATCTAGTACAAGTTTTTTGTAGCCTTTAGATAGTTCTTTCAATCGTTTTCTTGTCTCTTTGTAAATATTTTGGTTTCTTTATGCTTGCTAGCCTGAAACAAGCAGTGTTGAGTAAATGGGGTGCTAGAGCACTTTTCCACCGTACAAACCGTACGGCCTTTTGGAAATAGTGCCTAGACACCATGCTTGTACATATGTTAGTTGGAAGGTTTTGTTTGAGTGCAAGAGTTGCTAGCAAAGTGATGCCCTAGGCGAGCCAGTGCGGGTCCGGCTAGGAAAAACTTGTTGTGCAGGTCACAAATCTTGCAAGGGTGTTGAGCCATTGAGGATTTTCTTCTTGGAGGAGGTAGGGTGGTGTGTTACCTTGTTACTACATGAAGGAGGAGGATCCATCTATTCATTTGGTGTGTAAACAAATTGGAAGTTTGCTAACTGTCAAGGGAAGGCTTAAAACCCTAGTTTTTCCTCCATTTCATGTTTGAGTTTTGTACGGACAGTGGAAGGCTGAGACCTCAAGAATCTTTGAGTGTTGTCCATGTGAACCAAGAACCTTGGAAAAAGAGTGGGAATTCCTTTTGAGATTTGTGAGTTCTAACCTATTTTGTAGGTGAAGGAGACCTAATAGGGGCTCAAGGGCTACTAGCCTTTCAAACCCTAGCTAAAGGATTGGTGAGAGGATGGGAAGTTGAAGTCTTGGAGGTTGTTCAAAAACCTTTGGAGGATAGTTTGAAGCCTTTTAAGACTTATCACTACCCTTGCAAGAGTTGATGGAGTGTTGAGGAAGATTGGTCTTTAGTATAGTGTAAAGGCTAAGGAAGAGTTGTGGCAATGAACCAAGGTGGACTTGGTGGTTGGAGTTTGTGATAGAAGAGGGGTTGGTCAGAAAACTAGGGGCACCTAGTCATGAGTAGGGACCTATAGGTTAGATTGGTGAAGCAAAGCACCAAGGAGGTCTTACAAGGAAAGGCCTAGAGTAGGAATCAGTGATTGATTCCTCCAACCCCTCTCCCTATCAGATTGGTATTAGAGCAAGCAAAAGATTTGGGATTGATCTTGTATGTCAGAGAAAGAGTCTAGTGGTTCTAGCATCATGGTGACAAATGCTAAGTTGGCCAAGAGGGTTGAAGAAACAGAGGAAGACAATAGGATATTGAGAGAGAAGTTAGACCAACTTGAGAAAGCACTGAATGTTATGCGGTTTGATGGAAGAATAGAAAAAGATGAAGAGGTTGCAGAGGAGGATAGAATCCCTAAACCTGACCCTATATTGAAGGAGGATCCCTTCTTGAAAGCATTGAAGGCTTTGAGTGGAAAAGCACTTGAAGGAGTACCACTGTTTAGTGGAAAGATGGAGGCTGATTTAGTTATGGATTGGATAGAGGGAATGGAAAACCATTTTGAGTGTGATGGAGTCACTGAAGCATAGAAGGTAAAGGTGGCTAAATCAAGACTAAGAGATTCTAGCTTAACTTGGTGGAAGTTCATTTAGAAAGAGAGGGAGAAGGAAGGCAAGCAACCTATCTCTACTTGGAAGGGAATGGTTGCCAAGGTGCAAGAAGCATACCTACCTAAAGACTATGAAATTTAGTTGCATAAGAGGAGACAAAGTTTGAGGCAAAGAGATCAGGATGTGAGTTCTTATACTAAGGAGTTTCAAAGACTTTGCATGAGGTCCAATGTCACAGAGGATGAAAGTATCAAGGTGGCAAGGTATCTCAATGGTTTGAAGTGGAACAGTCAAGAGGAGATGGTTCTCTTAAGCCCCAAAACAGTGCACCAATGTTATCAATTGGCATTAAATATTGAAGAGAGGAGTAAGAGGAAGCAAGATCAGAATTCTAAGGGCAGAGGCAAAGGCATAGATCAAAGAGATCAAAGAGTCAACGTGATGGCTACCAAGGTAGAGGCAATGACCAAAGAAACCAAGGAGAGTCAAAACTCACAAAGCATGGAGGTGAAACATTTACAAGAGGTGGATATAATAGGTGTAGAGGACCTCAAGGAGGTTCAAACAGAGGAAGAGGAGTAGGTAGGAGCAATTCTTATTTTGCAAACATGAAGTGTTACCATTGTAATCAAATAGGTCATCCTGCTTATAGGTGCCCGAAGAAAGCATCTTCATCAAGCAATGAAAAGAGAGTGGCTTATGCACAAGAGGACACCATGAGTCATAAGGCATCTGAGGTTAGTCATATTGAATCTGAGGTAGGAGAGAATCTGATGTTCAACAGGGTTCTGATTAGACAATCGGTTAAAGAGGAACCAAAATAGAGGAGGGCTCTATTTAGAGTAAGGTGCAAGATACTTGGAAAAGTGTGCAAGGTCATAGTAGATTCAGGTTCAATAGACAATATCATATTAGAGGAGGCAGTAATGAAACTGAAATTAGAGAAGTCACCTCATACTAACCCCTACAAGGTTACTTGGCTAAACAAAGGGTAGAGTGTTTTAGTAAATGAGTAGGTAACAGTGGAGTTTTCCATTGGAGGATACAAAGATAAGCTGATTTGTGATGTATTACCTATGGATGCATGCCATCTTCTACTAGGTAGACCATGGCAATATGACAAAGGTGCCATATATGATGGGAGAGAGAATACAATCTCATTCAAGAAGGATGGGAAGACTTTTAAGTTGTAGTCACTGTCAGAAGAAGAAGAGGGATAGTCAAAGGCACCAAACATCATGTTGAGTAGTGGGAAGGAGTTCCTTAACAATCTACATCAAGGAGGTGAAGGATATGTGGTTTTAATGCAGTCAAAGGATGAAGAAGAGACTAAAAAGATAGTCATACCAGAATCAGTCCAAAAGCTGCTAGAAAAGTATAAGGATATTGTTAGAGATGGTACACCTGCAACTTTGCCTCCAAAGAGAGCTATAAGTCATCAAGTTGAATTCATACTTGGAGCTTCATTACCTAACAAAGCAGCATACAAGCTTACACCAGATCAGAATCTTGAGGTAGCTAGGCAAGTGAAGGAGTTGTTGGATCAAGGCTTGATTCAAAAGAGTATTAGCCCTTGTGCAGTACCAGTGGTCTTAGCAACCAAGAAAGGAGGTAAGTGGAGACTTTGCACTGACTCTAGAGTAATAAATAGGATCACAATTAGGTATAGGTTCCCTATTCCTAGAATTGAGGACTTAATGGATTTTCTTGGAGAGTGATGCCATTTGGTCTCTCCAATGCCCCTAGCACATTCATGAGGCTCATGAATGAAGTGCTTAAGGACTTTATAGGGATATTTGTGGTAGTGTACCTTGATGACATCCTCATATACAGCAAGACAGCAGAAGAGCATTTGAAACATGTGGAGCAAGTTCTTATAAGGTTGCAAGAAGAGAAGTTGGCAATCAATCTAGAGAAGTGTGAATTCTTTAAGCAAGAGCTAGTCTATTTGGGTTTTTTAGTGTCCAAAGGATCATTGAAGATGGATCCAAGAAAAGTGGAAGCCATCCTAAACTGGCCTACACCAACCACAGGGACTAAGGTAAGAAGTTTCCATGGATTGGCTCAATTTTATTGGAAATTCATAAGGAATTTTAATGGTATATGTGCACCAGTCTTAGATACAATCAAGGGTGATTTAAAAACTAAGTTTGTGTGGACTCAAGAAGCTGAGAAAGGGTTTGAAAAACTAAAACAAGAGGTGGCAACTCAACCAATTCTCTTATTACCTAGCTTTGACAAGTTGTTCACTGTGGAATGTGATGCAAGTGGAGTGGCAGTAGGAGGAGTGCTTAGTCAAGAGGGCAGGCCTATAGCCTTCTTTAGTGAGAAGCTTAATGAAGCAAAGAAGAAGTATTCATCCTATGACTTAGAACTTTATGCTTTGGTTTAGTCACTTAGGAAATGGAGGCATTACCTTCTACCCAAGGAGTTTGTAGTCTTTACTGACAATCAAGCACTCAGTTTTATCAACACTCAAGAGAAGTTGAGTAATAGGCATTTGAAATGGATGGAATACATCCAAGCTTTTACCTTCACCATTAGGCACAAGAAGGGACAGCTAAACAAAGTGGCAGATGCATTGAGCAGGAGATTGTTGACAGTCCAAGAGATATAGATCAAGAGCATTGGCATAGAGAGTTTCAAGGATCTATATGGAGATGATGAAGACTTTTCAGAGGCCTATAAGGTATGTTCTAACTTTGAGAACCATTTCCATAGCCAATACTCTGAATATACTTTGCAAAATGGGTTATTGTTTAAGGGAAATCAGTTATGTGTCCCAAGAGGTTCAATGAGGGAAAATCTGATTAGAAAACATCATTCCAACCAAAAAATGCCTGAAGGCATACATCTAAGTCATAAACTCATTCTATACTTCCACATTTTTCCTAGTGTGCTCTCTATGGGGTTGGAGGAATCAATCATTGATTCCTGCTCTAGGCCTTTCCTTGTAAGACCTCCTTGGTGCTTTGCTTCACCAATCTAACCTATAGGTCCCTACTCATGACTAGGTGCCCCTGGTTTGTCTGACCAACCCCTTCTATCATTCATCAAGATCATACATTGACCTTCTTGCCCCTCCTAAAGTTTGGACCACATCCATTACCTCCACATAAAACTAGACATCCTTGGTCTTCATGGTTCCCACGCCGTGATATGGTTATGCAAATGAAAATGAAGAAAATTAATCATCTCCTTATCCATTGGCTGGAAGAATGCATGCTTAATGTTTTGATACATGATATCAGCTCTCTTTCTGCTCTCATGGTTGAATATCAAAATCCAATATGGTGGGCCTCTAGAGTTCTAGTCATCTTTCTTCCTCTTCCACCAAATGTTGTCTTGATCCACATGTCTGCTAGCCTAATTGGCTTTGTTTTTGAAAGCTGAAGTTTCTCCTGAGTCACCAGTGTAGCTCTCTCTACCTTTCCAAACTCTTTCATTGCTACAGATCGTCTTTGGGATTTAGTCATTTGTACCACATGGTTGATGTGCTTTGAATCCTTGCATCTAAGGGGTTTAAAACCTTAGAGGCCTTAGATGAGAAAAAGAAGTAATGTTTTTCTTTTCTTTTTATGTGAGGACCTAGTAGTGAGATAAAAGAGGACTGTATAGAAAAATGAAAAAAGAAGACATAAAAATTTATGGACCATACTATATCACCTACATGCTAGCTAACAAGGACATGAATATAGTAGATTTAGGTATGATAGGGGTATTGCAAGGTATATTTGAGGAATATATAAGAATGAAGAAGAATTCAATGGATCAAATTAGTGTCAAATGTTTTCCTAAAAGATCTCCCACACCCTATTAGGGAATTTAATCATTTCTAAGCATTTTCCACGTCCTATGGGAAAGTTTGAGGAGGCTCCAATAGTTGAGAGTTTAATGAGAACTTATAACTTCTTTCCATGCAATCATGATTAGTTAGAGAACATATAGGGAAACTTGATGAGCTATGCAAATATAGGGTATTTTGACCTAGTCTTAAGCATCTCCAAGCATCTAGGAGATATTGAAGGAGTCTTGGCTGATAGATAGGGTCGAGGATAGAAGTTTTATTTTTGGTTACATTGACATCATGTAGGACATCCATAGTATTATTCTTGGTTACGTTGACATCACAAAAAATTATATAGGATGGAGTAGAATGTAGCTCTACCTTTGTCAGTTCCATGTTAAATTTTTATTATATATATCTTGCTAGTGTAGGAATTCTAAGACAAACAATCATGGTAGGACCATTCTTAAAAGATTTCAAATAATAACCTAGTGAACCCATATACTCTTATGACTATATATACACAAATCTATATTAAACTTAGAATTCATTAACTTTAAGTTCTCTTTATTCTATATTACATTAGTGAAAGTTTGAGCAAATCTACTCGCACTTGGAGGTGTTTCCTTGAAACCTCCAACAACACCCTGTTCAACATCCAAAATCACATATTAAAATACCATTCATAAAAGAATGCTATTAACACATGTAATAAATTTATAATTGTTTACTAACTTTACATACCCCACTGATAGGTGTACTGCAAAAATAAGTAGATTGACTGGTGTACCCAGGGTCAACACTGTGACCCTACAATTTTATTAAAATAATAAAACTAAATTAGTTAATCTTGCATTTCACAATCAAAATTTAATAAACTAAATTCAATGAACATGTTGAGTTTTACCTGACTGTCAATACCATATGCATCATGCAGAATGTTAGCCGCCCTCTCCATCCCCATAGATGCATATGGATCAGGCTGCGTAGAAGCATATGGATCCTGCGTAGCACCCTCCTGAGGGCCAATAGGGTCATACGAACAAGTGGCTCCACAAGATCGACACACATGGCCTCGAAGGCCACCACCTGAAGACTCCCTTGGATTGCACTGTACAATGGGGCTAGTGTGGTCAATGACACTCTGAGTCAAGGATGTGATCGCCTACAAAGTCTCTACATCAGCACTCTCCTTTGTAACTGCAGGCATCACAATCTACTCATGAGGCGGCCTAGCGAGAGGTCATCTCCCCTGTCATGTAAGATCTGGTTGTGCACCTAGCCTATCCTGTGCTAACCCCCCACCTCTCCCCTGAAACTCCCTCATATCAAAATAATTCAGGATTTGGTTCAATACAAACTCACAGTATAATTTCCTAAGAAAATATTGAGGGACTTCATAGTTATTGCACGGTGGGTAATCAAAGACCATATACCATCTGTCATAAAAATGGTTCCTAATCTCTTGGTGGTGGCACCAATGAATAGGAAACCTCTATGCATTGAGGGTGAGATTTTGATTTGTTTTAGGGTCAGTGAATAGAGAGCACAAATCACCTTTAGTAATCTTTAAATCTTTTACTTGTTTATATGATAATTTGTCTGGATAATATGCCCTCGATGTTTGCCTTCTATTTTTCCATCCAGATATTTGTTGGGTAATTGCATCTACATTTTTTAACAAATCCTTCAATGAATCTACTAGATGTATTCTTTTTGTGGTTGAAGAATTTTGATCACTCAACCTACTAATAAGATCCTCAACTTCTTTTCTATTGTTTTCAATTTCACTCCTCAAATTTTCTTGAGTGCCAGGAGGGTATTGAGAGAATGGTAGGGGAGGTTGATTTTGTTGTTGAGGCTAATTTTGTTGAGGCTGATTTGGTTGAGGATTTTCCTCTTCTTGTTGAGGATTTCCTACAAATTTAAAAAAAAAACATTCATTTCTAAACTAAAACAAACAAAATCAATTTAAAACTAACAAATTCAAAACAAATACCAAACAATACTTACCTCTTGCATCTCTTCGTCATCGTGGCACCATATTTGTGAGGAAATCCAATTGTTGTTGATGAATTTTGAAGAAATCACCTCTCCAAGAACGCGAGCACGTAAAACAGGGTTTTTGGCCATAGGCGGAGCTAAAACACAGAAAAAAACAAATGAGAAATAATATTTGGATTCGGTTTTTTTTTTCTTTTAAAAAGACATAACGCGAATGCATTATAACGTGAACACATTATAACGTGTTCGCGTTATGGCTTTTTTTTTCTTGTTTGGCCACAAAAATGTGACCATCTTGGTGCACTTACCCTAAAGTAATTAATAGTTATGCTTCTAATGATGTTGAATGATGTATATTATCTAAAGATGACTTGTTGATTCAATCCTTGCCACCACTTGAATTATGTGAATATTTCAATAATGATTGAAATGGTGGAACCTTAGGTATGAGGTGGATAGTAGGTGAAACAAAGGCTTAATACTACATGCTCTATAAATTGGAGCTCTCTTTGCTACCAATCTTCACCATCATCATGATCATATGACATGTGGTACACATAAGGAGTAATCTCAACTTCAGATTTGGAAAATTTTACAAATGGCTTGGTAGAGCCATGTTTCTAATTCAATTCTTTTAAAATTTTGGTAGTTATTATTCCTCGCTAGTGAAACCTTTATTAGATACATCTTTTTACATCACTTTCCCATAAAATTTTGTATTGAATTATAATTTTCTAAACCCAAGGCTAAGAAGATTTTTTTTTTTTCTAAACACATAACTATTATCACATGAGGCCATGTTGACCTATATTTGATCTATTTAAAAATTGGAGCCCCATCCCATGTATTGGGTATTATAATCAAGAGAATTTAGGAGATGAGAAACAAGAACAATGAACAATATGCAATATTATATTTAGACGACCCAAATAATAATGAGTACAAACCCTTGCTTATATAGGCAAGGATGGTGCAATCCACCTATGAGGTGGATTCACAAGTTCCCCAAGATGTGGCACAAATGAGTATACAAGTGCCCTATAGGTGTCAACCTTAGGAATATACTTGAAGTGTACAAACCAACAACCTCTATGACCAATTCATCAACCTTGTGTGCCAAGTGTTGAGTGACTCTTGAGGTGAGATGACAAGTCTTCCAACCTCAAAAAGGTAGCTCATGAGGATTACCAAATAACCTGGTAACCTTTAAAGGTTGCACATTCAACTAGACAAGAAGTTTTCTAACCTCATCAACCTAAGTACACTTAAGTATAGTGAATAGATAAATTATTCACACTAACTCCCAAGTTAAGTGATACTTGGGGAGATCACAAAAGTGCAATTAGACAAAAATGGGTCTTGACTAGAGGGCATGTTAGGTACCCATGTACAATGCATTCTCTCAAAAATGAAGAAAAAAGAGAAAACCTAGTGGGAACAACTTATGGAAAATATTAATAGAAAAATATAACAATAAAAATATAGAGAATGTAACAACAAATAAACTCATTCATTGATATTAATCAACAACAACAAATATTTTATAGTTGCAACACTCAGCGAACTTCCTATAATCATGTTAATTATGATGACAGCTAACCGGAGTTGTTCAACAACAAACTGGACATCTAATGACAACAAACTGAGCTTAATTGAACATAATGGACACCTAAACATTATTTGATGACACATACACAACATATGTGCAGTTTTGTTATGACTTATTTTAGCAATTAATAGTTATGCTGGAGTGTTTATTCCAACAAATATAAGTTCTTAAAAAGGCTCCAACTAAAAATATAACTTATAAACAATGTTACAACTCTTTAGTTGTCAGGTGGATCTTTGAAGGATGTGATATCTCGCCCATGAACAGAATATCCCCCATCAACTATAAGGTTATGACCATTGATGTAGGAAGCCTCATTAGATGCTAGAAACAAGAAGGCATTGGCCACATCATCAACAGTAAGCTTCCTTCCATTAGTGGTGTTCCTCTCCATCTCATCCTCAAGGACCTCCTTAGGACATTTCCCATTGGATGCCTTACAAATCCACTCCTCCATCATCTTTATCACAATCCCATAGCATGAGACAATGTTGACACGTATTCATGTCTTTTCCAACTCCACTACACCACTCCTCATCAAACCCGACAGACCATTCTTGGAAGCCATGTAACCATGAGACTCGTTATCAGTCTTAAGAAGTTCCAACACACTATGATTGAAGAGTATGGAACCAAAGTTGTGTGGAATCATGACCCTCGAAGCATTCTTCATGCCTAACATAGACCCTGTCAAATTCACTATCATCTTTCTTTCCCAAGTGTCTAGTGGAACCTTCGTGATGTCATTTCCATGAGCGTGCATCATACCCCTATTGTTGACCATGATGTCTAGACATCCATTCTCCTCCATTGCTCGATCTACAACCCCTTTCAGATGGCTCTCAATAGCCATGTCACATTTCACAAATGAAGAACTCCCATCGAGCTCTTGGAAAACTTGAAGCCCTACCTCTTCATCAATGTGAGCAATGTAAACATAAGCACCTTCTACCATAAATTTCCTTGTCGTGGTTGCACCTATACCATTTGATCCACTTGTCACTATTTCCACTTTTCCTTCAAATCTCCTCATCCTAAACCATACCCACTCGAATCATTAGATACACCAACATAAACTATGTAAACTAGACAAAACTAAATCCATAAACATCACCATACAAGTAAAAAGCAAGAAAAAAATCAAAAAAGCATTTTGCAATACAAGCTTACACTGGCGAAGCTAACTCAAGTTAATAAATCAACTTAAAAAAGATGTACACCATAAACTACATAAACTAGTCCACCATTGCAATAGAATTTAAGTAGAAAGAAAGAAGAAAACATAAAATCATTCTATGATACAAGCTTGCCCTAAGCAAGCCATAAAAAAAATCCTCTACACAAACTGTTCCTCTACTCTTAGCTTTGGTTACTTGTGTAATTTGTATAAGAAATGAGTGTTATATAGACCTCTTATTCATTAGAGTCAATATTATTCCACTAGCCCACTTTAATCATGGCCTCTATTTTGTGACACGTGTTTTCTAATTGTCAATGGATTCATTATGAAATCAATGGCATATTCAGATAGGTCGTTCGATACCATTATCCAAAGAAAATCATATGTGTGCACCTTCTTTAGGCCTAGTCTAATCAAAATAACTCTAGACTCACTAATTAAGAGGATGCTAAATGTTTGAATGAAATATGAGGATGGTTCCTTATGGGCTTACAATTGAAAGGCCTTTTCCCATGTATTTTCACATAACTTGGTTAAAGGTATTTATTTATTTAATTCTATTATTTGATTAGTTAATGGGGAAATGACACATTTCTTAATTTATTGGAGGAAGAAGATAATATCAAATAGGTCTTGTAGTGCTTAAATGTATTTTTGTAAAATTTCAAAGTCAAGCATTTATTGATAAAAAACTCAAATGCTACAGGAAATCATTTCTTCTTAAATCTGGTTGGTTGAATTCCTATGGATAGAAGTGGATTGATCATTGTAAAGTTTTCAAGTTTCTCCACATTGTCTCTGCCTTTGAAGCCTCCCCTTCCACCTTGTGGAAACTTTTCATTTCTATAACTAAGAAAAAAATCAAGTATTGAATTACTAAACCTCTATTGTTGGTAGGAAAATTCTCTATGTGCTTAAAAGTCTTGGTCACCACATGAGTTTTCTACTCTTCTTGTTGGATTCCTCTTAAGGCCTCCTATTTAAAGATCAAAAATGTTCTCAAGGAATTCCTATGGAAATATTTTGACAATAACAAATAATTTCATCATGTGGCTTGAGATTACTATTGCCTTCCTCATGACTCTAGAGGCATTGGGTTTCTTTCAATTTGACCTCAAGGTTTATCCTTATGTGCAAAATGGATTGTTAGAGCCCTTGATGGTGACTAAGAATAAAAAAATATCGGTTTGGCATTATGTTTGTTCCATTGTGCCCATCGTCTCCCTAGCTTAAAACGGTCTTAGGCTTCATACACTTCTTATCATGAAAACATCTATTTATGCATAACACACTTGGTTAACACTTTCTAGAGTTAACACCCTTTACTTTATCAACAAGCTACTCTTGACCTTTTATAACTTTATTAGTTTAGATAATTCAATTCCATTATGTTCAATCCTTTTTGTAGAGTTTTCCCTTAATTTAGCCATTTTATCCTTTAACCTCAACATATTTGCTCAATTTTTAATAACAATCTTTATTGTCTCTTCTCCATTTTCAATCATGGACTTCACGCATTTCTTTATTACCCCATTTATATGTTTCATTTTATCCAACAAAAGAATTTGATCCTTGGAGAGGAGCACATAATTAGGTGGTAATTGATCCACATCTCAGTTTTATCCAACTAGTTGCTTAATGTAGCGTTGCAGTTGCTCCACCTAATATTTAAGATCTTCATTTTTAAGCTTAAATCCTTCTTCATTCTTTCTATTAGGGAATCTACATTACCCTTTAATTCATTGATTTCTTGTTCTCTTTTTGGGCACCCTAAATCTTTTTGCACTATTTTTTCATTAGTGTTTCCATTGATGTCAACCTTTGGTGTGCATATGATGAGGTGTTTGTGGTGTTGTGCAAGTGTTGTAGATGCCACATGGTCACTTGGTTTCCAAGTTTTTTTGATAAATTTTGTATAAAAGAGTGTACAAGGTGCAAGGGTGTGTTATGTATTTTGTTTCAAATTTCTTCATTCTCAAAGATGTGCTTGTGTGATTTGAATTTGATGATCACTAGTATTGGAAGGTGTTATATCAAGAGTTTTAGGTTCTGGATCATGCAGTAGTAGAAGTTGTGTTTGACAGTGTCTGGTTGGTGAAGAAGGATGTCTGAGAGAAATGGAATTGCTTCACATTTTTCTATGTTGAAGTTTCTTGTCTTGTGGATTTGGTAATGTGCTAGTATTTCTTGCATCTACCTTCATTTGGATTGTTCATTGTTCAGTTGTTCTGCAAGCTTGATTCATGTGTTGTATCTCTGTGGCAGTTTGATTGGTTACACAAGATGATAGTAATCTTAGTTGTAGGTGTTTACACCATTGTTTTTGAATATTTTGTTAGTGGAATATTCTAGGATGTTGACTTACAATTTTTCTATGTGGTCTGCATGATTTTTTTGGACCTGGTGAAGTGTGAATTCAATTGTTTGATAGTGTTAATTCCATTTTGGCTGACCTGGAGTGTTAGAGCTGATTGTGAATGTGCTTTGTTGTTTTTGGAAGCATGGTGTAGCGCATAAGTGTAGATTTGGGTCTCGGTTAACCATTTGTGTGGCCTACCTTCACTTCTTTCCATTGCAAAGGTGTTTGCAAAGGCATTTGGTGTTGACCTATTTGGTGGTTGCACATTTGAGGTGCATATGTTTCATTGAGACCAACCTAGAAAAGATTGTTTGAGGTCATGGAGGATATATATGCAAGGTCAATTATTGGAGAAGTGTGTTATGTGCAATGTGGTGTGAAATGATGTGTATGTGATCATGTGTTGAGATATTAGTGTGAGTTTGAAAGCCTAAGACTACATGAAGGAGTGAGCAGAAGGTCTCTACATTTTAGTGTGTCTAAAGTTGTTGGAGGCAGTGAGCCAAAGGTTGTGAATTATTTTTTATGGATTCTCATTTTTCTTTGAGGTAGTGAACCTCCTTGTAGCAATTCCTTTCTAATCTCTTATACTCTAGAAGAAGTGATCTTCCTAGGTAGTGAGTCTTTGGTAGTGTTCCTTTCTTTCTTTTGGACAGTGAGTCCTTTGAGCAATAAGCCTTTTGTAATCTTTGTTGATATTCATATATATGTGAGTTAATCCTCACTTTGGTTTTGTTATCATGAGCATGAGATATGAGCATAAGTTGTACATGTGGTACAATGTTATCATTGATGTCAACATTGTGTTCTAGATATGAAGATCATTGTGTAGATCATTTTGTATAGCTTGAGCATGTTTGAAGTTGGTTATTCAATGGAAATTTACAAGAAGGTTTGATCCAGTGAAGACGGATGAAAGGAAAAATGGCTATGTCAAAATAGTATTTTTAATGTATAAGACATTTAATATTTTGGTCTGCATTGGTTTGTTGTGTGGAATCTCTCTCTATGGCTTTGGTATAATTTTTTTTGATGCTATAAGAGTCTAAATCTAGTGTGTCATAATGATTCGATCTCTGGTGGTGAAGTTATGAATGATAGTGGTGCAGGAGCACCTTAAGGTCTTTTGCAAGATCTTAGTGATTTTTGGCTTGTAGGTGGTTCTAGCCAACCATCAAGGGAATAAGGACTATTATATAAAGTCCCTAGGTTGTTTTTGAGAGTGTGTTAGGGTAGGTTTTTCTTATAGTCTTGAACTTTATGAGTTCCTAGACAAATCTTGGCAATTTGAGCATTTTGGCAATGTTGCCTTGGCAATTTGGCCTAAGAGTTGAAAAATAGCATCAATGTTGTTCTAAGTCCGACCCAAGGGTCCTAGCATGTGGGAGAAAGGTATATAAGGTCATCAAAACCCTAATACCTCGGTTGGAAGTTCATTTTCATGAATTGAGACTTGGAGAGCATTTTTGTGTGATTGGAATTCAACAACTTTTGAGTGCATTTTTGTGTTTGAGCCTTCATCCAGTCAAGAATGGATTTAAAGGACTAACCTGATGCTTTGATTGTTTCATTTGTGTCATTTACTTACTGTACCTAGCATTAGATTAGTCATTTAGACCAACTAGTTAAGGTTTTGCAAGTTTTTGGGTTTTTGGACTCACTGCCGGTTTGGGCCAGTTTTGTGAATAATGAGTCTCACTTAAATCCCCGTGGCTTTCATATAATAGCCACTTGGAATCAAGCTAGGGACTGTGTAAATAATGTACATACAGGTTTAGGATTCTTTGTTTGCAGGGGAAGTGAAGAAACTATCAAGCACTAGGCGAGTGCAAGTGCATTCTGGCTAGTGGCTCTGAGAGGACAGCAGTAAAGAAAGCTGCTAAATGGATTGGTTTGTACCAATCAAGAGCATGGGAGTGTGGTAAAATTTATTCCATACACATGTGTGCAAGGAGGAGATTTGAGGAGGTCATTGAAGGCCTCAAAGTTGGAAAAAGGAGTTAAAACCCTTAAAATTAGGGAGGTATGAGGACAGTCATATGAACAGCCACTTGGGAGAACTTACACCTAGTAAATATGGAATCCTAGGGTACCACTAGAAATAATATCAAAAAATATTTTGGGTTTGTTAAGACCGTTTTTGAGAAAAGCCAAGAAAACCGGTTCTAGGAGGCCTAGTTGGGGCAAAAGGATACAAGGCCTAAAATGGAGTTTTTCAAGAAAGCGATGGGAGAATGGTGAAATAATCCAATGAGATGGATCAGTGAGGTATAAAATCAACAAAGAGACAGTAGAATAACCTTTCCTATCCCCTGGAGTGGTTAGGACACTTTGGGTCAGTTTGGATCCCAGGGAAGCCTAGTGCCGAATTGAGAGTAATGGAGAAGAATTTGAAATTGGTGGAGAGTCTTATGAGGTGAGAGGGGTTTAGGAGAGATCCCTAAATAGGGTATAGAGGAATACCCTAGGAAGACTAGAGAATAGGTCTTGGGAAGAGCAAGAGTTCTCTTGAAAGGTAAGTCTCCCCATCAGACAAAAGTTCTAGTCTGGTAGTTAGAATGTTACCAGTACAATATAATGTCTTAGAGGATTTGTATCTAGATCTACGACTGGTATATGGCTTTGTGCATTTTTTGGAGATGTTGACAGGTGTCAATAGCATGTATATTCCAAGTGGCATGAAATTTTGAGGTCCACGTGTCTAGTTGTGGTCAAACAGTTGATGAATATTGATGTTAGATCATTACCAGTGCCAACCTAATATGTTTTGGGTATTGCATAGTTTTGAGAAGTATTGATCCATTATATGGGAGCTATTATAGGTCCATTCTGACCTATTTGGATTTGTTATAAGTTTTGAATCATGGTGTAAAGTGTGTATGTGTGTATGATGAGTTGACAAGGCATATTTTGTATAATACATCTAATTAGGCTGACCTAATTAATGATGTAGTTGTTTGTGGATGAAGTGGATATATATGTAAGATATTTTCAATGTTTTGGATATATGTGATGCGATGTGATGTGTGGTTGATTATAAAAATGTGATGTGAATGTAGAACAAAACAAAGTGTTAGTGCAGATCAACATGAAGTGTGTTATGTCAGTATATTGAGCTTCAATGGAACTATATTTCAACATGTTGTAGATGCATTTGAAATAGTTCAAATCTTGGTTGTGTGCCACCACTCACTTCTATATTTTCTTCTTTCAATAGGCAGTGAGTCCACTTGCAGTGAGCACTTCTGTAATATCTTATAATCTATTATAATATATTGTGAGCTACTCCTCACTATGGTATCAGAGCATGGTTCCTTGGAAGGAGCTTAACCACTTGGGGAAGATCTTAGAGGTTGAGCACATGGTTGTTAGAAGATTTCCTACTCTGAAAAAGATACCTATTGTTGGATTTATAGAAGAAGAGTGCATAATTGACATGAATGGAGAAATCATAATAGCCCTTAAAGATCTGGAAAGGATTGAAAGTAAGAACAAAGATATAAAGAAAAATGTTAGAGAAGTAGATGAATGCATCAAAAAGTTGAGAGAATAAATCAAGAAGTTAAAGGAAAGACATAAGGAAGTTAATGAGTAGTTGAATCAAGAAAATGAGACAATTACCAGTCTGAAAGTGTAAGTTGAAGGAGAGAGAATTAAAGAATTTTTTAATGTAAAGATGAAAAGAAAATATAAAGAATGTTCAAAACTTGAAGAAGTTGTGACCATGAGATCAGTTCTCGAGAAAGCAAAGAGTCATGAAGAAAAAATCAAGATGAGCTCTACAAAGCTTGATGAAATGATTGCAAACCTTAGGATCTAAAAACAAAGGTGGATTAAGGTTTGAGATAGGAGAAACTTCAAAGATAGATCAAACCCTAAATCAGGCTGAAAATAATATTGACAAGAAGAGCAATGATAAAAAGGTCTAGAAACTCCAAAAGACCACCAGATAAGATAACCAAATACACAAAGGTACACATATTTAATGGTTTCTATTATTCTTGCAATAAATTTAGACATAAGGCTATGGAATGTAGAAGCATAATGAATCAAAGTGTTCAATATTTTTTCGACCAGTGCTTTACTTGCAAGAGATTTGGTCATAAGGCTAGTGAAAGCAGAAATCAAATGATAAGTGGCTATAACAATGGTGTAGTGTAGAAAAATGTACACCTTTACATTTTCACACTATGTTTGCATCCCCTTAATTAATTGGCTAACTGAACATAAGTCCATTGTGAACTATGAGGACAAATTGTTAGTTAGAATTTCTAGCTAATGGTGAATCCAAAATTTTATGAATATTGTTTGAAACTCTCTAACTTCCTTGAGAACATGAACCATTCTTAGATGAAGCACTAGATTTGTTCAACAAGAATTTAGTGGTATTCTGTGAACCTTTATGATTTGAATTTTTTTGACCATGAGTTAATATTGCTTAGGAAGAATCATCCAAAGTAGTATAAATATTGCCCCTATCTCAAAAGCAAATTCATATTCAAGAAATCCAATTGTAGAGTCACCACATTGACTAGAAACACTCTCTTCATCAGTTATTTCCTCAATAACCTCCTTCATTGTAGTCATTTGCATGAATATATTCATCTCTGGACAATATACTCCATCATGAGCAATGGTTATCAATATTGCACATATTATTTGTATTCCCACCAAGAGGTGCTTCTATATCCAGTCTTTGTTGAATGGGCAGAAAAGGGAGAGTATTATTATATATATCTTGATATGGTTGTGAACTTTTTGGAATTTTTCTCCTCATGGAAATTATGCCATTAGATAATATTTGAATCATAGGATCTAATGAGTTAGAAGCTTGAGACTTACTTAAATGCAATTCTCTTTTCCATTTTCCTGCGGTAATCAAATCATCTTCTAATTCAATTTATAGAGTCTGTGCTATATCCAAATTAGCTACCCATGCTCTTCTTAGATGAAAGATAATATCGAATAGTTATGCATTAATGAAGAAGCATATTTTTATTCTTAGACATGGGTCTTTTATATTATCAATTTTATTCACCAATTTATTGAATTTAGCAACAAAATCTCTCATAGTTTCATGAACCTCTTTCTTAAGCTGAGCCAATTATGCAAGTAATGAGTGTTCATCTTCAAAAAAATTAAATCTATTCTCAAATTGAGTTCTCATTGATTCCCATGAATTAATAGAAGCATTAGGAAGGTAGTAGAACCATGCAAAATCAATGTCAGTGAATGACTCCACAAATAACCTAACTGTTATATGTCTTCATGTTGTACACCTAGCACCCCACATGCAACAAAGAAGGAATTAATGTGTTCATCAATTAAAAATATACCATCTCCTTTAAACTTAGGAATTTTTTTCCTAAAATCTTTAGACAATTCATGTAGCTGGATGCCAAGGGCCAAAGGTCCTATAGCTTCCCCCCAGGAACTAGTAACTGATGAGCCATGTTTTGTGTAAAATTAACAACCAGGGAAACTATAGTGCTATGTAGGATAAGAGCTTGATAGGTATGAGAACAATTTTATTCTCTTATTTTTTAGGATGGCTTACTTTTGAATATGATTTTCCTATTCAATCTTGCAAAAACAAAAAAATTACCTTCATGCAAGGTTTGTAAAACTAGATCAATAAAACCTCTCCTTCATTCACTTCTGGTATATCTCCTAGAATCCAATATAACTGAAAAATATTCAAGAACTTATCTTCTAATATGCATTGTAGGAAGAGCAATGATTCGTTCAATGATTTGTAATTGTTGTCTCGGTCATAGCCTTCTAATTTCTTCACCTAGCTCTTCCTCTTCTTCCAAAACTTGGTTAACTTTGTGATCTACTCTTATGCACTCCTTCTAGACCTCCAAGACAAGGTGTTTACTTTTGATAATATGTATTCCTGTTCCACTTGGACCCAATTTAAATCTAGTTGAAGCATGAGAAAGACATCATTATGAGGAAAAACCATGATTACTCATGAAAGAATCAAACAAGAATATGTAAGAAAACTATATAATTATCTTTATCTGATTCCCCAATAGAGTCATCAAAAATATGTTTTCTAACATATTTGAACCTTTAAATTTATGATATAAATTTAACTCTATTTCCCAAACGAGATGCAATCGAATACTAACAATTGAGTTAATTTTCCCTATGTGCAACAATTACTCTAAAAATTTTGTGAGCTACAAATTCATGTTTATATTTTCAATAAAATCTCAACAATGTAAAGTTAAAATAGTGTGTGTTTTTTACCAGAAAGCAGAAAAGGCATAAATCTTCCATACTCAAAAGCTTTTAAGCATCGAATACAATGAATGGATTCAAGAACATAAATAACTCATTAGCACATAGGCTACTCTAGCATCCCATATAAGATAAAATGAAATTATTGACTTAAAATAATACTAGAACTGAATTCAATCATATATATGAAAATGTTACTCATTCACACAAAAATTATATAACTCAAGGAATTAACCAAAAACATAGATTCTATTTAAATTCATCTTTCATTTAGATGACATATACTACACACACTGTAAACATAAAGTTTTCAATTCCATGTATGTTATTCCAAAATTATGATCCTTGTTAAGAGAGATTCAAGTTATGCTTAATTACATATATATCAAGTGGGTATTAACTACTTTCAAATAACCACCCAAAATCAAGAAAGTATTTTTAACTTCATAACATAAATTTCATAAGAGCTATTAAAGCAAATAAAATTATTGGTGAGTTGGAACTTCGTTGGTGACCCCTTTGGATGATTTAGAGGAAATTGTGGCACTACTAGCTTGATACGTATACTAGGATTTCACAATGGGTGGCATATCTCCATGTTGAGGAATAATAACATTCTTATCTCTTAGTTTCCAAAGAGCTTTGTTTTCTTCGGCCACTTTTATCTTCCCCATGTAAGTAGTGGCAAGCCCACTAAACTAAAATAGAGCCAAATCAATACCAATAAAGCTCCTCAAGCTTTCTATAGTGAATTTTTGTTTGTTGCAGATGTTGTCGATTATCCATTTGAGGCTTTCTTTCAACGTTTTCTAATCTTCATCTTCTTAGCTGCCCTATTTTATAAGGTAGAGGCCAATACTAAGGATATTTTTTTGAATTTCACTCCTTATTGTATTGCATTCACTCAACACTTTTCTTTGCTCCAATATTTTTTTTACAACAAAATTTTTTCACTTGATACTCCTCTTCCACATGATGCACCTGTTATCTGCAACATTTGGAAAGATATTTTCACTGACCAATCTCTCTAGTCTTAATTACATCATTCCTTTGAAGTCGCCTTTGGTCTTTGTCTAAAATTCCTCTTCATGTTTAGATGAAACAACATCCTTTTCAATTCCAGCTTTCATAACATCAATATCCTTACACTTTTTCATATTAGCAATAAATTCATTTCCTTTAGTTAGAATGTCAACGTCCCATTCCTTTGCAGCTTTTCCATAAGCCTTATAATTCTACATTTTATTCACCACTTCTCTTCCCATAGAGGATTTTGGATCAAGTCCTACCTTAGTGTGATTGATTTGTTGTGGAGTTAAGTTTAATACAAATTTTAAGCAATTAGTTAAAATATTTACCTAGCTTTTCAATCATCCTTTCTCTTTCTATCTTTCATTGTTCTTTCTACCAATCTTATTGTTGTCACCTAGAAATTATTCACATCACCATCCCTTATAGGAGGTCCTAGGTTTACCCTAGTGATATTAAAATCACTAATAGTAGCTTGAATTTCTTCATTTTGTACCAAGTGATGATCCATTTCCACATACATATTTCCATTGTTATCATCTTCTAGCAATCGAGATGTGTTTTTCAACTTCTTAAGCTTTGGGGTCCTTTGGATCAGTTGGACAACAAGATCTTTGTTAGGGAGGCTAAGTTGTATTGTTTTTCTTTTCTTGGAAAAAAAATTTCAAGACAAGAAGTAGGAGTAGGTGTAACTACTAATCTGGAATTAGGAGAACTAAATTGTAAAACTCTCCTTAAATAAGGAGTATCAAAAGGCCTAGATTTAGGGAAAGAAGGAGGATTAGGACCTACCCTAGGAGAAGTTTGTGTTTCTCTAAGAGGAGAAGAATCAAGAGAAGAGGGAACACTTTCCTAAGGAGAAGTAGACACTTTGATTTCCTTTCTTCTCCATCTACTTGGTTCTCCTTATCTTGTTGTGTTAGCTCAGGAGCATCTTCTCCACAAGTCTTCTCTGGTAGGATTTTCTCTGGAGGCTCTCCATCACCGTCACCTTATCCTCCTAGTGAAATTTTTTGAGAGGGTGATGTTTGCACACCTGATGATGAGGATGCTTGACTATTATCACCTTCAAGCTAAGTATTTCATGACTTTATAGGAGGGGTATGTTTCTATACATTCTTCCTCACCACTCATTCATGTGTCCTTCTCAATACCACTATAGTATTTTCTTCAGTGGTCTCCACTTCCTTAATACTCCAATCAATAGACACAATAGGCTGAGTTTGAACATGATTAATAAAAATAGGGTCTAACAAATTAGATTCATCATCCTCCAAATCTTTGACATCCCAATTTAACCTGAATGTTACTATTTGTCTCAAATTCAACCTAATCCAACTTGTTCAATGTATATCATATTCATCTACACAATCAGTCCAAAAGTCTTTGTGACTTGGAATATGGTTGAAACCAGGACCCAAATACAAATTATCTTTGACAAAGTTTTTGTTATCAAAGGGGAATCTTCTATCATAAAATTATATTGTATACTTAACAATATCCCTCTCAATGTTGAGGGCATCAAACATAGAATTGCAAGAATAGTGGCCAATCCCAATGGGGAATTGCACACCAACCTTCTCTCTTGGTAAATTTTATTCACGTCAACAATCTTTCTACATAATTCTATCAAAACAAACTTATCCTTTACATATTTAGGAAGCTTAAATGGAATTCCATCAAAATCTCCAATTCTTATATATGTGAATCTTTGGAATTGTATGAAATGACTTCCATATGTATCAATTAACTATATAGCTTCAACAAAGATTCTAAAACCTATATTAAATTGGATTTCTCTAACCATTATAATGATGAAGGCATCATTCACTTGCCTAAAATGTAACTCGTAACTTTAATCTAATTTCAACTTTTCATAATAATCATAGATTTTGAACATCTTAGTCCTGAACCACAATTGGTCTCAGACCTGGCCAAGGTCTTGTACAAGAAATAGCATAAAAAAAGAAGAAGGGGAAATGTCAAAAAACCTATTAAGATGGAATTGAATCATCATTAAATGTCCTTGGTTACTTATAAGGTGCTCCCAATCAAAATTTCTCACCGTGAATCATAATTTGCAAGAAAAAATACATCCACTCCTCAAAGTCATGAGCTCTCTCACTACCTTTCAATCTATGCAGGAGCATAATTATATCAAAGATTTAATCTACAAAATGGGTTTTATGTATTTTTTTAATAGATTGAGATATACCTTTCTTTGGTGTAGCAAACCATTCATGAGCGATTACATTTTTGTACTACCCTTTCTTCTATGAAAATATCTGATATGAGGAGGTAAAATCAAAGTCTACATAAAATTCCCTTTCTAGAATTTATAAACAGGAAGCGAAAGTATCCCTTTCAATTTTCACCACTAATCAATTATTGCTTGTTCCCACCTCTCTTGTCTAAGGATTGTAGTGGTTTATGCACTCTAAAACCAAATCACTACATCAAACATGTTGAGCAAGACAATTGAGAGGGGGGGCAAATCAGTTGTAACAAATTTTAACCTTTAAGAAATTTCACCAAAGATTAGATCATTTATCATTCAAAAATCCTTTACTTTGATAATGTGATTAACCATTAAGTGCAAAAGCGGAAACTGTTATAGTAGATGTATGAACTCCCATAGCTCCAAGAATCACCTGCAATTATAAACCTATCACACTATGAAGAAATAAGCAAGATATTATTGCTCAACAACCCAGATCTGATAAAACATCAAATATGATGAAAGTTAACCCTAAATTAGGGTTACATTAGAACATGACAAATTTCCTCATAGGAATGAATGAGACAACATGTTCTAATATAAGAGGCTTTAATCATGCAAAAAGCAACTAATTAATAAAATCAAATAATGAAATAAAAGAACTCCTAAGTTTAGCTTAAGTGTAATAAAGCATTAAATGACCCAATTAATTAATTAGGTGATGACTTTATTACTCTAACACACCCCCTTGAGACGAACTAGGGAGAAACTAAACTATGATAAAGAAATACTTGAATGGATGCATGAATGGGTCCCACCCTAACAGTTGATGAGGTACCCATGTACATAAATGAAACTCTCATAACTGGAGAAAGGGAGAAAACCACATGGGAATAAAAATCCCCTCCAAAAGAGATAAAAGAAAAGAATGTAATGCACTGATAGAAGGATAGAAGGTGGATTACATGATACTTCCCAAAGACAACTTCTATCACATAAGTACATATACAATGGTCTCCATAGGAGAGATAGAAAGAGACTAGAAGGCCCCCCACAATAAAGAAACTCTTGTCGCAATGGTGGATGCCTAATGTAGAATCCAGCAAGAGATCCTAAAGTGAAAAATAACATTTCTCCCCTTGGGAGAAACAAATCCAAAGGACAATGTCTCAAAGAAACCCTGTGAAGAGTGATGAACCAATATGTCTCAAGATGTGTGACTCTGAAAACTGCTCACATATCCACATGTCGAAAAGTGATGATGGTGATGCAAGATCCTATGAAGACTTATGTAGAACTAGCTCTAAAGGCGATGAAGATGGTGGGCCAACAGCTATGATGTGGTTGTCAACAAAGATGAGATGAATGTCATCAAAGTAATCCTCTGTATTTGCAATATAGGACTCTACAAACAAGGATAATATGGTTGTGAGATATGAATCCCAAGTAACTATGTCTGGAAGATGTATGATGTCCTATTGCACTAAATCAATAGGGGCTAAGGATGTGGCAATGTCAAAAAAATCAGGAACAACAAGATATGTGATGTAGTATTGATCTAAAGAGTGGGAACATGAATGCAAGTCTCTAAACCATCGAAACATGCAATACCTATGATATACTCAAGCTCCTCTAAAGTATCATCAAAAAAGGGTATGGAATCTACATTTGCAAGAGGGATGAGACAATATATACAGTAGGATCCTCTGGGTATGGAGAGATATGAGGGTCTCCACAGATCTCCCAAATTTGTGTCCAAAGTATGTGGGGACATTCAATGTTCGATATAGCATACATAGTGTCAATATCAACACTAGAACATATAACCCCTACAATATGATCTATGATGATGCCCCATGCTGGAAAACTCCCTGGTGTGTCTAGTGTAGGTATGAGTCCATATAGATAAGGAAAAATATCAAGCCACCTCGGATGTGTCAGGATGCCATCTCGCTAAGACTCATAGTTATCCTTATCCAAGTTGATCACAAAAGGATGAACAAAAAAACCCATGATACTCACTCAAATGAAAAAATCAGAGACTATAAACCCTCAGTACTGATAAAGCAAATCAAATGATGTCAACTCACAATAGATCCTTTCCAGGTGCCAAGACTTCCAAGTAATAAAGAAAAGTGTGAAAACACAAAATACTTAATAAAAAGTACCTAGGGTAGATTCTAGAAAAAGTGCATGGATACATCTGAAGAGCTTTGAAATACCTTTCCAATGCCACTTGAATCACAAAAATCAAAGATACTAGCAAAAAGTTATGAGCTCGGAAGCACAAAATGAAGATATGGGTTTGACTAAGAATAACAAGAACCACTAGAAAAATTTGATGATTGTAATTGTATGACTAGAAATTTCACAAAACCAACTTTTTGACGATATCTTGTTTGCCTAATTTCGACACCGTATGCCCAAGCTATGCCAAAAAGATAAAAAATACTCCTTTAGGGTAAACTGAGGTTAGGAGGGGGGCTAGAGGGGTTGTTATGATGTTGAAATCATACCATCATGATGATGCCAGCAAAACCCACCATTAAATTTGATGGTTGTTGCATGGAAAAAAACATCCCCTACCAGAAATTTTTTTGCCAATTGTTGGAAAACCTGTGCATTTGCCAGAATATTCTTTTGGAATCTTCAAGATTCTATCACTACTTTTTTGGCCACTGATTGGAAATATTTTCTAGAGTATTTAAGATTCCAACCACCAATTTTATGTGCCACTGGGGAGATTTGAAGGGGTCACCAGGATTTGAAAGGCCACCACCAACGAACTTTCCAATGGTTGCTGATGTTTCCAATGGGTCGTGTGGACCTTGCAGAAGGGTACGATCTGTACCCAAGTGCCAATGGCACTTTTGATAATTTTAAAAAAGCTTTCTGATTTTTTTACTTTTTGATTTTACTTTTTTTGAATTTACTTCTTTTGATTTTTTTTTGCTGTAGGTTAAAAAATAATGAAAAACCCTATAATTTTTGATCGATGAAAAAAAAAACCAGAAAACCTATACCTTTTGTGCATGCAAATTGAGGTGCCCAAATCTATATGGATTTGTGTGCCTCTAAAAAAAAAATTATTTTCTTACAACTACTTGGATTTGAGCAAAATGACAAGCTATCTTAAGGTTGTCGGCTGCTCCAGATGTGATGGTGGTGTCCATTTCAACTAAAAGTGCCCATATTTTTTGCCCAGATCTGGAAAAAAATTGCCATATCTTCAAACCCTCACAGATATGACAAATGGAGGCCTTTTTCAACAAAATGAAAGGGAAACCTAACTATTCTAACAACTCTAGATTCAATGGAATGCTCATAATTTGACCATGGATCATAGATATTAATGCATGAGTTGATTTCTTCAAAAATAGTGGTCAAGGTGGTTGTAGATCTAGTGCTCTAATACCATGTTAGAGTAGATGTATGAACTCCCACAGCTCCAAGAATCACCTGCAATGATAAACCTATCACACTATGAAGAAATAAGCAAGATATTATTGCTCAACAACTCAGATCTGATATAACATCAAATATGAATTATGTGAACAACTGTTGCATTGAATATGATGTCATAGAGAATTGAAAATCAATTACAATGAATCAATCCTTATGAAAAGGATGAAAGTTAACCCTAGATTAGGGTTAGATTAGAACATGACAAGTGTCCTCATAGGAATGAATGAGACATGTTCTATTATAGGAGGCTTTAATCATGCAAAACGCAACTAATTAATTAAAGCAAATAATGAAATAAAAGAACTCCTAAGTTGATCTTAAGTGTAATAAAGCATAAAGTGACCTAATTAATTAATGATTAATTAATTAATTAAGTGATGACTTTATTACTCTAATATAAACTAAAAAACATCACACATAATAACACCAAATTTACATGGAAAACCAAATAAGGGAAAAACCATGATGAGGATTAGCTCACAATATAAAGAATATCAAAACCAAATACAAAGGCTCACTTCCAAAATAGGACTCACTGTCCAACAAGGGTTAACTACCTAGAGGGCTCACTGCCACAGAATTACAAAGAAGATAGAAGAGATTTGTTATAGAGATAAAACAATATCAATGCAATGGATATTTCCACCACAATTCACTCACACACTTGTAAACATGTTTGAATGATAGAGTACACCTTCAGCTCACTACTTCTGAAAACTCACAATTAGATTTTGCACTGATCTTCTCAACATCACATCACACACACATTATTTCGCATCTATCTTGCATCTATCTTTCTTTCATTCATCCATCATAAACATCTTAACTTCCATTTATACCATCTTCAACTTTGAAACTCATCTAAAGTCAGCCAAAAACCACTTGCATTTAAAAATTCAAATTAGGTTAGTGCCAAAACATTCTACAATGGAATTAGAATGAGGGTAACCCAGACTCACACTTGAAAGCAACCTAAATAAGTCCCAACATGCTTCAACACACTTCCATAAGCTTTTTAAGTAGTGTTAAACACAAGGTCGGCCAAACTGGTGTAGAACACATAAATAAATTAAGCACATGCAACATTAGCACGATCTAATCTTTCTAGATAACAAAATTAGCTTCAACACAACCTTAAAAACTTATCCTAAGAACCACAATTCATAAGACTCGAACAAGAAGAAATTTAGAGCAACAACATTTCTCCCAAACCTCAACCAGATACACAGAAAAGCACAGTTCACAACTACTGAACATAACTCGCACTGTACAATGATCCAAAAACCCAAATTTTGGATATAGCAGCTTCCAGTAACCAAGAACAATACCTCAGATCCTCACCAACATAGCAAGAAATCCTAGAGAAAAATCTAGAGAAAACATTGAATACCTGCAACCTTTCTTTATTACAATTTTCTCAATATCCTTGACATATATAGCCAATAACCAACATGCATGACATCAATGACAACAACAACTAGTTGGAAACCATTCAACCAGTTGACTTCAATGAAAAAACCTTCATACTTGCAACAATATCCCCATTTTTCATTGATGGAAACACATGATGTGAAAAACCATCAAAGAAAACACAACTCTAAACATATTTTCCCATGATTTTACTTTCTACCCCTTAGTAGATAAACTTTTTCACATGGTACTTTCTCCCCTTTTGACATCAATGGAAAAGGAAAAATATTTTTTCATTGATTTCCCCTTTGACATAATAAGAATAAAATACTCTTCCAATGACAACACATGGCACTACCTACTCCCCTTGAGAGGTAGCCACCAAACATCAGTCTAGAAGAAAGATAGATCCGTAGAACCACCAAACTAATGCATCTCCATATGCATCTAGATCAAAAAAGGAGGGGAAATAAAGATAGATCCATAGAATCACCAAAGTAATGCATCTCCATAAGCATCTAGATCAAAAAGGAGGGGAAATAACCCCTAACTTCTTTGAGAGATACTCAAAAGTATCTTTAGGAAGAGCCTTCGTAAATATGTCAACAACTTGATCCTTTGTAGGTACATACTCAAGCTCTACTTCATTTTCCACAACCTTTTCTCTTAAAAAGTGATACCTTACTGATATACGCTTTGTCCTTGAGTGCATTAGTGGATTTTTTGAAATATTAATTACACTTGTGATATCACAAAAGATATAAATGGGATCAACATACATTACTCTAATATCTTTCAATGTCTTTCTCATCCAAAAAACTTGTGGAAAACAAGATGGTGCAACAATATACTCAACCTCTACAGTGGATAAGGAAACTGAATCTTTCTTTTTACTCAACCATGACACCAATCTACAACCAAGAAAGAATACACCACCACTTGTACTTTTTTTGTCATCAACACAACCTGCCCAATTTGCATTTGTATAAGCACTTAGTGTAAAATCAGTATCCCTAGGATACCATAAGCCATATTTTGGAGTGCCATTCAAATATCTAAATATCCTCTTAATAGTAGCAACATGTGTTTCTCTAGGATCTTCTTGAAATCTAGCCACAAGACAAATTGCATGCACATGATATTCGGTCTAGTAGCAATTAAATACAACAATCCTCTAATCATAGATTTGTATTTTCTCTGATTAGCCTTAGGTGAATCATCATCTTTACTCAATTTTCATTCAGTCACCATAGGAGTGCATAGTGGTTGGAACCATCCATCCCAAACTTCTTCAACATTTCTCTTACATACTTTGACTATGAAATAAAAATCCCTTTCTTTGTTTGATTAATTTGCAACCCAAGAAATAAATTCATCTCACCAAACATAGACATCTCAAATTCTTTTTGCATCTCTTCCACAAAAATCTTGTACATTGTTTTATTTCCTCTAAATATAATGTCATCAACATATACAACCACTATCAATATTTTTTCATTTTCAATTTTGAAGTATAAATTACTATAGATTTTGTACGTTTATTGAAACCTTTCTGAATCAAATATTTGTCCAACCTCACATACCAAGCTCTAGGAGCTTTATTCAATCTGTATAAGGCCTTCTTTAGTCTGCAAACCATATCCAGTTGATCTGACAATTGAAATCCTTATGGTTGTACCATCTAGACTTCTTCCAATTCACCATTCAAAATGCAGACTTAACATCCATCTGATAAACTTTAAAATCTTTACGACCAACAAATGCTAAAAACATTCTAATAGCTTCCATCATTTTCCACTGGAGCAAAGATCTCTTGAAAATATATACCTTCTACTTGTGAATAACCTTTACATACAAATCTTTTTTATTTCTAACCACTTCTCCATTTTCACTCAACTTATTTCTAAAGACCCATTTTGATCCAATTTTGATTTTATCTGTCTGTCTAGGGACCAATTCCCAAGTTTGATTCTTCTCAATTTGCATCAGTTCTTCTTCCATAAATTTCATCCAATTCTCATTAAATTACACGCTTCACTCACTGTCTTCAGTTCAACTTTAGAAAGTAAGCATAGATTTATTTCATTAGCAGCAACAACTCTACTTCTTGTCAATACTCCTTTCCTTTTGTCTCCAATGATTTGACTTTTGGAATTATTTTTCTACATATATTTAGGTGTCTTTGGGGAAACCACTAGAGCTTCTTCTTCTTCATTCTACTTCTCATGTTCTTCCACAACTTCTTCCATTCTTATGCAATCAAGTTCATTAGATACATATCCATCAACTTCAATTGAATTCTTCAATGCTTCACCAAGCTTGACATTTCTGCTCTCTACAATCTTTCTCAATATTTTATTGAAACATATGTAAGATTTGCTTCTAGTAGATTATCCAAGGAAGATACCTTCATCACATCTAGCATCAAACTCCCCTAGATTTTCTTCATCCTGTCTGATATAACATTTGCTTCCAAATACCTTAAAATATTTGATAGTAGGAATTCTTCCACACCATAGCTCATAGGGGGCCTTAATATTGTTAGTTTTTGCTTGAACTCAATCGAACAAATAAATAATAGTATGAATAGTTTCTCTCCAGTAAAATTCCGATAGACCTACCTCTATAATCATTGATCCAACAGCTTCTTGAATTGTTTTGTTCTTTCTTTCAACAACTCCATTTTGTAGAGGAGTTATAGGAGAAAATGATTGTCTTTTTATTCCATGAACTTCACAAAACATCTTAAAATCATTGGAGGTGAATTCATCACCTTTCTTAGACCTTAATAATTTTATTCTCAAATTTGCTTCATTCTCAACCATAGCCTTAAACACCTTGAATCTATCTAATGCATCAAATTTCTCTCTAAGAAAAGTAACCCATGTATATCTTGAGTAATAATCAATCAAAATCATAAAGTACCTTTCACCTTGTAAACTTCTCACTCTTGTAGGACCACATAGATCTGTATGAATCAAATCTAGTAGTCTGGTAGTAGATTTTTCCTTCAACCCAAAGCAATTTCTAGCTTGCTTCTCAAACTGACAATTCTTGCAAATAGCATTAGCAGGCTTTATAATCCTCAGTAAATCTCTCATAGCTTGTACTGCACTTATTCTTGCCAAGTTGTAAAAATTCATGTGACACATTACTCAATGCCATAAACAATCATCATTAATCTAAGTCATAAAGCAATGTCCATTAGCACCATTAATTTGATAAATATTTCCTTCAAACTTCTTTCTAGCAGCAATCACTTTTTTGGATCCTTTCCTGATTTCACATCTCTCATCGTCAAACATAAGATTATATCTTTTACTACACATTTTTCCAACACTTAAAGATTATTCCTTAAACCCTTAACATAGTAGACATCATCAGTATTATGCTTAGGTCATAAAAACTTACTAAACCTATCCCACAAATCTTAGCACCAGTATCATCTCCAAATTTAACTAAGCCTCCATCATAATTTTCAAGTTTAACAAACTTACTCTTATCACTAGTGATGTGATGTGAACAACCACTATCGACAACCCGATAGTTCTTTTCTTGTTTAGCATGTAGGGTAGAGATCACAGTATCTTCATCTTTCTTTGGAGGACTTTCCTTCAACTATCTTCTAGTATTAGCAAGAGTAGATTCATCTTTTATAGCCAAGAACAAGTATTCATTATCATCAAAATCTCCATAATCAGACTCTTCATCAGAAATACCATCATATTTATTTACATAATATGCTCTCTTAATCATCTTCCCTTTGTTTTCTTTGCTTAGTCTATGTTTATTCTTCTTAGCTCTTTTCGGACATCTAGAAGCATGGTGACCAATACCTCCACAACTAAAACATTTAAAAGGTAACTTACCTTCATACTTACCGGAGCCCTTTTTCATTCTTCTTACAAAGTTAGCTTCTCTATCATCAAGGTTCTCTTCATCTAGATCTTTAGCTATTGTAGCCTTAAAAGAAGTTTTTTTCCTTGATTCATTTCTCATCTCTCATTTCATAAGATGTTAGATTACCCAACAACTTATCTTTAGTGTTTCTTATAATCTATATATTCCTCAATAGTAGATACCTTTTCATTGTACGTATTAGGGAGAGTTCTAAGAATCTTCTTCAAAATCCTAGATTCATCCACTGTAGCACCAAGTCCTTGCATTCCACCTACTAGCTCATCCACTCTTTGTACATAGGTTTTAATGTTTTCATCTTCAAGCATCTGCAGGAGCTTGAATTGGGCCTCCAAATTCTACAACTTTACTTCTTTAACCCTTTCATCACCTTCATGCATCTTTTCCAATTCGTCCCAGACCTCTTTAGCAATCTTCATTTTTGCAACTTTAATTAACTCCAAATGTGAAAGGCTATTTGTCAAAATAAACTTCACCTTGTTGTTCACTTCATATGCCTTAATCTCATCAGTTGTACTCAAACCATTTGCATGAGTGTCAATAGTCTTGTAAGCATTCTCAACATCATATCCATACTACTCCAAATATCCTTCCATCTTTATCTTCTAGAGGGCATCGTTAGTCCCATCAAACCTAGGACACTCAATAGTGATCTTGCTCATCATCTCAGACCTTCCTTAACTGGTTAATCTCTTCTCCAAGGAACCAAGAGCTAATACCAATTGTTGAGAAATACAACTGAGATGGGGGTGAATCAATTGTAACAAATTTTAACCATTAATAACTTTCACCCGAGATTAGATCAATTATCATTCACAAATCCTTTACTCTGCTAATGTGATTAACCATTAAGTAAAAAAATAGAAATTGAAAAACATCACACACAATAACACCACATTTATGTGAAAAACCCAATAAGGGAAAAACAACAGTGAGGATTAGCTCACAATATAGAGAATATCAAAACCGAATACAAATCACTGCCAAAACAAGACTTGTTGTTCAGACCAGGACTCACTATCCAACAATGGTTAGCCACCTGGAGGGCTCACTACCATAGAATTACAAAGAAGATAGAATAGATTTGTTACAGAGAGAAAAAAATCTCAATGCAATAGATATTTCCACTAGAATTCACTCACACACTTGCAGACATGCTTGAATGATAGAGTATGTACACTTCCATCTCACTACTTCTAGAAACTAACAATTATATTTCACAACAATCTACTCAACCTCACATCACACAAACACACTATTTCACATCTATCTTGCATCTATCTTTATTGCATTCATCTATCATAAACATCTCAACTTGTATCTATACCATCTTCAGCTTTGAAACTCATCCAAAGTCAGTCACACACCACTTGCATTTACAAATTCAAAGTAGGTTGATGCCAAAATAATCTATAGTGGAATTAGAATGAGAGTGACCCAAACACACACTTGAAAAGCACCTAAATAAGTCCCAGCACACTTCAACATGCTTCCATAAGCTTCGTAAGTAGTGTTAAACAAACACTTGGACAAACCAATGTAGAACACATAAATCAATTAAGCACATGTAGCCTTAGCATGATACAATCTTTCCAAATAACAAAATTAGCTTGAACACAACCTTAACAACTTATCTTGAGGACCACAAGTCATAAGACTCGAAAAAGAAGAAATATGGAGAAACAACATTTCTCCTGAACCTCAGCCAAATGCATAGAAAAGCATAGTTCACAACTGGTGAACATAACTCACACTGTACAACCATCTAGAAACCCAAAATTTAGATATAGCAGCTTCTAGCAACTAAGAACAATACCTCAAATCCTCACCAGCATAGTAGAAAATCCTGAAGCAAAACCCGGAGCAAACACTAAATACCTGCAAACTTTTATTTATTACAGTTTTCTCAATATCCTTGACATATATAGCCAATAACCACCATTCATGACATCAACGACAACAACAACTAGTTGGAAACCAATTATCTAGTTGACATCAATGACAACACCTTCATACTTGCAACAAGACAACTCCTAGAAACGTCACTACTTGTAACAACCCACTTTCAATTAATCATTGGGTGATGATTGGTTGGTCCTCTTTTTAAATTTTGTCCCAAAATTTATTTAAGTTTATGTTCCCTAGTTTTGTATCACCAATTTCGAGCATAATACTAGATCAACTAGACAAATTGTCATAACCCTGATACTTAAACTTCATGGTGAATGAAAACCCCAAAATATAAGCACAAATTATGATAGAAACCGACTAGATTCGTTTACTTGAGCAATATAAAAGCATGCAATTTCTCAAACATGCTATTGCACTTTTGAATTGTTCTTTAGTAAATTGTAGCTTACCAGAGGAGTACTATACCTTTGAATTATGCTCTTCAGTTGTGAAAATCACCAACTATGCTTCTCTAAAATTTCCCCTTCTTCACTCTTCTTAGAAATTTTCTCTAAATGCATGTTGGAGTGAGCTCTTTGAGTAGCTTAATTTGCCTATAAATGCTCACATTTAATGCAAGGGAGTGCTATATAGCCATTAATGGAACTCTTGATGGTTGGCACATGCAAAACATTATAATCTCATAGTTCACTTTGAAATTCTTTTGAAATTTTGAAAAAGAACGTTTATTAAAACTCTCAATGAATTGGTTGGTTTCGATAACCTCACCAGAGGTTAACAAGGGTTTCAAAACCTTTCCTTTAGAGAAGATTCTTCACCAAAACATCCTTTGAAAGTTCAATTTCCCCAATTGTGAAGGGTTTCAGTAATTTCCATGGTTCTAATAACCCTATCAAGGATTGACAAAGGTTTCAAAACCTATATATGGTTTTGAAATATCGTCTCTATTATGCAAACTTTGTCACACAACTCTTTTGAAAATAAACAAAACTAAACACCACATGTCAAAGAAAAGTATGGCTTTGACAACCTCTTCATAGGATGACAAAAGTTTCAAAACCAATGTGGAGTTCTGAAACTGTCATAACCTAAGTATAATTTGACTTTATCTTTCACTTTGTTAGTATTTGTTAAGGTTGTGAGAAACACTTTAGACTCTAATATAGTTTTGAAAACTCACAAAGATATTGATCACAAGGTGAACATAGGTTTAACTTTACTATGTCCGATAAAAACATGGTTATGACTTGGCCTAAGTAGGAATTGACATGGTTATGAAAACTAAAGCATCAACCAAAACTTCAAGATAATACAAAATTTACAAAGGTGAAAATGGTTTTTAAGGAATGACAAAAACGGTGGTAACAACTTGCAAGCACACAAAGAGAAAGAACCAAAGGACACCCTTGAGAAATGAACTTAAGAACCATAAAGGAATTAGATTGTTGACCACTAATGGTAATATAAGTAGAAGCATAAACAACAAATCTTTTTGACTAAACATAGAAAATGAGGTTAAAATCCTAATTATTTAAGCATGATAAGGATAAAAAGTATCCATTGTGATCAAAAGATTTGTTAAAAGAGATATTAAGAAATATTGATGGTTGTTGAGAACATCGCCCATTCCATTATTTTCCAAATAGAAATAATATTATCAAGAATAGACTTGGTTTTAATTAAGTCATCTTGCTTGAGACGAACCAATTGTGGGAGAAGATGAAATGGCTTTAGGGAAAAAGTTTTGAAATTGATCTTATAGGATACATTCAATAAAATGATTCTCCAATAACAAGGATCCTTTAGATATATAGACTTCGGTATGGAATTTTAATATTTCCTTTATTTTTTAAACTACCCAATGAATTGGAATGGAAGGCTTCAAGATAAACCTTTTGAATATCTTCACCCACGAAATCCCAAAGGGATTTATATAATTTACATGGAAAGCAATCAAAGTTAAGAGATTTATCATTAGCCATGGTGAAGAGCCTCATGAAAATCCTCTCTAGTGAGCAATTGGTCATAGATGATTTTTTGAGAGATGGAAACTTAGTAAAGAACCACTCTCATGCATCATTGAAGAGTAGTATCCTCTTTAGAAGTGTCCTTTAGAGTTGTAAATTATTTCCCATAGTGCCTAAAAAAGGATTGAAGAAAGTGTTGAACCAAAATTCATCAGCCTTCTTTAATCTTTTTCATAGCCTAAAAACTATGGTGAGCATGTAAGGCCTAGAAAAAATCCTTAGAGACTATGTCCAATATTCAGCTACTGAAGATGGGATTTAACTTGAACATCTCTAGTATTATGATTACTTACAACCCACTTCTAGTGGTAGAGCTTAGCTATGCATAGTTGCAAAGCAAGAGCAAAAGGCTAAGCCTCTAAAGTGACTAAGGCTTGCTAGAGTTTTGAGTGGGCTAGTTGGTGCCCCTAGATTACACCAATCAATCTAGCCTATCTATTCACCTTCTATGTTTTGAATATTTCCTTGATTATGAAATGAGTTTTGAAGTTCAATGACAACTAAAAAGCTCATGTGACAAATAAGTGCCACGTAGTGGCGAGTACTTGCCTTTGTGGTATTGTAATTAGAGTTTTGTATAGTTGTATTATATTTTTGATGCTAGGTTTTGGGGGTGCCCTAGGCTTACTTTGATGCAAGGTTTTGGGGGGTAGAGGAGGCGAGCGGAGGTGAGACTAGTCCTTTGGAGGCACGGACCGCACCCAACACGACTCGTATCATTTATCATCCAGGAGCGTGATTCAATCTCGAGACCTACATGGGACGAACCCAAAGCCCTTAACCAACCATGCTACATGTTCGGGTCTATTATATTTTTAATTGTGACAAAGTAAATATAAATATGGAATACTAATCAATAATCATGAAAATTACTAAATCTATAAATTTTGTAAATAATATATTAATCATTATAATGTAAATTGTAAGATAATGCATGGGTATATTTTAATTTAATAGAACAAAAGATAATTATGTGTATTTATATTAATAATAATAATTCTTAATTTTAATTTAATTATATTAAATAAAATTCAATTGCATATTCAAATTTTAATTATTATAAAATTATAAATATCAAACAAAATAAAAATCAAATCAAATGATAGTATAATATAATTAGAAGAAAAAAATGATAATTATATAAATATAAAATTTATGTAATAATTATGTTACATAATAATATATATAATATAATATATAAATAATATTTATTGATTATATAATATAAATTAAATAATAATGATTTAATTTTTTTTTTAATAAATAAAATATAAATTAAATTAAATGATTATATAATACAATTATAAGAGAGAATACAATAATAATTATTTAAACATTAAATTTATATATGTATAATATAATTTATGTGAAATAATGAAAAAAATCTAATAATTGTGTCATTAATTTTAGTTCAATGAAAAAAAGAGCTACATAATAAATTGGTTCATAATAATAACAATGTATGAATTTAAATTTAAATGTATAGTTTTTATTATTACTATTATTATTTAATTTATCTATTCTATAGCTTAATTTACTTAGCGTTGGTCCACATTATTGGATGTTTGGAAATACCTACATCAACAAGAAGACTTTGTCTTGATCATCATTCCTTAAAGTCACATGTGTTGATGCTTGAATTATAAAAAATTCTTTAAAAATTACTTATCTCAATATTATTTAGATTAAAACATACTCAATTATTTTGTTAAATAAGAATATGTATAATAGAATCTATTTGTATTCATGAATCTATACATAAAAACTCAATTATTTTGTTAAATAAGAATATGTATAATAGAATCTATTCGTATTCATGAATCTATACATAAAAATTGAAAACAACAAAATAAACATAAGCGTGTAATATTTAATATTATAAAAATAATAAATTTAAAAATAAAATAAAAATTACATAAAAAATAAATAAATAAACCCATTGACAATAACTAAAACTTTAAATACATATTTTTATTTATTTATTTATTAAAATGTATTCCATTAAAAATAAAATGTTTAGTAGCTTCCAATTTTTTTACAAATACAGAGATGAGCATGTCAAACTGTCGAGGAAGGTGGAAATTAGGCAATGATTTTGATGGAATTTAAATCTGTTGTTTCCAAACACTTCATATTTTTTACGCTTCTGAAATGGGGAGAAATGTTTAGTTTTCCTTGGAATAGACAGAGTTGATTACAAGTGAGTGAAGCAGATCACGTCAAAATAGCAGATAACTACTTATTAGTACTTGTTTGTTTAATATGAAAACATAACTCCTCAAAAATTGCCTCGATTTTGTCAAAAATCCAAGTTAGAATGATATTAAGTGTTTTAAGGCTGAAAATATGGAAGTTCTCATGAATTTGAGTTATAGATAATAGGATATTATTTTGTTTCCTTGAAATCTGTCAATAACACACAATATTTTAACCAATCATATTGACAATAAATAATTTTTTGTAATTTATATAGTTAAATATTTTACAACTTCACTTTAGAAAATTGAATATAAATTGAAATTTTTTGTAAACATTATTTTTGATTGGTAGATAGCAAAATTATTAATAACTACTTAACTACTAAATGAAAAATTCATTGCAATAGTATTGCCTAACGGCAAATACTAATAAGAGGCCTGACTTGACTTGTTGACTTCTTCATTCCTTGTTTTTAGACTTATGAATTTAATATGAGTTTCTTGGCAAGTGATATACGTAAGTCGATATAAAGAGACAATTGAGAGGCACGGTGGAGGTATCTATAACACTCATTTCTTATCAAATAATTAATGTGAACACTTTCGAGTTAAGGTGAATATGACCTGACATAAGAGAGCGTTGAATAACAGGTCTATATAACACTCATTTCTGAAACAATTTACACAAGTAGCCAAAGCTAAGAGCAGAGGAACACTTTGAGTAGAGGCAGAGTTTTCTTATGGCTTCGTCAGTGTAAGCTTCTATCACAGAATGCTTTTATGTTTTTTTCATGCTTTCTGCGTATTCCATGGCAATGGTGGACTGATTTACGTAGTTTATGGTGTACATCTTTTTAAAGTTGATTTATTAACTTGAGTGGGTATGGTATAGGATGAGGAGATTCGAAGGCAAAATGGCAATAGTGACAGGTGGATCAAATGGTATAGGTGCAGCCACGGCAAGGAGTGACAATAATCAGTTAGTTTAATGAGTGGTGCTTTCTATGAAGGTTGAGGGGGTAGTTCTCCCCCATAGTGTCAAGGTGCAACACCCCTTGTGAGGGTCAAGGGGGTAAGTTATCCTTAATGCCTCTTGAATGTAGTACTTAACCTCTTCTTGACTAATCACTCTCTTTAGGCATAGTAGCAACAATCATGGTTTGTATATATCTCAATGATTTTCTCTCAACAAGGTGACTTGGTATTCAAGCTTGAAAGTATCCTAAAAAATGCTTAGAGAAATGCCACTATTTGAACTTGACTTAGTAATTTTCTTGGATTACTTGCCAAATCTATTTCATAAAAATACGTCATCCTATTTCTAAGGAGAGGCTTGATTACTCTTTTGAATACTTACAACTACCCTTAGACAAAATTGCAAAATGAAAAGAGGTTGTTGATTACTAAAATTTGACAAGTCTAAAAAAGTATATCGTCTTGCACTACTATATGTGACTTTGATCCCGTTTGGAAGTGGGTATGTAGCCATTCCTTGGGTGAAGGATGATCATATGAGCAAAGTATATAGGGGAGGGTTTAGGGGATAACTCCAAATTTTTGGATTGTTCTTAAACTTTATTATCTCTTCCTCCTTAGTATGATTCACCTTGAAGTTGAGAATTGTAGCATCTATGGTTGTGAACTCGCATCCATATTTATATGTCTCCCCTTTATTGCTCTAATTCAATGAAATACACTTTATTGTCATCAAGCCTATCTATTGTGGGGCTTGGGGTGTTTATCTTTCCAAAATCTACCTCAATATTGGATGAAATTGTATATTCATCTAGGTAGAGGATAATTTTTCTCTTAACATAACTTGTCATAGTCATCCTTAGGTAATCACCAAAATTGTAAAACCTATGACTCACTTATAGATAAACTTATTGTTTCTTTGGTGTGATAGGAGTTAAGGAGTGAGCTCTATTAAAAAGAAGTATAAATGAGTATCATAGGGCTAGTCAACTTTTACTAGTAGTATGAAAATGATAGATGCCAAGATCTACCTCATTTCATAGGGTCAATTGGCTATCACTTATAGCATGTAAGTGATAGATGTTAGGAGCTACTTACTTTTATAGATTTTAGATAGGATTTTTCTAGTAGCATGCAAATGGTGGAGGCCAAGTTCTACCCATATCAGAAGTTTATTATTAACATTGGTGTATCAAAGGAATCATATGTATTTTCTATGTGGTGTTTGGCTAAGGTGGGACTTTCTAGTTCGATTATTAATTCAATCTATTTGATTGATAGTATAGGTGCTAGCCTTGGGTCTATGGTATAACCATTTAATATATCTAGATTATGTAAGATATGTAGTGTTTTGTTGACCTAGATGATTAATGGGTTGTGGAAATATTATTACTATCCTTAGTTATATGAAAATTATTATACCTATTCCCTTGTTAGTGAGGACATCAAGTAGTATGGGATGCTTGATTATCATCATAGATGGTAGTGGATTGGGAAAAGGATAGGACCCATGGCATGTTATGGGATACATCAAAATTTCTTTTCTAAATGAGATCTATGTAGCAACTTCTATGTTAGTGAGCTAAGTAGTGGGATGATGCATTCGAAAGATTGCATCCACTTTCATTGTGCTAGTTGGTCTCTATGTGGTCATGTAGTGTATGTACATGGATCATTCACACTAGATGTATGTGATGTATGCTTGAGTTTGTTTCTATTGTACTCATGATGTGCATATGAGCTAGTCATTCTTGTACATATGATGTATATATATGTTGGTTGTTATTGTACTTGTGATGTATGGGTATGTGCAGGATCATCATGGAAAAAACAAACCCTTAAGTGGGAAAAATCTCAGAAAAATCAAGTTAGGCAACTTAATGTCAAAATTTGAATAAGTTATCTATATTATTTCAAAAATATGTAACAATAGAATTTGTAGAAAATTGAATTTAGTTTCTATACTACTAGGTTTGTTTTAAAAAAAAAATCTATTTGGTGAAAATTTGAAATTTCAATGCAGTAGTACTTAAATTTCAAAGAAAAAATAAGTAGTTGTATGTCTGATGACCCTAACCACAATAAAATGATAATATTTTTTTATAAGATTTTAGATATAAGCAGATGACTCATGTCCCAATGTGATGCATATTTTTTTGTAATTTTTTTCCAGTAATAATTAATTATGAATTTTTTATTACAACTTTTAAAAAATATAAAAACTTGTATGTCTGACCACCATAACTTGGTCAAAACTTTATGAAATTATTTTTTCTTTTTTTAATCCTATAATATGCAAATCATAGAATGTGATGCATGTTTTGGATTCAAAAAATGTGATACCATTTGAAAGCTATAGATGTTTGTCAATCAGCCTATCAATGAGGACTTTAGTCATAATTTGAATAGAAAATAAATAATAATTACTTATTAAATTCAAATTAAGGTATCATTTATATTGGTGGAAAGTTGAGAATCTCCTTTAAAAACCCTTTTCGTTTCATCAATTTTGGGTTAAAAAAAAGTCGTCATCCATATACCCATCATATTGCCATTTTTTGGCCCATCATGATCCTGTACATACCTATATGTATAAATTAGCCACCTTTTGTATAAGTGATGTATGCTCAAGCCAATCATTGTGTGTGACTTGGGATTTTGGAGTGATATTTACCATAGTGGTTTTGTATGTGTTTTTTAAGTAATTGTTGGTATGGAACCAACACTTGATCAAAATGTGTTATCATTCTATTTTAACGAGACTAATTTTGCATGCTTATGCTTAATGAAAAACCATGATTTAAAATTGAGATATGAGATATCATGCAAGAGTAGAGGATAAATTATCTCTATCATTGGTGTACAAACTACAAAGCATTTAATTCCCAAAGGGGATACATTTGTGAGATCATAAAAAATGAATTCTTGAGGCTTAGGTCTAGGTCTAGGGATGAACCCAACAATTGAAAGCTTGCAACCTTTGAGTGTAAATGTATAAGTGATAGCATATATTTGTCACCACCATGGTGATTAGGGAAGTTATAGAGTTAATGCTTATAAGTTAGATAGAAGAATTTTGGTCAATTAGGTCAATAAATGTTTTGAAATGAATTTATATTTATAGTAGTAATTGAAGGGTGGTTTCTTACATCCTTAGATACCAAATCTGACACCCCTAGCATTTAGCAAGGGATTCAACTTTAGGGATTTTGGGTTACGAATTAGATCATCAAAAAGGCCTACTTTTAGTAGAGTTTTTTTAATACAATAAATAGAATACACGTGGTAGAAGATTGTGTGAATTTGGCTCATGGGATCGCCCTATCCAAATATCATCATTACTCATCCCTAGAGATTGATCATAATCCCTAGATCCCCCATTCACCACCTTTGATCAAATCTATGATAAAAAACTTGACCAAAATAATTTGAGTAGTTAGGAATTTATACCTCAAACTTCTAAAATTTAAAATTTAAGTTTGCACCTTATTTTCCTCCTCACTATCCATTGTGCCTTGATCTAGTGCACATTTACATTGTACTATTTTATTTAAATGTATTCATTCATTCATTTTGAAAACAACTAGGAATCATTGACTAGCATTTATGATATATTCATAGCATCATTATTTGAGTATTAACTGGCATACACCAAGTTGGAGACAACATTTCCAAGCATGCAAATAGCCTAGACAATTCTAATGCAAATTCTAACTCTTTTTGTCTCTAGGAATTAAAGAAAGTGCTAATGATTTTTCCTTTTAAATGAACATATGAATTAATTATAAATTTAATGTCTTTAAAATTCAAAATAGATCAATAAGTCACACAAAATGCACATTTTAGCTCATAATGGTTATTAGGAAAATACAAATCCTTTTTTCTTTTTAATTTTAGGACCAATCTTGAGGTACTCAAGATTGACCCAAGATAGTAGGGTACTAAATTTGATGCATAGAAAAAATGTGTGGATATAGATGTTAGCATAGGTATGAAAAATGGTTAATAATCATGAATATATGGGAATGTGTGTAAAATATGCATGGAATAACTTGTATGAATGCCTATGATTAAGTGTAAATGAATGTGAGAAGGATAGAGCTATGGATCATATTACGAGCCAAACTTAACACAAGAGTGTGCCACTTGTTGCTATGTAATTTTTTTGAACCACTGTATCAAAATGAGCCCAAAACTAAATGGGAATTGACAACAATATGCAAATTTCACTACTACAATAGTACAATGATTGTAATTATTATGTCAATATAAAATTGAATTCCCTTCTATCCTCAACTATTATTATATCAAACCAAGAAAGTCTAGTAAATGTCAATAACCAAATTTTATCCTAACATATAACATCATAGTCCATAATTAGATTAAACTCACAGTACGATTAGATTGCTTATAATGAATATAACCCAAAAATTATTTAATGAAAATAATTATTTATAAAGGATCAAAAAACAATAGTCTAACAAATTCATTGTGAAAATTAAGATGAGGAAGATCTAGAGATTGTGGTTGCATTCTTGTATATGAACCCTAATAATATTATGTTATAAAAATAATAGATGTAGTGTCAAGTAGCCAAAGAAGACTAAAGATGACATCTTTTATAATTTAGCTAAGAAACTATGGGAAGATGGGTTGAAAGGAAAGCATATCCCTTATGAGGTATACAATTTTAAAATGACATGTTTGGATACCATTTACAACATTTTCACTAGGGTTTGAAGGTTCTAAGCCAAATTTTATGAAGCATGTTGAGAAGAACTAGATCAATGACTATCTACTAAGTCTCAAAATCCTAATTAGAGAGCCTAAGTTTTACTCTAGATTGTGTCTAAGAAAGGAAATTATTTGTATTCTTGGAGAAGAGGTTTTACAAAGACTTGATCCCCTTATTATAAAAATTTAAAGGATGAACCCACAAAATATTTGCAAGTGAATAGTCTTTGGCTCTAGGAAAATTCATTGCCAACAACTCACTACCGGAAAATTCACCACCAACAATTCATCACCATGACAAATTCACCTCAAGGAAAATTCACCACTAGCAATTCACCACAATGGAAAATTCATCGCATTAAAAGTTTGCAATTAATTTTCCATGGCGATGAATTGTTGTTGGTGAATTTTCCTTGAGGTGAATTTCTCATGGCAGTGAATTTTCCCATGATGAAGTGTTGGCAGTGAATTGCTAGTGGTGAATTTGCTTGATGCCATAGTCTTTATAGTAAAGAACTAGAGACAACCAAATAGATTGTTGATTAATAGAAAAATCCTTGTGAAATTTATTGCCAGCCCACTAATGTCATGGTACCTTGCCAAGATTTCCCAATATTTTTTATAGCAAAATTCTGTTATTGATAAATATATTTGTTCATGATAAGAAGCGTATGAAGTCTGGAAGACCCTTCTAAGCTAGGCAGATAATGGGCACACTATAAGAAATGTAATGCCATTGAACCAAGATTTTTTAGCCTTCATCACCATCAAGGACTTTGACAATCCATTTTGCACATAAGGATAAAACTTGGGGTCAAACTGAAAGAAACCCCATACCTCTAGAGTAGTGAGGAAGGCAATAATAATCTCAAGCTATGTGATGAAATTATTTGTTATTATCAAAAGGTGCCCATAGGAATTCCTTGAGAAGATTTTGAACAATCTTCAATTACGAGGCCTTAAAAGGACCCAACAAGAAGAGTAGTAAACATGTGTGGTAACCAAGACTTTTGAGCACACATAGAAGTTTCCTTCCAATGAAAGAGGCTTAGTAATTCAATACTCAAGCTTTTGCTCAATTATAGAAATAATAACTTGCCACAAGGTGGAAGGGGAGGCTTCAAAGAAAAAAGGAATATTGAGAAACTTGAAAACTTGAATCCCATGATCAATTCATTTCCATCTATAGGAATTTGACCAACTAAGTTTAATTTTTAACACTGAATGCTTGACGCTGAATTTTCTTTTCTAAAATTAAGCACTACAAGACCTATTTGATATTTTCTTCTTCATATAACAAATTTAAAAATAAATCATCCTCAAAATGACCAATAAACTAAATAATGAAATTACATACCTTTAACCAATATTGAAAAATAAATGAGCAAAAACCTTCAATTGCAAGCCCATAAATAACCAGCCTCATATTTCGTTCTAACATTTAGCATCATTGATTTATGGTAAGTGTAGATATATATTTCGTTCTAACATTTAGCATCATATTTCGTTCTAACATTTAGCATCATTGATTTAGCAGGCCTAAATAAAGTGTAGATATATATGATTTTCTTTGGATAACGATATTTCCAATACAATGACAATTAGAAAACACACGACAGTGACGGCACAAAGCAGCGGCCACGATTAAAGTGGGCTGCTGGAATAATATTGCCTTTGTTTGTTCATTCCCCTGTTTTAGACTTATGATTGAATACGACTTTCTTCACTTACTAGTCAAATATCACTGGCGATGTAAGAGACCGTTGAATAGGAGGTCTCTATATAACACTCATTTCTTATACAATTTACAGAAGTAGCCAAAGCTAAGAGCAGAAGAGCTAAGAGCAGAAGAACATTTTGTGTAGAGGCAGATTTTTCTTATGGCTTGCTCAGGGTAAGCTTATATCACTTAATGCTTTTATGGTTTTTTTCTTGCTTTCTGCTTATTCTGTGGCAATGGTGGATTGGTTTACATAGTTTATGGTGTAAATCTTTTTAAGTTAATTTATTAACTTGAGTGGGTATGGTATAGGATGAGGAGATTCGAAGGAAAAGTGGCAATAGTGACAGGTGGATCAAATGGTATAGGTGCAGCCACGGCAAGGAAATTTGTGGGAGAAGGTGCTTATGCGTACATTGCTGACATCGATGAAGAGGCAGGACTTAAAGTATGCCAAGAGCTCCATGGGAGTTGTTCATTTGTGAAATGTGATGTGGCATTCGAGAGCCATGTGAAAGGGGTTGTAGATCAAGCAATGGAGGAGAAGGGGCATCTCGACATCATGGTGAACAATGCGGCTATGATGCACGCTCATGGGAATGTCATCACGAAAGTTCAACTAGACACTTGGGAAAGAATGATGGCAGTGAATTTGACAGGGCCTATGTTAGGCATGAAGCACGCTGCGAGGGTCATGATTCCACGCAACTCTGGTTCCATACTCTTCAGTGGCAGTGTGTTGGCACTTCTTAAGACTGATAACGCGTCTCATGGTTACATGGCTTCCAAGAATGCTCTGTTGGGGTTGGTGAAGAGCAGTGCAGTGGAGTTGGCAAAGACAGGAATACGTGTCAATGTTGTCTCATCCTATGGGATTGTGACAAAGATGATGGAGGAGTGGCTTTATAAGGCATCTAATGGGCAATGTCCTAAGGAGGCCCTTGAGGATGAGTTTGAGAGGAATGCCACCAATGGCAGGAAGCTTACTGTTGATGATGTGGCCAATGCTTTCTTGTTTCTAGCATCTGATGAGGCTTCCTACATCAATGGCCACAACCTTATAGTTGATGGGGGTTATTCTCTTCATGGGCGAGATATTGCGTCCTTCAAAGAACCACTTGACGATTAGAGAGTTGTAACATTGTTTATAAGTTATATTTTCAGTTGGAGCCTTCTTAAGAATTTATATTTTCTATAAGTTGTATCCGATCAATCAGTACTTAGCATGCTTCTAGTTCTATCTATTAGTGTCCTAGTCATCCTCTCTATGATGCCTTTTCTCTATGGCATATATCAAATTGTTCTCTACATCACAATATGTGCATGCTTCTATAAGTCATCAAATTCTCTAGAGAAATATTTTGTGTCTATTATCTAACCTTAATACTTTTTATTTTTTGATCTAAATTTCAACAAGAACCTTAAATTCTTTAAACTTGCTAACTTTTAGATTTATGCCTTAAAAAATAAATCCACATATATGTGAATAGTCATTAAAAATGAACATAATAATGAGATTTTCTAATTGAAGAAACATCCACATGATCCAAAAATATCACTATGAATAACCTCTAATAATCCCTTTGCTTTAGTTCTATAAGAATTAAAATTTATTTTGCAAATGCATAATGCTCACAAAATCAAAATCTACAAAATAACTAAATAAACCATCCATTATAATTTTATTAAATATAATCTTAATCCTTTTTTCACTAGGGTGGCCCAATGTCTCGTGTCATTATATACATGAATATGAGTTTCCAATTGCATAGGTTAAGTTATAATAAGTAGATGAACCAAGAATAAACAAAGTCCCACACCAAGATCCCCTAGCGAGCACTAGATTTCTTGTTTCTAGCATCTGACGAGGCTTCCTACATCAATGGCCACAACCTTATAGTTGACAGGGATTATTCTCTTCATGGGCAAGATATTGCGTCCTTCAAAGAACCACTTGATGATTAGAGAGTTGTAACATCGGAGTTATATTTTCAGTTGGAGCCTTCTTAAGAACTTATATTTGCTGGAATATACACTCCAACATAACTACTAATTGTTAAAATAAGTCATAATGTAAACTACACATATGTTGTGTATGTGTCATCAAATAATGTTTAGTGTTCATTATGTTTAGTTAAGTTCAGTTTGTTGTCACTAGATGTCCATTTTGTTATTGAACAACTCCAATTAGCTTGATCATAATTAGCATGATTATAGGAAGTTTGTTGTATGTTTGCAACTATAAAATATGTATTGTTGTTGATTAATATAAGTGAATGAGTTTATTTTCAATTACATTCTCTATCTCTAAGTTGCTATTATATTTTTCTATTACTATTTTCTATAAGTTGCATCCAATCGATTAGTACTTAGCATGCTTCTAGTTCTATCTATTAAAGTCATATTCATCCTCTCTATGATGCCTTTCCTCAATGGCATATATGAAATTGCTTCCTACCTCACAATATGTACATGTTTCCATAAGTCATCATATCCTCTAGAGAAACATTTGTCCTCTATTATCTAAACTTAATTCTTTCTATTTTTTGATCCATGTAAATTTCAACAAGAACCTTAAAATCTTTAAACTTGCTAACTTTTAGATTTGTGCCTTTGAAAATAAATCCACATGTATAATGTGAATAGTCATTAAAAATGAACATAATAATCAGTCCACAATGTGGGTATGTTGCACATTCATGGTAATTACATTACTCGGGTCCCACTCTACACTTGGGAAAGAGTGATGGTAGTGAATGTGATAGGGTCATTGTTAGGGGGGTGTTGCCACAATAGTGGTTTACAATTTCTGGGAGATCTTGATTTTTGCTAAAATCACATATTTTTAGAAAATATAATGATTTAAGCCTTGAAATGTTCTATTTAAATGATTCCAATTGAAGAGGGTTTGATCAAACCACCCTAGACCAAGCCCCCTTGGATAGAACCCCTCTAGTTTTAAACCATACATATAACGAAGTCTCATTTACACCTATCAAAATGCTGATAAAAAACCACTTTTGATTTACCTTTTGCGGGATCAAATGAATTCATTTAATTTTATTTTTTTAAGTATGTAGTCCCTATTATAAACTTTCAAAAAAGTATAATTTTGATAAAATTTAATTTGATTATTATATTTATTTTTTATTTCTTGTGAATGTAGGTTTTTCACCGAAAATCAATCTCTTTGTTCTACACATGTTGAAAAATATCAAATTATCAAAAAATAAAAAACAAAAAAAAATGAGTGCACTAGATATTGAAGTCCTCAATTCAAAAAGAAAAGAAAAAATGAATTTCAATACATAAAAAAAAGTTATGATTTATACAGTCGTGCTATGTTTGAATTGTAATTGGTTTGACTTCAAAACTTGATTAAAGAAAAAATATTCAATAAAAAACTATCTAACCAAGTGGAAGCACTAGATATCAGAGTCACAAATCTAAATTCAAAAGAATTAGAATTTTATCCTTCATGGAAAAAAGTTATGCATTATATGTTGAGCATCTCTTTTTAAAAATGTTGTTTTATGAAAAAAACTAGTGTTTGAAGGAGATGGAAAAAGAAGTGCAATTCGATTCCAAAAATTTTGAAAAAAGTATATTTAGAATCTACAGACAAAATTTCATGAAACTTTAGTTTGCATCATCTTCAAATTCCTCATAGTTTAGCCGCTATAGGTGCCTGAAAGTGAAGATTTAGTTAAAAACAAATTATTTTAGTGTCCAGTTTGGCCAAAAATTGCAAACCACTATTGTGGGATCACCCAAAGATGAAGCATGTTTCCAGGGTCATGATTTTACACAACTCTAGTTCCATACTCTTCAACTGCAGTGTGTTGGTAATTCTTAAGACTGATAATGAGTCTCATGGTTACATGGCTTCCAAGAATGCTCTGTTGGGGTTGATGAGTGGTGTAGTGGAGTTGACAAAGACATCAACACATGTCAATGTTGTCTCATCCTATACACTTGTGACAAAGATGATGGTGGAGTGGCTTGATGAGGCATCTAATGGGAAATGTCCTAAGGAGGTCCTTGAGGATGAGATTGAGACGAACACCACCAATGGAAAGAAGCTTACTCTCAATGATGTGGCCAATGCTTTCTTGTTTCTAGCATCTAATGAGGCTTCTTACATCAATGGCTGCAACTTTGTAGTTGATGGGGATTATTCTATTCATGGGAGAGATATTGTGTCCTTCAAAGATCCACCTGACAATTAAAGAGTTGTAACATTGTTTATAAGTTATATTTTCATTTGGAGCCTTCTTAAGAACTTATATTTGTTGGAATATACACTCCAACATAATTTTTAAATGTTAAAATAAGTCATAACAAAATTGCATGTATGTTGTGTATGTGTCATCAAATAATGTTTAGGTGTCCATTATGTTCAGTTAAGTTCATTTTATCATCATTAGATGTCCAGTTGTTGTTGAACAACTCCAATTAGTTGTCATCATAGTTAGCATGATTATAGGAAGTTTGTTGAGTGTTTGCAACTATAAAATATGTATTGTTGTTGATTAATATAAGTGAATAAGTTTATTTTCAATTACATTCTCTATTTCTACTGCTATTATATTTTTCTATTACTATTTTTCTATCACTAATGCATATTTGCATTCTTTGCATTTATTTACTTCTCCTGGGGTGTGTTTGTGTGAATAGGGGTATTACCTTTTCAATTTTCCTTTTGTAGTGTGAACAAAGAAAATTATCTAACTATTCATTAGTTAAAGCCTATTCACACATGTTTACATGTTGAGTTTACTTTTCAGAAGTTTTTACTACACATTCAATCTTATCTTTAGTTGTCTCATGACATATATATATATATATATATATATATATATATATATATATATATATATATATATATAATACTAGCTATTTTTAATTTTGTTTTGGTTCAAAATATTAATTTCTATTGGAAAATCTTTCCTTCTAAAAATTGTATTGTTAATATGTTTTGCATAATAAGAAATCCTTATGGGAAATTAGGGCCTTGAGAGGTGGAAACAATCAATAAATTTAAGGGGTAGTGCTTCTTACAACTTGGGTTAAGGGGGTAGTTCTCCCTCATGGGGTTAAGGAGCAACACCCTTGCAAGGGTTGAGGGGGAAGAGCCTCCTAAATGCCTCTTGAATTTAGTACTTAACCTCTTCTTGACTAGGCACTCTTTTTGGGAATACTAGCAACAACCATGGATTATTTCTCTCCATGATTTTATTTGAAGAAGGTGACCTAGTCTTCAAGTTTGAAAATCTCATGAAAAATGCTTAGAGGACTACCAATTTCTTGAAGTTGATTTAGTATTTTTCTTGGAATTCTTTCCAAATCTCCTACATAATAATAGGTCCTCATACTTCTAAGGAGAGTATTGATGATTATTTTGAATAGTTACAACTACCCTTTGACACTTGCAAGATAATAAGAGTCTACTAACTATTGAAATTTGACTAACTTTGAAATGGGTGATCCCACAATAGCGGTTTACAATTTTTGGCCAAACTAGACACTGAAAATATTATTTTTAACTAAATCTTCACATTAGGGCACCTATAGTGGCTAAACCATGAGGAATTTGAAGATGATGCAAACTAGAGTCTCATCACATTTTGTCTATAGATTCTAAAAATATATTTTTAAAAAAATTTGGAATTAGATTGCACTTCTTTTTCCATCTCCCACTAAAACTTTTTTTTTTTAGAAAACAACATTTTTAAAAACTGACGCACACCATATAACACATAACCTTTTTTTCATGAAGGATAAAATTCTAATTCTTTCGAATTTAGATTTGTAACTCTCATATCTTGTGCTTCCACTTGGTTAGATAGTTTTTTATTGAATATTTTTTCTTTAATCAAGTTTCAAAGTCAAACCAATTACAATTTAGGCATAGCGTGACCGTATAATGTGTAACTTTTTTTGTATATATCGAAATTCAAATTTTTTGTTGGATCAAGGACTTCAATATCTAGTGCATTCATATTTTTCAAAAAAAAAATCATAATTTTCTATTTTTCCACGTGCAGAACAAAGACCTTGATTTTTGATGAAAAACCTATGTTTAATAAAACTAAAAAAACAAATACATAATAAAACCAAAACATATTAAAATTATATTTGTTAGATAGCTCGTTCCTAGGATTACCTAATTCTAGTTGGGTTTGTGAAAATTCCTCCATTTTCATCCTTAACCCGAGCTCCAAAGTGCCAAAATTTATTTTTTTTATGTCTAAGGGGGGATGAGGGATAAGGGGGGTTCATACGAACCCTTAGGGGTTCAAGCAAACCTCTTCAAAGGGGTTCACTCGAACCCCTTTCTATGCATTTTTTTTGCATTTTTGGTGGACAAGATTCAAAGGGGTTCACTCAAACCTTGGTTCAAGTGAACCCTTTATGGGTTCAGTCAAACCAATAGGTTCGTACGGACCCCCAAAATCACATTTTTTGCCTTGGAGTCATTTTTTTTGAGTTTTCCTTCCTCACTTGAATTGTAGACCACTATTGTGGCTTCACCCAAATGTACATTGTCTTACACTACTACATGTGTGACTTTGATCCCATTTGGAAGTGGGCATGTAGAAACTCCTTTGGTGAATGATTCCCCTATGACCGGATTCTATAAGGAAGGGTTTAGAGGTGTAGTGTAGAAAATTGTATGTACCTTTACAATTTCACACTATGTTTGTATCCCCTTAATTAATTGGACATAATTAAGCCTCTAATTGACTAAATTATGCATTCTAAAGCATTATTATTCCAATTTTTTGAATAGGTTCAACTTATATTAAACAATTTCCAACATTAATTAAAACACCTTGGAAGTTGAGTGTCTTGGACTTAGGTCCTAGGACACATTCACCCAATGGTGAATGGGTCCCCTTTAAATGCCAAGACCCAATTTTTAATATGTTTTTGGCAACATTTTAATGATTCAAATTCAAGTTTTGAATGTAATCTTTTGGAATCTAAGTTTTGGGAAATTAGATAAACCCCTATAAATACATAGTTATTTTATCAATTCAAAACATCTAGCATTAAGACAACTTTCACAAGAGAAAATATTATTGTTAAGAGCAATGAAGAGTAGATTTATTAGTCATCTATATAAGCAATCAAGATCATATCATCATGTCAAAGTTATGTGTGTTTGAGGTGTCCCTCTAGTTATGACACTCTGTTTTAGTTTAATTCAATTTGTTAGATAGATGCTTTAGTTGATTATGGTACTATGTTGTTCATTTTTAGATATGACTCCGATATTATGTTGTTTTTATATTTCTCGGATGATACTTTTGACATCCTAATCATCTGGTTGTGTTTCTATGATGATATTGAGATAGACACGTACGTGATATGGTTTATTTGCTTATGAGTTTTTATGTGGTGAGCATGTTGAAATGGTTGCTTATGATATGTGATGCTCATCGGTTTTGATGAAGAAGACAGTGTAGCATTACTCATTCATGAGTACCCTGCTATGTTTTGATTCTTCTTCACGATGTGTTTTCTGATATAAGTTTATATGTTTTAATAGTGATGTTTTATGTAGATACAGGTATTGAGTATCGGCTCCACTTGCTTGTCAAGTCTGAGCGTACCCTAATTCAATGAAATTATGTTAATTCTGTAGTTAATGACAAGTCCTTATTGAACCATTGTTCTTTATTGAATGAGTACCTATTTGTTACCCTTCCTTGTTGTCTAGTTTATTTTTGTTGTGTCATTCTTGTTTGTATTGTTTGGTTGGGAATTCAGTATTTAAGTTCATTGATTATCTGTTAATATATTTATATTTGATTAAATGCTTATGGTTATACATGTTTACGATTTAATTTATTATTTTAAATTAAATAAGTTATTTACTTTAAAAGTGAAAGTTAATTTTGTAAAGTATTTAATTAAAAATAATTGTTGACTTAGTTGTGCAAATGGGATTTACATGGAAGGAAGATATTTTAAAAGATGTTGTTTGCAATATGTTATGGATTCTTAGATTTGGAGTTGAGAATTTGATCTGTTGTTAAAAGGGTAAGTTAGAACTGATTGATCAAATTTGAATGCATAATTGACTATCAATTAAGCTTCATGATTGAGAGTAAATTAAATGCATTAAAATATTTTGGGGTTGCAATTTTTATACACGACAATATTTTGAAAGAATTTTCATGGTAGCAATTTTTAGAATATTTTGCACAACAATTGTTTTGTAAAAGCTTTTATTATATATTCTGTTAGATATCATAATTGGGAGTTGGATTGTCTTGGATTACTTCGTCAAGATCTGGTGAATTTAAGTAGAATTGGTAGAAGCTTCAGAATTTGTTCCCAGCCAGCCATCAAACTTTAAACAGGTTTTTCTTCTTTGGTTTTAAAATTCTTGTGCTGAATTTTGAGAATATGATGTTGAAATTTTTGTTGCTCTATATAAGAATTATTTTGTTGAACCTGCATAAACAATAAAGAAATAAATTAGAAGAATATTTGAAATTTTTAAACAAAAAGGAATAAAAACATATTCTGTAAATTATACTGTTCCAGATCAGAATTCATTTTAGTTTGGATGTGAAATAATTATGAATGTACATGAAATTGAGAAATTAATAAATCAAGGCAAAATTTGTGATGTACCCATATACTAGATCTGAATTTTCAAGAATAACTGTGAAGAGTTTGTCAATATGTATTTGGGGATACATTTTCAGATTGTTTATTTGTTTTAAGAAGGTTTTATTTCCTCTTGACCATGGTGTCACTATTGCATTATGATATTCTAAAAAATTAATAAATTCAATAAGCTGGTAACATATTGATTGTATCTTTTTGTTTGGCCAACCCCTACTTATAAATTTCATTTGTTTAGAATCAAATAAGTGTGATAGGGAATATAATATTCTTGATCCTATGACGCCACTCTATTTGTGTTTGTTTGTTGAAATTATAGTTTTTTTATTTCCTCCTTGATTCCTTATGCTGCTTGTTACAGTAGCAATATCTAAACATGGTAGAGAGTATGGAGTTAGGTAAATTTTATGAATCTTATAGTAATTATTTGCGTACAATGGAAATGAAGCAAATACTTTGCAAATTTCTCAAGCTTATCACTCTATATTCCTTGTTAAATTTCTTTAGGGAGACTAGCATTGAATTTATTCCTTAGATTGTGAATCTCTTCTGGGGACAACGACTTTGAACTTAGTTATGGTTTAGTTTGTCTAATTGCATTCTGTAGGTGCATGATCTTTCATCATATTACTTTATATATGTTAAAGCATACAAGGTCGCTATGTTAAATTAAGCCATTCACTGTCTTCTTAAAATATTTATTGATTTCCATATAACCAAACTAGGTTTTATATGACCGAAATATCCCTTTGTCGTTGTTTTATTTTGTACTCTATTTTCTTCCTATAGCTCGTCACCCTAAGTAGATTAAAGCTTTATAACATTCATCATGGATAGACAGAATTTTTATTCTCCTTACTCACCCTCTATATACCTATTCTATTAAAAGAAAAAATCTTAATTAGTTATTGTTACCACTGTACAATCTATCTTTCCAGCATAATGATCTTCATTTCTTGAAAATAGTATCTGGTTATTGAATGATTAGAAAATTGACTTAAGTAATTAGTCCCTCCATCTTAATCAGCCATGAAAGTAGATTCACATTCTTTTGGCAAGCTGAGAATTTTCTTTAAAAAATTAAGTCTCTTCTTTTTAGCGCCATGCAAGCAAGAAGTTGAGTTTTTCTTTCTTTAATTGAAATCTTCCTTTGGTATGCACAATCCATGTCTGATATATAGAGATTTATAATTTAATTGATATTTTACTATGAGTTTAAGTATGGACGTTATAACTAGCGTGGTTAATGAATATTCTATCTCGAATGATTCTTTCCTAAGATAGCGACTTTTGTAGTTGGCACATAAGATGTTATATATTTATGTCTTGTTGTATATAATTATTTGTTAATATTTTAACTTTATTCTAATTTGACGGTGATATAAAGTTGATCTTGTTTATTTGATGAGGTCAGTTATACTTTAAGTGAAAGTAATGTTAGCTATTAAGTCATGTTAGCATGACTGTCCATACGTATATCACTTCTAGACTTGAAGTTAAAATACATGCTTAATCTTAGACAAGATGTCTTTAGTGGTCTATTATGCGAAAGGAATTACATGGTATTTTTTTTATAAATTTCATCATGCAATGGTTCATAAAGAAATTGAATTGTTTATTTTATTAAGTTTTAAAGATAATTTGTGATGAACAATAGTTTATTGTTTATAACCTTGAGTAAATTTTTGGGTTATAATTTCTTTTGTTTCCAGAGGCTAGAGGTGTAATGTTATGGTGTTTGACTAATTATATTTATATCTTATATTCCATAGTAGATTTATGGTTTGGGGACTTAGCCTTGCACAATTTGTTGTTGTCTATGTAGTATTTTGGAGATTATAATTTATGTCTAGATAGGGATGTAAACAATTGTGATTTTGTTCTTTGTGCTTGGTGGCTACTTGTCTTTTGATGATGAGTCATGTTATAGAAAGAGTGGCTTACGGTAGGGGCTGAAACCCTAAATGGTTGTCAGGGTAACCTATCGTAGGTTTTGTAATCCAGTGGAAACCTAACTAATATACTAGGGGTTGGGTAGAATTAAACATTAACTCAAATAAAATTATACCTCTCCTTTCATCTTAACGCTCATTTAGGTTAAAGTAAGGTTGAGAAGGCCTGGAATGGCTAGTCACCTATCTTGTCTTCTTGAAAGATGGAATGACTCCACACTAGTTTGCATAGGGGTTGGGAATCGGTAGAGACTGCTAGGGTAACTCTTGGAGAGGGTCGGTAGTCTAGGAAGATTCACCAGGGTAACCTATCCTGACTATGTGATGACACTCTTTCCTATTACATGAATGTGTCTCTTGTGGTGAGTTATCTCTAGTTGTGTTTTTCCTCTAAAAGTTTGTTTAGTTTAGTTTTGAAATTGTTATGTCGTTAAGTGAATGTAAGCCAAGTAAATGTAATGTTCTGTCTTCTTATTTGTGGACCTGTCATTATCTCCTAGCATGGAGGTAGTGAACCTTTGGGTTTCACATGGTTGGGAGGAAATCGTGCTATACCTTCCTTGGATATTCTTATAGATGATATATTTATAGCTGGTTCCAAATACTTCATTGTTCATGAACATGAAGGTTATTTATAATGTGATCATTATCCTCCTTGTATATTTACCTCATGTATATGAGAGTACTCATTGTATCATCATTATGATGTATTGAGATTTATGAGAATCTCACTTGATGTAATCTGGGTATATTTGTAACTTGATTGTATAAAGTTATGGGAACTAGATAATTCATAGATTTAAATTGCACTTATTTTTTTATGTTTTGTTGCATTGATCTTATTTATGTAACGTCATCTTGGTATCCTTAAGACAATTATGTTATTAAATCTCTTAAAAAATAAATTATTTGGTTAATTTATTCTTCACATTTTGTTTTAATGGAAACCATGGTGGGGCATTACAGATTGGTATTAGAACCAGGTTCTGATGTTGGGTACTCTAGTTTTGTAAGCCTGTTAATTTGACTTTGACATTAGATTTTGTTGATGTGTTTTCCTTTTTTTTTGCATGTCTTATAACAAGACTTGTTCTTGATTTTGTGTAGGACCATGCCTAGATGTCATAGTAGCGGTCGTGGTCGAGGCTGAGGTGGTGGTTGTGGGCTGAACCACTAGGTTACTCCCCCTCAGAGCTCTCATGAGAGCAAATAGGCAGAACAGTTGGGTCCTCAATTGGATCAAGCAAACGAGGAACATATCCTAGAACAATCAGAGGTAGAGGGAGCACATTTACGCCCTCTACTGGAAGAGGTCCTTTCCTGACTTGGACCAAGACAGGAAGTGGAACAGGAGGTGGTTAGGGAACATGATAGATCTCTGAGGAGAGTTGATGATACTGTGCAACAGGATGCCATTATTGTTGGGAATATGCAAGATTTGTTGAGGGCACACCCTCCTACTTTTGATGGCACTGGTGGTGGTTTAGAAGCAGAAACTTAGCTGATTGATTTGGGGTGATGCTTTGCTATTCATCCCTATGGTAGAAATACCTGAGCTCACTGTACCATAATGCATCTTAGAGGATTTTCCTCTACTTGGTGGCATTTAGAGGAGAAAAAGCTCCATCTGGAGATTGGTGCAATCTCATGGGATATGTTCCTGGAGAGATTTAGAACATGTTTCCTATCCGAGCGTTGGAGACAACGATGTGTGGATGAGTTTCATGATCTATGTCAGATGGTTTTCTGTGGAGCAGTTTGAGCACAAGTTTTATGAGCTCAAATAGTATGTTGGGATTGTGGATGATGAGGTGATGTTGGTGTAGCACTTCATTAGGGCCTTAAATGCCCATATTAGTAGAGGATTTAGAGTCTTCAAGCTGAAGACTATGGAGGTTGTTGTGGAGAAGGAATGTATTGTGGAAGAGAATCTGATTATGGAATTGGGTGGACACATAGGAGTTTAGATAGGTAGTGCTCCTATTTTAGGTTTTGGTCTGTGAGGTGGTTAGATACAAATAGGTGGTTCCTCTCGAAACCAACAAGCACCCGCTAAGGGTGGGCAGTAGTAGTAGTGTAATCCACCAAAGAATAAGAATTCATAGTTTCAATAGGGTAATAGTTCACAATTAGGAAAGAACCGTAATTGGTGGTGCAATAAGCACAATCAACAAGATCAACCAGCTCAAAGTGCACAATCTACAGTGAGCAGAGGTAGCTTCTAGCAATCTAATGCACCTTTGGGTGGTAGAGGATTTGGCAGAGGTACTAGTTGTTTCTCATGTGGATAGTAGGGTCACATTGCTAGGCAGCATCCTATGCATGGTACTTTGGGATTTGGTTAGTGACCGATAGCTTCAGAGTCGACAGTTCGAGATGTAGACCATTCACATACAGTTTTTGTTGTGGTAAATAACTGCCAGGAAGATCATCAAAACACTATGGTTGAGTCATCAAGTTAGTTATAGGGTACCAATGTTACTATTCTCTTTGATTCTGGAGCTACTGATTCATTTATTTCACCTACTATTGTTAAGCGATGTGGACTTGTGGTAGTAAAGAAAGGCGATAGGTGGTAGGTAGAATTTTCTTTTGGGGAAAAGGTAGCAGTAGAATCTCTCATTTGCAATTGTGGACTAAGGATTGGATCATTATCTACCTTAGTAGATCTTCGAGTCACACCTCTATGTTCGTATGACATTGTTTTGGGAATGGATTAGTTAGAATCTCGTCATGCAGTGATTTACTGCCGACAAAAGACAATGTGTTGTATTGATGATGTTGGTACAGAGGTTGAAATCTTTGGTGTTTAGAGACCCATCTCTTTGCGGATAATTTCTACTATGCAGTTGAAGAGATGTCTTCATCAGGGATGTTAGTTATTTGTGACAACAGTTAATGACTTGGATTTAGGGGAGAGTCAAGAGATATCACTTGATGATCACCCTATTCTTAGGGAGTTTGTAGATGTTTTTCCTAGTGATATTCCTAGTATGCCACCGAAGCATGACATATATTTCAAAGTTGACCTGGTTCCTGGAATTGAGCCTATATCTTGAGCCCCATATAGAATGACCACATAGGAACTAAAAGAATTATGTATCCAGTTGGAGGAACTCTTGGAAAAGGGTTTTATTCATCTGAGTTTTTCCCCTTGGGGTGCACCTATCATCTTCGTGGAGAAGGATGAATCTCTCAGATTGTGCATCGATTATCATCAATTGAACAAAGTGACAATTAAGAATTGATATCCTTTACCCAAAATAGATGATCTTTTTTATCAGATCAAGGGAGAAAATGTGTTCTCTAAGATTGATCTAAAATCTGGTTACCATTAGTTGCGCATTGCAGAAGTAGACATCCATAAAACGACATTCCAGACTCGTTACTGGCACTACGAGTTCATAGTAGTATTGTTTGGGTTAACAAATGCACCATTATTTTTCATGAGTTTGATGAATGGTGTTTTTTGCACATATCTTGATCATTTTATTCTCGTGTTTCTTGATGATATTTTGATCTATTTGAGAAATATGGAGTGCAAAGAGCTTTTGAGACAGGTACTATAGTGCTTGAGGGAGAATCAATTGTATGCAAACTTGAAGAAATGTAAATTCTTCCAAACCGAGGTGAAATACCTTGGTCATGTGATTTCTAGAAAGCGTATAGTTGTGGATCCTACAAAGATCCAAGCTATCATTGATTGGCCCATGCCTACTAATGTTGCAAAGGTTCATAGTTTTATGGGACTTGTGGGATACTACAAAAAAATTGTTTAGGGGTTTTCTAGGATTGGACACCCCATTACTTCTCTTCAGAGGAAAGGGAAAAAAATTATCTGGATAGATTAATGTCAGTTGGCTTTTCAGATACTTGAGGATAAGCTGACTAGTGCACTATCTTAGCCATTCCTAATCTTGCAAAGAATTTTGTTGTTTGCACTAATGTGTCTTTGGAGGGTTTAGGAGATGTATTGATGCAGGATGGACGTGTGATCACTTATGAGTCTTGTAAACTCAAGGATCATGAAAAAAATTATCCCACTCATGATTTAGAGCTTGTTGCAGTTGTTCATGCATTGGTTCGATGAAGAAATTTCTTGTTGAGGCACCGTTTTGAGCTTCATTATGGTCACCGTAGTCTGCAATATATATTCACATAGCCTAATTTGAATGCTAGGCAGAGACAGTGGATGAAGTTCTTATGTGAATATGATTTTGAGGTGAGATATGTTCAGGGAAAGGAGAACATAGTGGTTGATGCTCTTAGTAGGCGAAGACATGATATTTCTACTATGACACTTGGAGTTGAGTTGAGGAGCTAAATTTTAGCAGCACTTCCTATTGATAGATTGTATCAGGAAGTGAAGATGGAGATTGGATCAGGCCAACCCTTAGAGGGAATATTTTTAGGGTATACTCTTGAGTTAGATGGTTTGTTGCGACATCTAGGTCATATCTTTGTACCACCTTTAGGTCTTCGCACTCTGATTTTGACAGAGGCACATCAAGTACCATACTCAGCTCATCCTGGTGTTAAGAAGATGCATGCAAATCTATGACAGCTGTACTTTTGGCCTGGTATGAAATGTGGCATTGCTGATTTTGTTTCGAGATGTCTTGAGTGCCAGAGAGTTAAGGTTGAGTATCAACATCTCGCTGGTTTATTACAGCCACATCTCATTCCTAAATGGAAATGGGATATTATATCGGTTGATTTTATTGTTGGATTACCTATGTCATTGCATCGACATGATGCCATCATGGTTACTGTTGACAGGTTAACTAAGGTAGCACATTTTTCTCTAGTTCAATCATCCTACAATGCTTCCTCTGTGGCTACAATATTCATGGAGGGTATTGTTTGATGGCATGGGATTCCTTGCAGAATCATTTTAGATAGGGATCATGTATTTACATCAGCCTTATGAACATCATTGCAACATGCTTTGGGTACTCAATTGAACTTCAGTTTAGCCTATCATCTAGAGACAAATGGTCAGATAGAGAGAGTTAATCAGATTCTCGAAGATATGCTCAGAATCTATGTGATGGATCGGCAATCTCATTGGGAAGACTATTTATACTTAGTGGAATTTTCCTATAATAATGGGTATCAAAGTTCCTTAGGTATGCTCCCTTTTTAGGCACTGTATGGACGTCCTTGTCATACCCCATTGAGCTGGGATCGACTTGAGGATAGATTTCTACTCAATCCTGAGATGCTCCACAATATGGAGCAATAGGTTGATCGCATTAGAGAGAATTTGGTAGTGGCACAGGATAGACAGAAGAAATATGCCAATGCACATAGAGTGGATCGGCTGTTCTTTGTTGGCGACAGGGTTTTTCTTTGAGTGCGACCGTGTAAGATTCCAATCAGTTATGGAAAAGGCTCTAAACTTGCACCTCAATTTGTTGGACCATTCAAGATTCTTGAGAGGATTGGTCCTATGGCATATCAACTTGCATTACCACCTAGTTTATCACACATTCATGATTTTTTTCATGTATCAGTTCTTAGACCTTATCATCTTGACATTTCACATGTGCTCGATTGGAATGCATTATAGGTAGAGGATAGGCAGTTGGCTTTGGAGCCCGTGGGAATTCTTCAGTGTCGGAGGCTCACCCTTAGGGGTCAAGACGTTGATCAGGTAAGGGTCCAATGGAATCCTAGTGATGAGGCATTAGTTACTTGGGAGGATGCGACATGCATGCATGAGCTTTATCCTTATCTATTTGCAGGCTTCCAGGAGTAAGCCTTATCCTAGGGGAGAGGATGTAGTGTCCCTCCAATTATGACACTCTGTTTTAGTTTAATTCAGTTTTTTAGATAGATGCTTTAGTTGATTATGGTACTATGTTGTTCATTTTCAGATATGACTCCGATATTATGTTGTTTTTATATTTCGTGGATGATACTTTTGACATCCTAATCATCTGGTTGTGTTTCTGTGATGATATTGAGATAGACATGTATGTGATATGGTTTACTTGCTTATGAGTTTTTATGTGGTTAGCATCTTGAAATGGTTGTTCATGATATATGATGCTCGTCAGTTTCAGTGAAGAAGATAGTGTAGCATTACTCATTCGTGAGTACCTTGATATGCTGTGATTCTTCTTCATGGTGTGTTTTCTAATATAAGTTTATATGTTTTAACAGTGATGTTTTATGCAGGTATAGGTACTGGGTATCGGCTCCACCTACTTGTTAGGTCTGAGCGTACCCTAATTCAATGAAATTATGTTGATTTGGAGGTAATGGCAGGTCCTTATTGAACCATCGTTCTTAATTGAACGAGTACCTATTTGTTACCCTTCCTTGTTGTCTAGTTCATTTATGTTGTGTCATTCTTGTTTGTATTGTTTGGTTGGGAATTCAGTATTTAAGTTCAATGATTATCTGTTAATATATTTATATTTGATTAAATGCTTATGGTTATGTTTGTGGTTTAATTTATTATTTTAAATTAAATAAGTTATTTACTTTAAAAGTGAAAGTTAATTTTGTAAAGTATTTAATTAAATATAATTGTTGACTTAGTTGTGCAAATGGGATTTACATGGAAAGCATATATTTTAAAAGATGTTGTTTTCAATATGTTATGGATTCTTGGATCTGGAGTTGAGAATTTGATATGTTGTTAAAAGGGTAAGTTAGAACTGATTGATCAATTTTGAATGCATAATTGACTATCAATTAAGCTTCATGATTGAAAGTTAATTAAATGCATTAAAATATTTTGGGGTTGCAATTTTTATACACGGCAATATTCTGGAAGAATTTTCATGGCAACAGTTTTTAGAATATTTTGCAAAAAAATTGTTTTGGAATTTTTTTTTTTTAGATTCTATTAGCAAGAATAATTGGGATTTGGATTGTCTTAGATTACTTCTTCAAGATTTGGTGAATTTAAGAAAAATTGGTAGAAGCTTCAGAATTTGTTCCCAGCCAGCCATCAAACTTTAAACAGGTTTTTCTTCTTTGGTTTTAAAATTCTTGTGCTGAATTTTGAGAATATGATGTTGAAATTTTTGTTGCTCTATAAAAGAATTATTTTGTTGAACTTGCATAAACAATAAAGAAAAAAATTAGAAGAATATTTGAAATTTTTAAACAGAAAGGAATAAAAACATATTCTGTAAATTATACTGTTCCAGATTAGAATTCATTTTAGTTTGGCTGTGAAATAATTCTGAATGTATGAAATTGAGAAATTAATAAATCAAGGAAAAATAGGGTTGGCTCACCTTAAGGTTGGAAGTCAATCCTATTCCTTTGAGATCACTTTTTCTAATGAAATCAAGCTAAAGGGGTGTTTGAATCCTAGGCCATTTCATCATTTCACATTGATTGAATTGATTCCCCCTTTTCCCACCATTCCAAGAGGGTAACTCCAAATTTTGGGATTTTTCCTAAACTTTATTATCTATTCCTCCTTAGTATGCTTCACCTTGAAGCTAATAATTGTAGCAAATGGTTGGGAACTTGTCTCCATATTTATATGTTCCATCTAAATAGGTCTAAGAAAATGAAAGAAAACTCACTGTCATCAAGCATATCTATTATGAGGCTTGGGGTGTTTGGCTTTCCAAAATCTACTAAAACATTAGATGAACTTGTAGAGTCATTGTTGTTATGGTTGTCTTGACGTGAATGTGGGAGAATGCATCTAAGCTAAAATAATCAATTTATGGGTATTAAGCTCCATGGCTTGATGCATTAGCTCCATGATATTTATATAATTTATAGTTATCCCCTATGCATTGGGGAGATCTATTCTTCCAAGAAATAATGGTGGAATAACTTGGCCATGATTTAGTTATGAAGGAGTTTCATATTTAGCTATAGAGGAGATATTGAAACCTACTAACTTGTATTTAAGGATGATGTTGACTTAAACCATTATTATTTATGGGTGTGAGCAACACTTGTTGGTTTGTCTACTTTTAATACACACTTAGATCTATGTTGAGCTTACAATTGAATTCCCATGGGTGCAATTTTCCAACTACAAGGGTAAGTATTACCGATATGGTTGGAATTTTATTTAATAATTATATATATGTGGATTTAGCCACGTTTACTAAATAACATGTTTTCAAATAATAACTAAATGAAGCAAATGGACTTTAATTCCTTATGAGTTTACATGGATTTAAAAATAATATTTGGATAGAGGCCATCTTATATTGATTCAATGTGTTATATGATCCCTTTCAAGTAATGTAACCAGATTAATTGGCTAGGGTATAAACCCTTGGACAATATTTTTAGATCCATCACTTGGTACTTCTAATGTCACGATGTTGAATTGAGATTGATATAGGAGCTAAATTCTTGGCATTGGAACTAGGGTTGAGTGAGGGTGATCACCAAATTTTAAAACCTGTTACTTGATTATAGATAACCTTATCGTTGCTCTTGTTGAAAAGAGTCAAGGAGTGTGCTCTATTGAAATAAGTATCGAGCCATATCATAGGGTCATTTAGCTTTCACTAGCAACATGCAAGTTATAGATTCCAAGAGCTACCTAATTTATAGGGTCATTTGACTTTCACCAATAGCATGCAAGTGATAGATGCTAGGAGCTACTTGATTTTATAGGGTTTATATAGGTTTTTAAAGTAGCATTCAAGTGATAGAAGACAAGATCTACCCATCTCAAGAATTTATTAGTTAGATTGGTGTATCAAAGGAACTATGTGTGCTTTCTATATGGTGTTTGGCTAAGGTAGGATTTTTTAGTTTGATTATTTATTTAATCTATGTGATTGATAGTATAGGTGCTAGCCTTCGCATGGTATAACCATAAGACATCTTGACTATGTACGTAATTATGGTTTGTTGACTTAGATGATTAATGGGTTATGGAAATCTTATCATTAGCCTTAGTTATTGTGAACATTATTATGCTTATGCCCTTTCTAGTGAGAATATCAAGTAGTATGGGATGCTTGATTATCATCATAGCTGGTAGTGGATTGGTAAGATGATAGGACCCACAATGTAGTATGGGATGCACCAACATTCTTTTTTGAGATGAGATCTATGCATAGGCTTCTATATTAGTGAGCGAAGTAGTGGGATGATGCATAGAAAAGGTTGCATCCAGTTTCATTCAGTCAATTGGTCTCTATGTGGACATGTAATGTATGTGTGGATCATTCACATTCGGTATATGTGATGTACACTTGAGCTAGTTTCTATTGTAAGTTTGTGATGCGCATATGAGCTAGTCATTGTTGTACATACATGATGGTTGTATGAACTAGTCATTGGTGTACGTGTGATGTATGCATGAGTTAGCTACCTTGTGTATAATTGATGCATGCTCAAGCCAATTGTTGTGTGTGCTTTAGATTTTGGAATAATATTTACCCTATGTGGTTGTGTATGTGTTTGTGCACTAATGATTGGTATGAAACCAACACTTGATCAAAATATGTTGTTATCATTCTACTGTAACGAGACTAATCTTGCAAGCTTATGCTTAATGAGTAGTCATGATTTAAAATTGAAATTCAAGAAGCCCAATGCCTCTAGAGTAATGAGGAAGGCAATAGTAATATCAAGCTACATGATTTTTTATTTATTTTTAGTCAAAAGATTTATTTGATATTCTCTTCTTCCTCCAATAAATTAAAAAATGAATCATCTATAAACTAATCATTAACTAACCAAATAATAGAATTAGATTAAAAAATGTCTCAACCAAGTTGTATGAAAATACATGAACCAAAGCCTTCCACTTGTAAGCCCATAAAGAACCATCCTCATATTTCGTTCCAACATTTATTCTAGATTGATTTATGGTAAGTTGTAAAGATTTCATTTGATTAAACTAGTCCTAAGTTTTCGATATGATTTCCATTGGAAAATGACATCCACGTACCATGTTTGAATATTTCGTTGATTACATAGTGTGAATCGAATGACAATTAGAAAGCACACGTCAAAAAGTAGCGGCCACGGTTAAAGTGGGCTCGTGGAATAATATTGACTTCCTTCGTTTTTAAGACTTTGAATTGACTACACCTTTCTTAATTTACAATTCGAATCCTAACGGAACTTCAACCCGAAACAAAACAACATTACATAAGAACAAGAACATTGTTAAAAAAGAGTACAACACATCATACACTAAAAATCAAAAGAAAATCGAAAATAATCAGACAAACATCCAGGACAATGCAAAGCTCATGTGACAAATAAGAGGCCTGACTTGACTTGTTGACTTCTCCGTTCCTTCTTTTTAAGAGCGCGTTCAATAAGAGAGCTTTGAATAAGAGCGTTGAATAACAGGTCTATATAACACTCATTTCTGAAACAATTTACACAAGTAGCCAAAGCTAAGAGCAGAGGAACCGTTTGAGTAGAGGCGGAGTTTTCTTATGGCTTGTTCAAGGTAAGTGTATATCGCTTGATGTTTTTATGTTCCTTTCTTGCTTTCTGCTTATTCTTTAGCAATGGTTAATTGGTTTACATAGTTTATGGTGTAAATCTATTAAGTTGATTTATTAACTTGAGTGGGTATTGTACAGGATGAGGAGATTCGATGGCAAAGTGGCAATAGTGACAGGTGGATCAAATGGTATAGGTGCAGCCACGGCAAGGAAGTTTGTGGGGGAAGGTGCTTATGTGTACATTGCTGACATCGATGAAGAGGCAGGGCTTCAAGTATGCCAAGAGCTCTATGGGAGTTCTTCTTTTGTGAAATGTGATGTGGCAATCGAGAGCCATGTGAAAGGGGTTGTAGATCGAGCAATGGAGGAGAAGGGACGTCTAGACATCATGGTCAACAACGCGGGTATGTTGCATGCTCATGGTAATTCCATCACTCAGGTTCCTTTGGACACTTGGGAAAGAGTGATGGCTGTGAATGTGACAGGGTCTATGTTAGGCATGAAGCACGCTGCGAGGGTCATGGTTCCACGCAACTCTGGTTCCATACTCTTCAACTGTAGTGTGTTGGGACTTATCAAGACAGATAATTGCTCTCATGGCTACATGGCTTCCAAGAATGCTCTGTTGGGGTTGATGAGGAGCGGTGCAGTGGAGTTGGCAAAGACAGGAATACGTGTTAATGCTGTGTCATCCTTTGGGATTGTGACAAAGATGATTGAGGAGTGGCTTGATGAGGTGTCTAATGGGCAATGTCCTAAAGAGGTCCTTGAGGATGAGATGCAGAGGAATGCTACCAATGGAAGGAAGCTTATTGTTGATGATGTGGCCAATGCGTTCTTGTTTCTAGCATCTGATGAGGCTTCTTACATCAATGGCCACAACCTTATAGTTGACGGAGGTTATTCTGTTCATGGGCGAGATATTGTGTCCTTCAAAGACCCACCTTGCAATTAGAGAGTTGTAACATTGCCAAATTAATGAGTTTCATTTTCAATAAAAAAAGGGCTGGAGTCATTTTCAAAAATTGCACTTTATTCTTAATAAAAAATTAAAAAATCAATACAATAATATTTTAATGATGTCTTACATTTGGTACAATTGAGTTAGAATCATCAATTTGATGTGGTATACTCAACTCTATGATTAGGAGTTAGGATCCTTCATATATTCTTATGTTGCAATGGTTAAAAATATGTATGTTATCACATGAATAGTGATCGTGTGATTTTTAAAAAAGTGAATTTATGGTTTTAAGGATTTTAGACATGGTAAATTGAATCCTAGGTACATTGGACATTATTGATTCAAATCATTTTATAACAACTCATAAAATGAAGGTTCTATGACATGTTTATTGTTCAACCTTCTTGGCTTCACAATGCTTTGACTTGATTAGAATGTTGTGAACTTGGTTTTGATTCCATTTTGAATAGTTACTCGCTGCATGGAAATAGATACGTGGCTACACTCTCTCCTTTCACCACACTAGAGCTTGTAGATGAAAAATCCCTCACAACAAAGGTAGAGCTTTCTGGCCTTGAACTACTTTCTCCATAACAAGAAAATAAAGCTTTTCACTCAGTTTTTCCAGAAGCTGTGTTTTTCAAAATATAGCTTCCTTACTCTGAAGTATGGATTGTAGATTGTGATAGGATGCATTGGAGTGTACTCAATTCCTGCAAAATGGATGGACCTCCCACCGGCCAAATCAACCGGCGTTGCCATTAGGGGCATGGTCACTTTTGGGTCAAGGTAATTGCTTTTTAAACTTCAGATGTTTTCAAAACATTCTAAATAGCACCCTTTTCAATTTGGATGCTCAAATGTAGCACCTTTTGATTTCTTCCTCTTTCCTATCTAGAATATAGCGTGAAATATTTCGAGCCAATTTTTTTCGTTTTTCAATTTACAAATTACAAAGCAGTGCACCCGTTAAGGTTAGAGGAGAAAACCAAAACATGCAAGAAAGCAACTCTAACCAGAATGGCGCCGATGATGGCGAGCATTGGTCAGAGGATCTAAATTGAACTGCTTATGCTGTAACTCTAACCAGAATGGCGCCGATGATGGCGAGCATTGGTCAGAGGGTCTTCTATTCTAAATGCAGAAAGAACTCAACGTCAAGTATGTGCTACCCAATCCAATGCGGAGTGAGGGGCGACCATATGACGGAGTGATTACAATAACACAACTTTGAAAGAGAAATGCTGAAGCTGAAAAAACACTCAACACCCAGAATGTGCTTGCTGACCCAAGATGGGAGAGTAGCTACCATAGGGCGGAGTTATAACTATCTTAACTAATACTGAAGATAAGAATGAGTATTACAAATCGAGACAAATCAATTTTAAGAACACTGGTCAGTACTACTGCCAGTTTACAAAGATTATTATTGCCTGCAATGTCAAGATATCAGATACTTATCAAATAGTACATTCAATAATGAATCAGCTACAATCCTTAAGTGATCACAGTGTCCAAACCACAAATCAGGAAAGCAGATTTCTGTATACTGTTTTTTGACAGATCTGCACTTAAAAAAGAGTAACCAGCAACTTACAAATTCAAGGTAATGTTCATAACTTACTCAATAATCATCCGATTAACACGAAACAGGATGCAAAATTCCCTAGCAATGATGGCGACTCAACAAAGACTCTAAAAACATATCAAACTATCCCTAATGATTAATGCACGAATTCCAAGAAGGCTGAAAGGTACGGCCCAGCTGAAGAATTCGACTTGGCATTAAAAATTAAATACAACACATTAAAATCTGAGATTTGAGACAAACATTCGCCTCCCCTAAACACAACTATAAATGCAATACCCAAAACTACTATTTTTGTATTTTTTGATAGATGAATAAAAACATGAAACTGCTGTCTACAACAATGCAAAATGCTGAAACACTAATATGCCAATCTGATTTAACTATGCAATGAGCTGAGAACAAAACACAAACTAAATGCAACTCACAGTACAATGATTCACCACTAGATGTTGTCTTGCAAACACGAAGTGATGCCCAAGCTAGGAGGCCTTCATTCCTCGAAGCAGTCCCAGAGCCAATCCAGCAGCATAACAGTATAGTCGTCCAAAGATGCCAAATGATGAACCAAGTCTTCCTTATATAATTTCCTGCTGACTTCATGAAACCCTAATCCCTTCTTCAAGTCAAAACCCTAATCTTCTTTAAGGAATGGCGTCCTTTTCTTTCAAATTCAATATTGACCATTTTAATTAAATTCGATATTTTAATCATGGCGTCCACTTTAGAGCTTGGTTTTGACTTTAGAAAAATAAGAAATAATCCTTTATGAAGGCGCCACCCTCAAGACCACTTTTTTAAAACAACTTGAAGTCATCAGACTAGGCCAAGGGGGTCAACGTTATAATATAATATTAAAACGTGACTTTAATTAATTAATACAACTTATCTCTCCAAATGCGCCCCGAAGCCATCAATGAGCAAGCCAACTGATCAAACTGACATAGGAAGTCAACCATGCTGGACCCGACTGTTGAACTGCCAAAAATAGAATTTACTAAAAATAGTAAATTCCGGAAAATGCTCTGAATGCCGAGATGAACATACCCCTGCGAAGCTCTCTGAAAACCCAGAAAGAATCCGCCATTGAATCCATCATCTCTGAGCAATGACCTCCTCAAAAATAGGAAACCCTAATTTATCTTCCGACTAGCCTTCGGGTTCCCAAAGAAAAGGCCAATGGTTACTGGAAAGATCAGGTTTGAGAAGGGGACATTACATAGCGTGTTTTTGGCACTGACTAAATGGGTACAGATTAATTTCTCCGCATCACACAGTACAAACAGTGGACTGTCCACCATCTTATAAAACTGATTATTTTTTAGGAATACTAGGACTAGGATTAGCAAGCTAATCTGCTGCAGTACCAGTGAGAGCTTGGCTGCCCTTGAATTGGACATGGAAGGACAAGCTCAAGACTACGGGGAATCCTCCTCAACTGAAACATCCTCAGAAGACAATGATTCTTGAACCAAGCAACTCAGGCAAAAATGATGATTTACAAGAGGGGAGCTAGCTTATGTGAGCCTTCTTTTTGTTGATAAGTCATTCCCATGGTGAATTCATGTTCCTTGGTCCTTTTTTAGAAAGATATTTGGTAAAGAAAATGATGATTTACAAGACCAACAAGAGGACAGAGTTAGGAAGTGTCCTAAGTATAAACACCTAAGTTATTTTTCCCCTGTGATCAACCTTACGTTGGTGCACAAGTGCCTGCATACGTACAGTGCAGGAACACAACACCCAGTAGAAGTGCCCAATGTTTGCACATGCTTTTGCAAGAGTACAACAGTATGCAGGAGTATGCAGGGGGCAAACCATCAAAACTTGACTATGCTGTAAAAATTTAAATAGAAACATTAAACTTGAAATTTGGAACTTGAATAATAACTTCATAATGGAACTTAGGTACAATTGAAATCAAGCACATCTTATTTCATTTTTCCCTTACAAGTTTGGTTTTTTCCTATTAAATATAGAGTGTTTCTAAAAAAATTTCCATAGAAAGGTGTTCGGGACTACAGAAAGCAATAGCCCATTTGAGACCTCGATCAGTAAAGAGAGCTTTTGCAGTTGTGTCTAAATATTCTATGGGGGCTGCTTTTATTGTGCTATTTGTCTCATATCGTATATCCTTCTTGATGAATGTCATCCTAAAGTAGCAAAAGAGTACTTGCAAAAAAACTGCTTTCAACTTCAAAATATCTGAAACCATATGCCAAGTTCCAACTACAACTATTCAGTAGTGTACTTTCAAACATCAAATTGGAAGCTCGAGCTCCTTCCTTTGTATGGTGTGTCTCTCCATTCACTACTACTTGCAGAAACATAAAAACTTGCTTGATTATTATTGTACATTGTTTTTTCAATTTTTGAAGTTTCTTTGCCTACTTTGCTAATTAGAGTATATTCTGCATTCTCAAAGATCTTATGAAAGGATAGTGAATTCTGATGTTGAATTTTTTCCATCTTATATAAGCTTCAATAGTTTGTGGCATTATTTTAAGGATTGGATTGTCTGTGGTGGCAGTGTAGCTTTGATATTCAAATGAAAATGACTTAATTGTTGAGTAATTTCAAACTTACCGAGTTCATCAGGAGCACAAGACAGAATGGCTCTTTCCTTTTCTATTTTTGGGGAATTTTATGTTGTGGAGTAACTTCTTTCTTACCCTAAATTTATACGGTTATTAAAATACTAATAAGGCATTTTTCTGTTTAGCATTTTCAATCTTCTGGGGTTTTTGTTAATCTCTTATCTTGTAATGTTATCATATTATATTTGTTCAGTTCTTAAGACAAAATTCATAGTACAATTTTGAGGGTTCATAAGTATAAACTTGAGGTCTTAATTCCTTTATACTCCATTTATGGGAGGATCATATTGTGATCCACAATCTTTGCCTCAACTTTAGTTTTATTTTCTCCCATTCTGTAGACATTAAAGATTATCTGTAGTATTTTGATCGTTGTGCTGTATTCTATTTGTTCCAACCTTAATTGACAATAATTCCATTATTTGCATAAAAGACATGTTTTTCTCCCTTTTCTGTATTAAGATAAAGAGATTTAAGATGTATTGGCCATGGTCTGTTACAGTGTGGTACTATGTGAAAATTGCATACAAACAATTTTTCTTTTTTGGAATGTGGTTGGCATGCAGGCTTATGCAGACATCATCCAACATCATTTTAACAGCATTATGTTATATTTGTTGTTGTTATACTTCTGTCCATTAACTTGTAGAAATTTGGCACACACTCTGTACACAGAATCATTGTGTACAGAAATTTGTAAGATATTTGTAATCTGTTTCAATTCAAAGCACAGTTTGAATAGCAACTTTCTTACGTCATAATAAGGTACCATGTACTAAATCACCTTCCTTATTTATACTGCAACTTTTTGCATAGATGCTCTATCATGACCTTCCAATTTCATTTACTTTCAAGTCTCCAAGGTTGCAGAAATGCAACCTATACATAACTAGAAATTTAATAGTAATCAAGACTTAAGTTAAAAGCCATATTTTATGCACTTTATGTAGTCATGACATTTCAAGGACCACATCTTGATGAAGAATTTTGGCAAACCAGTATTCTTTCGTGCATGCTCAATCATGACCTTCCAGTTGCATTTTACTTTTAATTCGTTTCAATTTCAAGCATGGAAATCTTCCATTGTCAAAATACTGGTTTGGCCCAAAAACAAAATAACATTCCAAGTGGTAAATATTCTCCACTACTGTATATTCTCCATTGCTAATCATTCAGATCTAATGGTTGAATGTTGAAATTGCTAGATTATTATTGTGCATTCTTCCACAGTGTATAAAAAGATAGTGAACCTGCGATGTTGAATTCCTGTCATTTTATTTAACCTCCAACAATTTCTGTTAGATCTGATGGTTGAATGTTCAAATTGCTAGATTATTATGATGCGTGGGGATCCAAAAACTGTTGTCTCCATTGTCTAAAGCATGAACCACAAAATAAACTGCAGTCTCCAATACAGAAATTTGTAATCTATTTCATATATTTCTACAAAGGATCATTGTGTACAAAAGTTTGTAATGTAATTCTAATTTGTTTCAATTTCAAGCATGGAAATCCTCCATTCTCAATTTGTAATTTGTACAAATATTTGTATTCTGTACAAAAATTTGTAATTTATACACATATTTGTAATTTGTACAGATATTTGTACTGTGGAATTTCAACAAAATTTTTAAGGGGATGTTTCATATGCCTGAATTGATTACAAAAGAAGATTGCAAATTTTGATGTGCAAGCGATGACAAAACTGCAGAAATTGATTCCCCAATCATAGTGCGTACACCTACAATCTGTTTGTGTTTAGCACAACAATTGTTGGGATCTTATGGTATATATGTGAATTGGTTTCCATATGATTCAATCAAACTATATAAAACTATCAGCACATTCCTTGCAGCTCCCCCGGCTGCAAGTGCTAGTTTAGCCAATAGGCTATATTATGTGTGAGCTTTCAGCCGGGAAGTTGTCTCACGCTGCGAAATTGTCTCACGTCGGGAATTTGTCTCATGCCAGAAAAGATACCCAAAAACAAGACGCACACCGACGGAGCACCGACCCTTTAGTTTGTTTCGGATTGAAGCAGCACCAACCCCTTGTCACGTGGTTGCATCTGCCCGGTATGTGCATTCATCTCCATTGTCCACAATCTACCATTTCAAAACAATTCCAAAACCCTAAATTGGTCGAGGAAACCCTAAATGCTTCTCTATACCCTTTTTTCTACAATGTCTTGCTTTCAATTTTGTTTGTATATTTTTTCATACTAGATTGCCTGGTATGGAGCAAAGCTCATGCGATGAGGAGATAATTTTTCCACTACAATGCCATAACCATCACTTACTTCGATGCTCTGCTTCCCCAACCGCAGCGAGAAGCCATGTGTGGGCTCTGGGGTTTCAAGTGCAACTGCAAACGTTGTGCTCTAGAGAAGTCTCTCAACACTACTCTAGAGAGCTTGAATGCACTGTTTGAAGCTTTGCACCACGACACACTAGAGGGAACCTATGCGGCTAAGTCTGTAGGAGAAGACTTTACCATGGAGCTTCTTGATCATTGGTGGCTCTTTCAGTTAATTTTGGCTAAAAATATCCTAGAATGGTGAACAGATATAAGAATTTAAGGCTTGTAATTTTGTTTGTTAAGCAATACCAAGTACCTCTTTAGGCTTGTAATTTTGTTTGTTATATTAGCTCAAATTAGAAGGCTGTCACACCAACTTCAAGAGTTTTACAATACACATAACAACAGGCAGGATGCATATCAAGTGAAAATAAGCAATGCTATATATGTGAGCTGCTACAAAGATCTTTACAAAAACCACTGCTTAGATAACTAATATGCCCATTTTATCTTATGTATTATGCTACTTCAGTGATACATAATATTATGTTTCTGGATATATAGACTGAATTCAACTTCATTTGATGTTTGGAATATTTAGTAGATG
>VDFB02000017.1:372484357-372496348 GCA_007258455.2 Sequoia sempervirens | reverse complement strand
ATGATCAAAACAGTGGTGATCAAAGAGGTAGATGACAAGCGAGATATGGACAAGGATCTGGAAGAGGTGGTTTCAAAGGAACATGTTTCCAGTGTGGTGAAGAAGGGTATCGAGCCTATGAATGTCCACAACACCAAGGAAGGGCAGACAAAAGGCCAGAAGGTCATGGAAGGGTTTCACATGTAAATGAGGAGGCCCAATCTAAACATTTCGATGATGCTGAAAAGGGAGAAGCCCTAGCGATTAGGAGAGGCCTGGTGACTAAGGAAAAGGAACCAGAACAAAGGAAGAATCTATTTTGCACAAGGTGCAAGTGTGAAGGAAAATGTTGTGATGTCATTATTGATGGTGGGAGCACTAATAATCTGATATCAGAGGAGATGGTCACAAAGTTGAAGCTGAAGAGGGAAAGGCACCCGCATCCGTATCGGATTGCCTAGTTGCAGAAAGACCACAAAGTTTTGGTCAATGTGCAGTGCCTAGTAAAGTTCAAGATCGGGAGCTACCATGATGAGGTACTCTATGATATCATCCCCATGGATGCATGTCACATGTTGTTGGGGAGGTCGTGGTAGTTTGATAGGTGAGCTATACATGATGGGCATGCAAACACTTATTTCTTGACAAAGGATGGGGTTTTTCACAAGTTGAAACCCCTAAAGGAGACCGAAGAAAAGGTATATAGTAGTGCTAGAATTTGTTATGTAGATGGAAGAAAAATTTTAGAAGGTATGAAGCATGAGCATATGTGTTATGCATTGATTTCTAGAGTGAGTAAGGAGGGTAGTGAGAAGGTTCCAGAAGAAGTGTATAGGATGTTGGATGAGTTTCAAGATATTGTTTATGATAATGTACCTAAGGGTTTACCACCAATAAGGAAGATCAGTCATCAGATTGACTTGATTCCTAGAGCTAGTTTGCCAAATAAGGAAGCTCATAGAATGACTCCAGCAGAAAATGAGGAATTGAATAGACAAGTTCAAGAGTTGTTGAGAAAGGGTTTGATACGGGAGAGTTTGAGTCCATGTGCAGTACCTGTAGTACTAGCACCAAAGAAGGATGGGGAGTGGAGGATGTGTATAGATTCTCGAGCCATAAACAAGATAACAATCAAGTATAGATTTCCCTTGCCAAGAATGGATGACCTGATGGACTATTTGAGTGGAGCTCAGTACTTCACAAAGATTGATTTGAAGAGTGGATATCACCAGACCCAGATTTGAGAGGGAGATGAATGGAAGACTGCCTTCAAGACCAAAGAGGGCTTGTACGAGTGGTTATTCATGCCTTTTGGGCTAAAAAATGCACCGAGCACATTCATGCAGCTCATGAATGAGGTACTAAAAGAATTTCTAGGAAGTTTTGTTATTGTGTATTTAGATGATATTTTTATTTTTAGTAAGACATTGGATGAACATCTAATGCATATTCAGAGAGCCTTTGAGAAGTTAAGAGAAGAGAAACTATTGATTAATTTGAAGAAGTGCAGTTTTGTGAAGAGGGAGTTAGTGTACTTGGGGTTTGTTGTCTCATCAGAAGGTCTCAAGATGGACCCAGAAAAGGTGAAGGCTATTCTGGAATGGCCTACCCAAAGAACTGCTACCGAGGTGAGATCTTTCCATAGTTTGGCTAATTTTTATAGAAAGTTCATTAGAAACTTCAATAGTGCATTTCCAGAACCCCCATCAAAAACAAATGAGAGGGATATAAAAAGAATCAAGGGAGCAAGGAGCTTAATAAAAAAGTCTTTGAACCGCTGGAAGGTATGCGATGAGCAACCGCTCTAGCCCTACCCATATTTCCAAACAAGGTGTTTCGTGGATTAGATGTTAGTGGCTGTGCCATCGAGCAAAGGTTGAGCCAAGAAGGGAAGCCCATTGCCTATTCTGAAAATTCTAAATGATGCCAAGAGAAATTATTCTCAGATATGATCGTGAATTTTGCAATAGTTCAAGCATTAAAGAAAATGGAGACATTATTTGTTGCCAAAGGAATTTATTCTATATACTAATCATCAGGCCTTGCAGTACCTAAATAGTTAGGGAAAATTAAATCAAAGGCATATGAAATGAGTACAATTTTTGCAGAGTTATACCTTTGTTTTGAAACATAGGAGTGGGAAGTCAAATAGGGTTGTAGATGCCTTAAGTAGGAGGCATACATTGATGACAAAGATGCAGATTGAAGTGGTTGGGTTTAATGAACTTAAGACACTATACGCAGAAGATCCTAATTTTGCAGAGGCTTGGAAAGCTTGCAAGGAACCTGTTACAGTGGACAAGACAAGGTGGCTGGATTTCATAATCTAGGATGGCATGTTATTTAAGGAAAGTCAATTGTGTATCCTGAGGAGTTCCATGAGGGAGAACCTGATAAATGAGAAGTATAGTGGAGGAATGGCAGGACATTTTGGTCAGGATAAGACCATTGGCAGGACATTTTGGTCGGGATAAGACCATTACCATTATCAGTGAGCATTATTATTGGCCTCAGTTGTCACATGATGTGAAGAAGTTTGTACAAAGCTGCAAGGTATGTCAGATGGCTAAAGGAGTGAGCCAGAATATAGGCTTATATCAGCCCTTACCTGTACCAGAGAGGCCATGGGAGGATGTAAGTATGAACTTTGTTCTTGGTTTTACAAGGACACAACGAGGGAATGATTCAGTCTTTGTGGTGGTTGATAGGTTTTCGAAGATGGCACATTTCATTCCATGTCAAAAGACTCATGATGCAGTCCACATTGCTAACTTTTTCTTCAAAGAGGTGGTGAGGCTACATGGTCTGCCAAAGAGTATTGTTTCAGATCATGACACAAAATTTGTGGGGTACTTTTGGAGGACCTTGTTGAAGAAGCTGAAGATAGAGTTGAAGTTCAGTTCTGCACACCATCCACAAACAGATGGGAAAATAGAGGTTGTTAACAGGAGTCTGGGTAACCTACTGAGATGTTTGGTAGGAGATAAACCCAAGGGATGGGACTTGATCTTACCCCAGGCAGAATTTTCTTACAACAATTTTTTCAACAGAAGCATTGGTAGATCACTATTCTAGATTGTGTATGGAGGTAGCCCTAGAACAACTCCAGAATTGAGGAAGATGAACCAAGAGAATAAAATAAGTGCTGAAGCTGAAGACTTTGCAGAACACATCAAGGATATACATGAGAAGGTAAGAGAACATATTAACAAGATGAATATGCAGTATAAGGCTAATGCAGATTAGAAGAGGAGGTATAAGGAGTTTCAGATTAGTGATGAAGTGATGGTCCACTTGAGGAAAGAAAGGTTTCTTGTGGGAACCTATAATAAATTGAAGACGAAGAAATTCAATTCCTATAAGATTTTGAAGAAGCATGATTCAGGGAATGCATATGAGGTAGAGTTGCCTGATGGAATCAACATTTCCCCTGTGTTCAACATTTCAGATTTGACAGAATATCATGAAGGAGGAATGAAGGAAACACTAGCAACATAGCAGTATGGCATTCTAGCACCTACTTCAGAAAGGGAGGATATTGAAGCAATCTTGGATAGTCGTGTGGGACGGAGTACTAGAAACAGGCAGTATGAAGAATATCTGGTGAAATGGAAAGGAAGGCCTATTGAAGATTCATCCTAGTTGCCTAAGGTAGAGGTTGACTATTTGGGTTTTCCTCCACCATCTAAGACGTGACAAGGTCACTTCTCAAATTACCCTGGGTGTCTGATGCAAGAGCATCCAGTGGTGTAAGGGCAATCTTGCATCACCCAAAAATAGTTAAATTTCAAATTTCTCTATTTTTTTTTTACATTTTTGGATACCCTTTTCATCATAATTGAAATTCCCAATTTACAGTTTTTATTTTCTATTCCTGGGTTGAAAGATATTGCAGTTTTAGTTTCCCAAATTTGCACCTGAAAATCTTTTGAGTTAGATTTGAGGCACTTAGAGTTCCTAGATCGGCCCCAAAACTTGCCAAAATTGGCATAGAAAATTTTGAGCACATTATTGACTTCGAGACCTTTCCAATAGTTCAAACGGTTTGTGAATCGGAGTCCCGAATCAAAAGTTATGGCCCCTAGTTGGCGACTTCTAGAAGATACAATTGCAAATGTTCTTTTGAAATTTGAACTTCAAGTTGTAATTTTTCAGCGCCAAACTGCCCAAACTCAAATTTGAATGTTGTTTTGGCTCCAAAAGAAAGAGGAGCTCTATTTATGGGCGGGTTTCTAATTTTTGGGTAACTTTTTGGGGACAAGCTCGCATATTATGAAAGGGTTATTCTGTAGCTTTCTGTAACTTGCATGTGTTGTAGAACTTGGGGATTTGAGATCCTCTGCATGTAAGAAGCTCCATTTTCCAATAATAAAATTATTCTCTTGTTTGTGGGTTATTTTCTGTCTCAGTTTGTGCTCTCATCAGAGACCTAAGAGAGGGAGAGGGGGTAGGTTGGAGAGACTTGAGAGAGAGAGAGGGAGGGAGTGGAAGAGAGATAGAGGGATGGGGGGTTAAGGGTAGAGGGTAGATGGTTTAAGGGTTTAAGGTTTAAGGGTTAAGGGTTTAGGGTTTCGAGTTAAGGGTAAAGGCAAGAGAGATAGAGGGAGTGAGTGAGTGAGAGAGAGACCTAAGAGAGGGAGAGGGGGTAGGAGGGAGAGACTTGCGATAGAGTGACTGAGTGAGTGAGTGAGAGAGAGACCTGAGAGAGGGAGTAGTGCTAGGAGGGTGAGACTTGATAGAGAGAGAGGGAAGGAGTGGGAGAGAGATAGAGGGAGACAGGGTTAAGGGTAGAGGGTAGAGGGTTTAGGGTTAAAGAGTTAAGGGCTTAGGGTTTAGGGTTTAAGGGTAGAGGGGGTAGGAGGGAGAGAATTGAGAGAGAGATGGGGTAGATGGTAGAGGGTTTAATGGTTTGGGGTTTAAGGGTTAAGGGTTTACGGTTATGGGTAGAGGGGAGAGAGATAGAGGGATTCAGTGAGAGAGAGAGGGAGGGAGTGGGAAAGAGATAGAGAGTAGAGGGTTAAGGGTAGAGGGTAGAAGGTAGAGGGTTAAGGGTAGAGGGGAGGGAGATAAGAGTGAGTGAGAGAGAGAGAGAGACCTCGAGAGAGGGAGAGAGGGGTAGGAGGGTGAGACTCTGAGGGAGAGAGGGCAGAGGGAGCGGAGTGGGAGAGAGGGGTAGAGGGTTAAACATAGAGGGTAGAGGGTAGAGGGTTTAAGTGTTCAAAGTTTAAGGGTTAAGGGTTTAAGGTTTAGGGTTTAGGGTAGAGGGGAGAGAGATAGAGGGAGTGAAAGAGAGAGAGAGAAACCTAAGAGAGGGAGAGGGGTAGGAGGGAGAGACTTGAGAGAGAGAGAGGGTAGAGGGTTTAATGGTTTGGGTTTTAAGGGTTAAGGGTTAATGGTTATGGGTAGTGATGGAACTGATGGAGCTTCAAATTTTTATCCTTCCTTATGTCTCTAGTCATCCATGGTGTTTGGGAAAAGCCTAAAGTTAGGGTTTTACCTTTTTCTTCTTGTAAAACCCTAGTATTATCTTACGCCTTAGGAAGGACCTATTCAGCCATTACTTTTTCAAAGGTTTTAAAACATCTTAAGTCTCATCGCTTTGTCTAGTTCTGACCCCCTTTTGTTTTATCATTTTATTTCTTTCACTTGACTTTATTTCTCCTAAGTCTTGGATGGTCTCATGCTCTATCGTTTGAGTGAAAACTTATGTCATTGTTTGTTGTTGGCTAGTAATGTCCCCTTATTCCTTTAGTAATTTTTTTTATTTTGCAGAGGGACAAGTTTGCATGACCATTAATCAATCATCATTTGATCTCAGTCGTTCCTCGCCATCCTGCAATGACCCCACCACACTATCTTGGTTGATTGTGATATCACGGGTGGGAACCAAGTGTCTCATTTGGTGAAGCCGAAGGAATGATGGAAATACTTTGGTATACTAATCCAACTTTAATACATTATGTAGCGGGTTACTAAAGCATTTGTCAGATGCACATGTTTCAAATCAATGGAGGTGTTGTGATCTCGGTAGGGAAGATGCTCGATGGTTAATGACAAAGCTAGCAACTGTGTTAGATGAAGTAGATTGTCGATGGTTGAAGATCAATGGTTTCTCACCATCGCGTGATCAGAAGTTGTGAGGTCTTTATCAATCGTGATATCACGGGAAAGTGCCACATGGATTTTGTTGGCAGTTTATAGTATGGTGGGCCCCTTGTTTCCACGATGGAGATTATGTTAGCTTTATTTGAAAGTAGTCATTTGATGATCTGACTAAGGTGAAGTATTGACGGCTAATATTTGAACCTACATCAAATACAAATGGATCTATTCATGTAGTGCGCAAGTGAGATTTAATGGCAGACATGACATCTACTACCCTGGTTTGATCAAAATAAAGAAACTATTCTTCTACTTTTGGTATCAAAAAGCATTCAAGACATCTTTGTAGAGTAGTCGCAGAGCCGAGGATGAAGTCACAAGCTGTTACAACAAGGATTTGGGTTTACGCAAGTGCAAAGCCATGAGTTCTATTTTTGTATCTCCTAGTTATTCAAAATTCGAATTTGGGGGAAATTTGTTGTGTGCTTGTCATAGGACTTATTGATAATTGTTTTAGGGCTATAGGTTAACTGAATTGTGGGAAATTGCAAAGTTTTTTTCTGTAATTTCATATTTTGTTTAGCCCTAGTCTATCTAAGGTTTGAGATAGCAAGGAAGCCCTAGTTTACTCAAGATGGCACTGACAAAGTAGCACTCTAGCCAGATTTATTATTTAAGTAGAAACCTATATGATGACTTCTTGGATCAATTTCTCTTGTCAACAAATGATAGGAAGAAGGGATTGGTTTTGATGCAAGGAAAAACCCTAGGGGAGGAACTCATGTATAATTTTTCCAACATAGTCAATGGTAGGGTTCCTCTTACAGGTTTGGAGATGTTTAGATTATGGTTTGGATAGAGGAATTTTCCTCACCCCTTTTTGAATGGTTGGATGTATGATATGGGGAAGCTGGTGATACCAAATGTGTTCCCTAATGTAGACTTGCTTAGGGTAGTGGCTGCACAATATGACCCTGTCACACGGGTAATCAGAGATAATGATGGAAGGGTTCTATTAAGCATTAACAGAGAAGAATTCTGATAGGTTTTTGATTTAAGTGAGCCTAGTATGTACTTGATTCCTATCAATCTTCCTATGGTAAGTTGAAATCACTCTTCAGAGCTAAGCTTCTCCCACCTCATTTGGCTAAGGCAGGAGGTTTGAGATTCTATATTAGCCCTAGTGACTAGGAACCTTTCAAATTGAATTGCTTTGCAAATCATTTCTTGGCCACTTTTTACTCACTGTGTGAGATTTTGGGTTTCAATCCTAACACAGTGATTCCTATCACTTACATGTTCATGGGGGTGCAAATACAACACCCTAACTTCTCTATGACTTATGATTTTGCTTCTTTGTTGGCTGAAAGGATACATGAAGGGTTGTTAAAGTTGCAGAAAAATGATACAAGCACCCAATTCTTCTAGTATTTTATGTTAATGTATATGCTCTTGTACAAGAATGTTGATTCATTCTCTGAGAAGATGGAATTAAGGTAATTGGTTGATGGAGAAATATTTCCAGTACAGATGTGGACTGCAAATTTATCATGTAACAAGGAAAACACTAGTTATGTGCATTTTGACAATTTTTTTGCTTCTAGATTGAGAGCTAGGCTGATGGTAAATGTACCCAAAATTCCAGAGGGACTGCATGATTTCCTCAGACCAAAAGGGAGGAGGCCATAATTGAAGGTTTTCCATAACTGGGGTGACATTATTCCATACCTAGTTAGCACTGTCTTGAGGGTGTACAGTTTTCAAGGGACCCCTCATATATTGCCATACAATGTGCCAACAAGGGTGGTATTTACAAAGGTTATGTGGAAAATTGGTTGTATCCATGAGGACAACCTTAATGGGAAGGGTAAATGAACATTTTTCTCGGATTATATAGTGGTGTTGGATTTTGTCTTTTTGAAAGGAGGTTGGGTGCACTTTGGGAAATTCTTTGAAAACTATCATTTGAGGTGTGTTCCTAAGTGGTAGCATGATCCTGAGGGTTTCTTTTCCCTTTTTAGACAAAGGATAAAAGATGGTAAGTTTGTGCATGAGTTAAACTTTCCTGAGGACTTGATTAGAAATGAATTTGACCTAAGCAAGCAGGAGTTGAACAAGAAGTGGATAGCTTATGATAAGCTATTGGCTATTGTGCACAAAAAGGATCCAAATTATGATCCATTGTTGGAATTCAATCCATCCCATAAGAAAATTTACTTTTTGATGGAGAACTTCAAAGAAATCATGGGAACTTTGAGGACTAAGAAGATAAACTTGGAGTTGAGTCTAGGTATACAGGAGCAAGGTGCCAGGATAATTGAAATGAGGCCAACATACCAACCTACAAGAAAGAGGCCTATTTACAGGAGGAAAATAGATGGTAGTAGTGATGAGGAAGAAGAGGAAAGAAAAGGGAAACAAATAATGAAATTTCCTACACAACCAGTTCCAAAATTTAGAATGCATGGGGCAATTAAGATCATTGATTTGGAATCATCACTTGAGGATAGTCCCTCACCACCACCATCTGAGCCAAGCCCTAAGAGGAAAAAGAATGATCAACCACATGAGTATTTGGTGGATGAAATTGTTGTCACTGATCAGGACATGCAGATTGGTATGCCTTCCCCTCCTAGGCCAGTTGAGTTGGTTCTATCTGATTTGGATATGAAAGGTAAATGTGTGCAAGATGCAAGAATGGAGACATGTAAGGAGTTTCTATATGATAATGCATTTGTAAAAAATCTTGTCTTCTTGCAATTGGTATGGAGAATTAAATTGGAAGAATACCAGGATAAGTGTAAGAAGAGAAGATAATTAAAGACCTAACAGGTCAGACCAAGAGAATGATGATGAAGTGAAAACTGAATTAATGGATGAATTCAAGAACATCACTCCTGAGGAAGGGAGAAAGTTGGTAAGTTAGGTTGGTGTTTTGATTTTTCTTGAATGGGACATTGTAGATGCCATAGCTTTTAATGCTATTCTGAAGTCCAAGCATCGCTTGCAAGATTATGAAGAAGAGGTCAAGGAAACATTACAAGATTATGCTTTCAGTGAAGAATATGAGACCTTGGCAATTTGGGCATTGGCCCCTCAAGGGAGAAAGCCAAATGTTACTGATATTAGCCCAAATTTAAGAGGAGGGTTAATAATAAAGAGGGCTTCAGAGATCTCAACCACTGAGGCCACTAATTTGACTGTAAATGTGGCCAAATTGGCTCAAAAGACTATTGAAAGAGAGGAGGATAAAAAAATAAGCCTAATGGAGAAATATAATCTCCTAATTGAGGAATATAGCAAGATGCAGCAAAGGAATGTTGAGCTGTAGAATGAGGTGAATAGGTTAAGGTACAAACAGATTGGGGAGACATCAAGTGCTCCAGGGATCAGTACATTGCCTTCCACATCAGGTTCAGTTCCTCCTACTTCTCCTATTGTTTCCACACCAGGGTCTCCCAATCAAACTCCTTCCCTCAACCCTTCTTTGGAACAAATTGATGAAGAAATGGAATACTCTATTGATCCTTCGAAGAAGCCACTAATGCATAAAATTGAAGAATTATAGGCATCTTTGAAGGTGAGTGAGGAAGGAGCCCTTCTAAAACAAAAGGAGGTTGTTACTGCTATATTAAGGCACCTAAATGAGAAGGTGGATAATATATTTTCATCTATATATTCTTTATATTATTTATTATTAGATGCAATAAAGAATATTGATAGGGATCAGGAAATAGTGATACCATTAATTCAAAATTGGATCCCTAGGGCCAATGATTTAGACATAATGTATAAGGCCTCAAGGTTTGATATAAATAATAGACCCCAATCATTAAGGCCTACTCAGGTGCTAGTTAAATCATTGCAAGGTTTTCAGACCTTACCAGATGACTTGAGTAGGAAGATCAAGGAGTTGGTGAAGAATTTTGATGATTGGGGCAACACATTGTTACCTGACATAATTCATGAGTAGGGGAATATTAGGTCACTCCAAGAGTGGAAAGATTAGGCAAATGAGGTCATCAATGATCAAATTAAATTAATTTGTGATGACTCAAATTATGATTTATTGGTGACCTGTATGGACAAAATCATTAGCACCAACTCGTTCTTAGATTCTTTTGAAAGGGAAGAAAATTAGGTAGCAGTTAAATACACACCTTATAATGTCAAGGTGCATGAGTTAATTAATTTTGATTGGCCAACTGATGAAGAATACTAGAAATGGGTAAATAAATATTTAACTGAGGAAGAGTAAAAGGAGTGGGCTGCTAACGGTTGGCAAATCAGTTGTTGCAGTTACAACAGATTCCAGTTTTTTTTTCATGGTAGTTTGGGCATGGGATTCTTGAGGTTTTTTGCTGCTGCATCAACCATTCTCAGTGGGCACTATGAACAAGAAGATTCTCCAAGGTGATTTATGTTGTAAATATTTTTGGAATATCACCAAGTGTTTTAATTGGTTAGTGACACGTGTACTTTCTGGCCCAATGCTTGTTTTCTCCTTCATTTTATATAAGAAGGATTTCAAGGCTAGAAGTACGGGTTAGCAAGTTAGATATTTTTTGGTTGAGTCTAGGTAGAGTTGCAGAGAAAAATTGTAAAGTTCGATGGTTTTAAGGAAAATGTAGTTTAGGTTTTGAGTCATTTTGTAGTAGGTTTTGAATTCATGAGGATTTGGTGTTTTATGATAATACTTGCATTTGAATTGAAATGATTAATTCAAACTCATGTCTCTCCATTGTACATGCATATCTTAATTTTGAATAAGATAATCAAGGGTTGTCTCATTCATCTCACTATTGTGGTGTGTATGATTTCTATTTTGGCTTTAATTCAAGGAATTAATTAAAATGCTTGAATGGGATTGTAGGTGGATATGTTCTATATAAGGATTTGATAAGTAGTATTGGGTTAGAATACATGTTGATGAAATTGTAAAGCAATGTTCTCAAGGATCTTATATGCTATGTGTTAAATCTGTCATAAACCCTTAGATGTATATGAATTTGACTTCCCCAATGGATACATGGCATTGATCTAAGTTGTACTAATCTGTATGGTTCAGTATTTGTTTGTTTTTACCTAGATCTTGCTACAAATTGAAAATCAATGACTATTTTATACTATGGAATGTGTTGTAGTTATCTCATGCTCCAAATAGTTGATATTACTAATGAACAACCAATTCTATTCAGTATTATCCTATTATGTTGAGCTATTAAATGAGATTATCTGTTGTTAATGTTGTTTATGATAATGGTGCAGAGGTTGTAAATGCATTAAGGGATCACCCTCCTGGGTCTTGCAGAGCCCAAAGTGTAGGAGGTCTTTTTATAATCCTCGTTAGTTGGTCCAGGTCCTTCGAGCTTCCCTTGATTGGAATTGGAAATTCCATAGGTAGATTAGAAGACCAACCAGGTTACAATAAAAACAACCAATAGGAACTTCAAAGTTTTGTTCTTTGTGTTTTATTTTATCCTGCCTTGTGTCTCTAGTCATCTATGGTGTTTGGGAAAAGCCTAAGGTTGGGGTCTTACCTTCATCTTCATGTAAAACCCTAGTGTTCATCTTACAGCTTGGATGGGACCTATTTGGTCGTTACTTTTTGGGAAGGTTTTAAAATGACTTAAGCCCCATCGCTTTGTCTAGGCTGGGCCCCCTTTTGTTTTATCATTTTATTTCCTTCGCCTGACTTTATTTTACCTAAGTCTTTTGTTGGTCCCGTGCTCCCTCATTAAAACAACTTATGTCATTGTTTATCATCATCCTATTGATGTCCCCTTATTCCTTTAGGGGAGAGGGCCTAGTAGTTTTGCAGGCTAACTTTCTTAGCATGTAGCAATTGATTGGAATATCGTAGAACCTTCTTTCTTTTTTGAAATGTAGATTGGTCTCTTATTTATCTAT
>VDFB02000017.1:372461239-372484257 GCA_007258455.2 Sequoia sempervirens | reverse complement strand
ATAAACCATGATCATGATCAAGTGATTATATATATATAATGTTAAAACGATATAAAAATTTAAAAATTCAATCAATATAAACACATATAACAAACAACTTACCAATGGACAATAATCATGCCCCCCTTCAACGTGACCATGCTTCCTACAATGTTTCTTAGCTATTGTGATTAAAAGTCATCTCATCTTTAAGCCCTTGCAATTATTGCAAGGACAATAACATTTCCCATCGCCCTTTCTTTTCAATCTAGCCCACAATCTATCAAGTGTCTCTTCATTTTGTTTAGGACTAATATTATCTGAGATGATTTTTCTTTACCAAGCTTGACTATTTAGATCTTAAAAAAATATCAAACTTACACTCCAATAATTTTTATTCATAAACAAGTAAAAAAATCTAATAATTTCAATATTTTACACTAAAAAAATTTGGCATGCAACCACCCCTGCAAAAGAGAAGATAGTTTGAAGTTAATGACCCAAAAAAAAAACATTAAAATGCTAATTCCAAAACTTATTAAATTCTAATTTTACTATGATTTCCAACCGTTAGACTCCTAAAATCAGAATATTGAACTTGATCGCAAACTTCCTACAATGATGGAGGTAGCGAGCTAGTAAAAGCAAGTGACCCATTGCTAAGGAGCAACAAGTCAGAATCATCATTGCTAATGTCAATACGGATTTATCCTTTTAGTTAAAGATGAGATGTGTCACTTCTTATGACGAGCTTATCCCTAGGGCCCTCAACATAATCGCACAAGGAAGCACACACTAGTAGAATTTAGCAAATAAATGACTAGGTGACTAAAAATTTTAGTCACAACAAATAAAAATGACTAAATTATACTCATTTTTTGCAACTCAACTATAAATGAGTAAAGAAATTACTAGTTTGGTCGTTGATTAAAAATTATTTAGTTACACAAATAAAAATGACTAAATAGTTAGTCATTTATTTAGTCACAATCTATTTGAATAAATCATTTAAGGAATCAAGAATATAGCCTGCCGAAATACTCTAAAACTTTAATAAACATACCCTAAAACTTTTGTCAAAATCTTATTTTTAGGCATAGCCCACCAGAATAGAGTTTTCATTTTAATAAACATACTCTAAAACCTTTGTCAAAAGATGACTTTCAAGAAAAGACAACCAAAATGGAGAAGTGTTTCAATAAAGAATGATAGAGAATGGTGAAGAGATGTGTGTGAAAGGAGGCATAGGATTCATTGCTGCTTATCTCATTCCTACTCTGCTCAACAAATCTTACATTGTTCCTACTCCTATTTATAATCTAGGTATATACTTGACATATATTTGCATAATCTCAAATTCATTTAGAGGATTTTGAAGTATCAATGTATCCTATATAGGGTTTAAAATGATTTATTTTAATTAAAAAAATAAATAAATGATGTATTTCCCTGTAATTAGATAATGTGGAGATCTCCTAAATCTTCCCTAGCACACTATCCTCTTTGGCACTGTACTCATTACTCCAGCTACTAGGGTTTTGCATGTGACATCTTTAATATCTTCATGGCTCTGGCTTTTTAAATAGATCTCTCGCCTTTGCTTTAATCATTTTCATGGTAACCCCTTGAGTTCCATAATCCACCTTCAATCTCTTCTAAGAACGTTGTCTTAAGCTAGACTGCATAGTATGCATATAAAGCAAGTCCTTCATACCTGCCATTGTTCCAAACCACCACTCACTGCCTTGCTTAAAATTTTTCCTCCATAAGCATAATAACATGTTTTAAAATCATGGTTTCTAGTTATTGACCATTAAGGTCACCACTTTCATCAAGAAACAATGTGATTTTTGTCTTCAAACTCAAGGCATTATGCAGGATAACATTCTGAATTATGTGTTGTGTATGATTTTATTTTCTTGTACATTTACTGCTTTGCTAACTTCCTTTAAGACTGGATATTGCATCCTCAGCTGCAATCTCAAACAACTCGCTCACTATCACTTGAAGATTCCTTTCATGAGCATCCTTCTATAAAATCAAACTATGCCAGGCTATAGATTGCCTACTTACTATAGGGGACTCATAGTTTCATGGTATTGTAGATCTTAAGATCCTTCAACCTTATTGACAATACTTCATAGTCCACAAGGTATTATTCACTATTCTCCCATCTTTGATGAGCCTCAAAACACTGCTCAAACATGCAATCCACTACCTCCATTATACATTAATGGCTAAGAAGAAACATTGAACCTATGATTACCACTATTACTTCATTTGGATAGTCATTCTTTGATTGCATTTTCCTTTTCTAACACTACCAAAAGCATTTGAAAAACCCTTAAGGTCAGCAAGGGGGTAAGGAAACTCACTGTTAAAATCTCCACTTTACTATGCAAGGTTTGAGCTTTATTATCTTGTCACTGCTCAGCCTCTTTTTGACCAGTCACATCTCAAGTGACTATCATTCTTCTTACCGTAGATTGCATTTACAAATGTCACTAAGCTACATAGTGTGCTTGTTATTGGCTACAATCTTTAGATTGCAAGACTTTGTTATTAGCTACAATGTCTCAATCTTTCTGGTATTGCAACCTCACTAATCCGCTAGAGTTATTGTTTATGTTTCTATGGAGGCCTAGGGTTTGTACCCTAATCATGCTCTTACCAATGCTTTTGTTGGTATTAAAAAAAATCTTAAATCTTGGGTCAAAAAATTAGTTGTCTTGACAAAGTTGTGGTATGATCTTGGATTGTATCCTAGAGTGTGTGGGAAACTTGTGTTTGATCATTAAGGTATGTAAACCTGATTAGGGAAATGTATCATATATAGCATGGGTGTTGCTTTAATACTTTCCATAATGGTTATTAGCAGATCACATTATTATAGTTTGTGGTAACCCAAGATTACATTCAAGTATGTAACAAACTTGGTTTGTAGTTTAAGCTATACACTTTTAAGTAACATTCATAAGGTTTAGAAAATCTTGATCACTCTCTAGAATAGCCCATTAAACATGGGTTGTGCTTGAATGCACTACATAATTGATATAACACAACCACTCTGCATATCATCTAGAGTTATAAGCTCTTTATTGCAGCAATAGGTAATCACTCTTGGATCATGCTATAATTACATTGTAACCTATTAAACTCGAGACAACCTGAATGCACCCAATGATGATTGACACCTACATTATACAACCTAAATTAACTACATTATATGAGTGCCTCCATTTCTATCACAACATAGCCACATTAAACTTGGGTCACACATGAATGCATCTTGTTTTGTTATAGCGCAAATGTGCGACATGACCAATAGAGTTATGGATCACATAATTATAGTCACAAGAATATGTTCCTTGGTTGTGATCTTATGGTGATTCCACACAACAAAATCTGGACATGAAATTCTCAAAACCCTAAACCTCTAAAAATGAAATCTGATGAGATGTTGCTTTAAAATATGATTTTCAAACTTGGAACTACAAATCTGATTTCACAACTGAATTCTGCAAAAAGACAATGACTACCCTCAACCTGGCGATATATTCTTGATTTTTTTTATTTTTCCCAAGAAAATCATCCTTAGTTCTTCACAAACTATCTCAAGTAGAGAAAAAAACTATCGCAATAAATCAGTGAGCTCACTTTTCTTTATGTCAGCCACAATTTGATTTTTTTCTTATTTTTCATGTTTGTCAAAATTTTGACGAAACTGCTACTCGAAATTTCAACGAAACCCAAGTTCATCAAAATTTTGATGAACGTCAGGGATAAACTTTTAAAAAATTGAAAATTACATATCAAATTTTACAAGCACCCGACGATACATCAAATTATACATATTTTGTCAGAAATTTTTGTCGGATTTTGCAGTCAAATGAGTTAGTGAAAGTTGCAATTTCACCATGATAGGGATTTCATCAATAAGAATTGTCCATCTCTTGACAAGACACCCACTTGCTTTTGAGACTGTTAACCTTCTTCACTGGCTTGACATTCTCCATGCATCCATAGATTGATGAATCTTATATTGTTGCCTAAAGGATACAATAGATTGTGACCTTAACATTGCACAATGATTGCTTTGCTATTGAGAAAAGGTTGCTCTCTGACTAGTGTTTGTATTGATATTTGAGTGATTGGTGATGATCATGATGCAAGAGATTAATAAAACATGAAAAGGTGACTACCTCCACAAACTCACATAGTCGAACCATTAAATATGGAGATCACTATCTCTGTTGCTTTACTTGGAAATTCATTCTCTTGATTTCATTTTACCTTTCTAACACTATTTTTCATTGAGCTCTCCAATATCAGATATCTCTAAGATGATATCAGTTGTTGCAATACATTTATGAAATTTTAGTGACAATGACTATCTTTGTTGTTATTCACCCTGTACCACATTCACAACACCACCATGAATGTAAATTCCCTCTAGCAACTTTAAGATCATAAGCTATTGCAACCCTATGATAACAATGGATTGTGACTGAGATATTGCGTTATGCATGATATTTGGTTATCATTTTACTATGCTTTCAATAGGGAATACATCATTTCACTATTAAAAATTTTCATTACTGCCTTCAACTCAAAGCTCACTATTTTAGACTTAACACCATTGTCTTACATTTTATGAATCTCAAAAAACTTCCCATACCTATTCACTTAAAACAATGAACCCATGTCTCATAATCTTTTTTTTTGGCATGATTGTCTTTCATGCATTTGAAGGCCTGTAACCTAGTTCGCATGATGCTCAAATTTCTTGGACAATCACACTCATTTTCTTGTCACTATAACCTTTATTTTTACAACCTTGATGTGAATTCCCTTTCACTTTAATGAAATGACCTACACTTTGCAACTTACTCATCACTATGACTGTCTTTAGTTTTGTCCTTTATGGCATTTCTCCTTCACTTAAATCACCATGTTGCTCTAGCATTTCATAGCTCCCTAGGGTCTCATGCATTCATGATGCTTGTCTTAATGAATAACGTTCCATCAAATCCACTGGTATATTCTCTTATTAGGTTTTCATTCTTTCTACTAAAATCCATATCAAGAGTCATAAAGAATATTGTCATAAATAGAACAACAATGGCAACAAAATCCTTACACTACCAATAATAGTTTTCTCCTAGAATGGCCTAGATACCTTGGCCTTTGGACTGTCACAAACCCCAAGAAAGACTTGCACTATCTTCATAAACTTTGTAACTATCATAATCTTGAAATAATTTCAAAGAGATAAACCCTTCATTGATGAGGGTTTCATAATTGTCGCAGTGCAATGATTGGAATTAATGCCTTGGTTGATAAAAATCCCCTGGAAGTAGCTTTTATAGAACATTGTGAATTGTCTTTTATGATTCCTCACAATCTGCTCAACATTCTCTTGTGACTATCATTCTTCTTTCCATAAATTGTATTTGCAAATGTCACTATCTTTCAATAAATTGTTGCCCCATAAAAATGATGATTGAACTATCCTTGAAGATGAAGACCTACCCTCTTTATTGCATGAGGATTATGCTTCTAGCATTCAAGACTATTATCCATCATGCATGAATGATTTCCCACTTTGTATGAGCCACTATGATCTTCTTCAAGTGACAACATTATATTTTTCACCAACCTACTACCTTCTCATGAACCTTGCAAATAAAGGGTTTAATGGAAATGATACCCAAAAAACATACAAATCTTCCCATTGAATGAGAATAATACTAATGGAACCTCATCATGCAACAAAAAAACACAATCCCCAATGCAAATACATTTCCTTTTGTTTCATTTACTAAACCCTAGGCTCCAAAAATTAGTGATTTGAAACCACTATCCAAAGGCTACATAGCAAGGGTTTTTAACTCTGAAATCTTTTATTACATATTGTTGCCTCCATAATACATAAAACATGGCTATAAAGGGTGGAATTTCAAACTAAATATGCATATCAATCACAAAAAGAAACCCTAGCCCATATGTGTAAAGAAAAGAGCCTCCAACAACTGAAAAAAATCTTCATATGCAATAATGAAGACAAGAACTCTTCTCTTTTGCTTATGCAACTTAGAAATGCAAGAAAATAACTCTAGGAAGATGGAAAAACACACAAAAAGGAAAAAGAGGCAACCAACCGTGCAAACGAAGGTTGAAAATGCTTAGAAAGGTTGTCATGAAGCTGCCCTGTGATCTTTGCTAAGTGAAAGTCAAACAACTGCACAAAAACACTGCAACCTTCCTTTATAAAGTAGCAAAAAACAATAATGGCATCCACTTTGGAATGTAGAAGCTACAAACAAAGTTTCTCTTCTCAAAAAATGAATCTTTCCTTCAAGAGCCCGAGTGTTTCCAGTTTTTTTTTCAAAAACAAATGAAAACTCCTTGCATACATGGAAACCCAAGCAAGTTTCCCTCCTTTCTTCCAAAAATTAAAAAATTATGTTTATCTTGCTCATATTCAAGTGAATTTTGATGAAAAATACCATTTAAAAGGATAAACTACCTTTTATAATGTTTTTTTAGAAAAATATCACCCCCTTTATTTTTGCAAAGTAAATCCTAAGATTTAAAATCCCTATAAAACATATAATGGGTTAAATTAAAGGAACTTTAATGTAAACCCATTCCCTATACAAATCTAAGGGCTTAATACCAAATGATTTAAACTTGGGAAATGTTGAAAATTTTGCAAGAAGGAAGATATTTAGACACCCTAGGATAATAATCAAGATTTGAAAAATAAAAATTAGGCTCATACCTTATTTGGATTACATTTTTGGTAACATCACGAGGTGTTTTCTTGCTAAACATGAAAGAGAAGTTGTTACCTGATTTTTAGCTTTCAGCTAAAATCAGGTAACTTAGTGTTTATTCTTTTGGTGTTTTCATTGAAACATTTAAAAGATAAACCATACTCTACCAAGCTCATTAATATGGATAAAAGAGATTGTCAAGAATAGATTACATTTTTATTCCAGTGTTGCAATTATAGATAGATAAGAAAATGAACCAAATTTGTATTGCAAATGTGATCTTTATTGATAATCATTAGTATAAATGTCCCTCACAAGCCAAGGGACTAGCTATCCTAATGCTAATAAAGAAGAAATCATACGCATATGGATAACAAAAGTAAATTGCATATAACATGAAAAGAGACACATCATTTCCTGGTGGAATGACGAATCCCGTTGACTTGGCCTCGCATCATCTCGATCCTACTATGCTACTCTACTTCTATTTGACACCCTCCTCGTTGCTCCTAGGTTTCCTACTTTAGATTAAAACAGTGTTGTTAGGGAAATGAAGGATCCCTGATCAAAATTATATGCAAAACATCCATAAGCATGTGATCTAATGTCTACAAGCATTAAAATACCAGCATGCCATAAGTGTCCCTGAAAACAAGAAATGAGTGATCAAACACACCTATTATATGCTTTGTTTATCTAACTATTTGTTCGATGTGAAGATTTAGGACAATTCTTGTAACTGTTCTGATTCATCTAATTACAACATGTGGGGCAAATGTGGCTCCCATGAGGGTAGAGCTTAGCACACTGCCCTCTAATTTTTTAAGAGGGATAGGAAATTGAGCAACTTGATCAAATCAATGATAGACATGCTATTAATGTATTAAATCAATATGGAATCAAACTAGTTGATCAACTCTGATTATCAGATTCAGAAGATGTAACACATAATTTGAGCTGTCAAGAGTTCATGCTTCATCTTTTCATAGTGAATCAGTCATATGGATGCCATCATGTCAAAAGGAAGGTACATTTTGTTGGACATGTCTTTCAATCATCTTAAGTGGATCCAAGAACCATTTTATTAAAAGAATTAAATGATTTCAGAGATGCATCAAGTTCAATTATAGATGCAACAAGAAGTAATAGTTCAAGGTACTGTCAAGTCCCTCTCACCTCAACCCTATTGGATAGCCACACATCACATAGGATGGTGAGCTTTCAAGTCACCAACATAGGTGACATGTGTCTACCCACTAGGATTAAAGTGAGGAGATGGTGTTTATTCATTTCACATGGTCAAAAGGACTAAAATGTTGTGGAAACTAAGTTACAAACATGTGGGGAAACAAGCTACTGTGATGGAAACCATGAAGATTGGGGCAGTCCTAAAGGAGAATACATGCTACATTTCATAGTGAGACAACAAGAATGATCTACATTAAAAGGACAACAAGAATCAATGGGAAATAACAACCTTGAGTGCCAAGAGTCAATGACAAAGTAAATAGAAGAATATGGTGAAAGACACAAAATGTCTACATGATCCAAAGGAACCATACAATGAAAAACATGGAAGAAAATCACTTCACAATATCAATACACTTCAAGCAACAATGAAATTTCATGGAGTAGTCATGGATGGTGAATGAAATACATGACCAAGTCATCATATCAAGGTGTTGTCCTAGGATGAAAAAATCTGAAGGTTAAAAGGGACAGATGGTAGCCACATTAAGAGAAACCAAGTGAAGGTATGTTGGGGAGCTTGTAGGATGTTTGGTTTTTCCCTCTATTGGATACTATCAGAAGCATAGATTAATTACAAAAACACTATCTTTGCCCCACATATTTATCATTTTGGAAGCTTTAACAACCTTGCAAAGATAATGTAAGGAAAATCAGATGCAGAAACAATTCTCCTAATGTCAATACCTCAGGAAAGAATGCAAATATACTTTTAATTTTTTCCAATTTTAGTTCAACTAAGATGCACTAAGAAATAGATAACAGAAAAAGAGTATTTGACAATCACACATGAACACCAGATATACATGGGAAAACCCTTGTGGGAGAAAAACCCACCACACCAAGAGAAATCACTTTGTATTACAGTAATAGAGATTACATATCAAAGCCAGACTTATCTTTCTGGTGTCATTATATAGTAGCGTTCACCATGAATATTCTTGTACAGGAACCTTCAAGTTACATTCTTTACAAAATAGAATTCATTTACTGATACAATCACTCAACCATTCGTTGATCCAACCAACCAATTACAATCTGCAATCACAAAGTATAACCATGGCATTCTCTATCTGTCGAACTTCCTCAAAGAACCATCGCAACTGATTTTCTTCCAACTATTCAAATTCAGCTTCTCCTATTGGTTCACGAGACTCCACATAGGAAAGTCAAACAGTCAATAGAATTTGTACTATGTTGGCATCTCGGTGAGACACTAATAGTGTCTTGCCGATGCCACATAACCTTCATATCGGTATCGCCAAGAGTTATTGTAGTTGCCAAGATGTTCCATCGAACTTCATGTGTTACACCGAGTCACCAAACAATCACTCAGACCTATTGCTTTCGCCAGGAGATCACAGCGAGTCACCAAAGGTTATACCAAAGTCATTTGTCATATTGAGCTCCAATCACTAGTTAGCAGGACTTAACATTATCACCAAGAGGCTTCACCGAGATCTCTATTGACACCCCGAAGCTTTCAACATTCACCAAGATAATGCCCTTCTCTAAGACTTTACCCTAAGATCTCTAAGATATTCTGAAGACTCTTCATCATCAGCAAGACTCACCAAAGTTGCTAGAACTTCTTACCGAAACCACCTTGTTACATCGATAACTCCTGAGTGTGTCTCTGTTGGAAAGACTTTCAACTATCGCTAAGACCTCACATTGGGATCTTTAAGTTACCACGAAGACATTAGTAGTATTCCTATCAGTGAGACATTAACACTTCACTAAGACTTCTTAGCAAGAACCCTCAGTTATCCCAAATACTTCAATACATACGCTGTCGGTGAGAGATTAACACTTCACTGAGACTTCTTAGCGAGAACCCTCAGTTATCCCGAAGACTTCGATACATACACTGTCGGTGAGAGATTAACACTTCGCTGAGACTTCTTAGCTAGAACCCTTGGTTATCCAAAAGCCCGTAGTCACCATGAGTCTCCCCGATTTACGATTGAATGGCCTATCGGCCAAAGGTCTCCCAAGCGCTAAGAGGTCATACTGAACACTCCTTGTCACAGCGATAGCTCCACAGTGAAAGAATTTGGCAAGATAGAAACTTGGTCGCAATGACCTATACAAAACATGATGCTACCAATCTGCTAGTCGGCCAGACATGATAGATGTCATACCGACTTTGCTCTAATGGAGGTTTCAGCTTGTATTGTTTGAGGCACATATTTCCAATAGATAAAACCTTGGTTATGTCACATAGAGCAGCATTATAAAGCAGTAGCCAAGGTTACCATGAATAAAAATTGTGACAATATCTCACAGGACAATGGATGAAGGTAGTGTTTATATAATAGCATAGTAGTATTCACAGAAGGATTCAAGAGCAACAATGATAAGGATACCAAGGGTAAGGAGGAGCCTAAAATGCATATGAAGGAACAATCACTATAGCCTACAAAACAAACATTCAAAATGCAGTGGCAACTAATGTGCCAATTGCAAATAATGTTAACTCCATGTCAAGTGTAATTGAAATCTCTGCTCATGACTAATGTTTCTTTATCTAAGGTTCCTATGGGTTGTGCTATTTGGCATCATCTATAGTTAGGATGTGTTTTTTGAGATAAAGGAATGCTACAAGAAATAGAAATTAGATCACAAACATATTGAGGTTTTGAAGTCTGTCCCAGACAATAAAGATCTCAATCCATTTGGGAGAGTGTATTTGAGTGCAATAATAGAGTTTTTTTTCAAAATAAACAAATTCAAACTAAAAGCATTTAGGGAAGCCAACTATGCTACAACCATGCATACATTTTAAATGCACAAGGATAATGATAGCCTTGAAGATAGTGACAAAATATAGGCAGCCATTTGATTTCTTTGAGATAATTATTTATCACTATGAACAAATGATAAACATTTATTTCAAGAAATCATAATATGAGATTTTTTCCATCCTAGGATATCAAGGTTAGAGCTTTCATTAGATATTCATTATAGTTATTATAAACTATAGCAATGGATAATCATTAAAAAATAGAAAGTTTGTAAGCATAATTAATAAATGTGACAATGTGATCGCCAGTGATCTTGTAGAGAACAATTGAAGTTCCTAATCACATAGAGAATCTCCTAGCATACTTTATTAACCTTCAATGTGGAATCATATTGGAGATGGCAGTCAAGGAGTCATGGAGAGACCTGTGTTGTGGTTATGATGAAATTTTGAAAGCAAGGAAAATGCATTCAAATAGAAAGTAGAAAGGAATTGAAAACAAGTATCAAACAAGGTAGTGTTGTGAGAGTTCTAGAAGGAAAAGAGTGGTTGTCCTCTTATCTTTTCCTAATAAAAGACAATCATAATGTGCAATGGGGTTTCTGATGAGATGCAAAATACAGAGGAAAGGAAGGGTTTTTCTTTTACACATGACAAAACCCATATGGGTTTGATCAAAATCTGCAAATTACAAGAGTTTCAAGGAAGTATGAATGGAGGCTATTTTGCAGAAAATACTCTTTTCAAAACCCTATCTCTTTTCATGGTCACAACCAAAAGTTCAATTATGTTACAAAAGCAATGAAACCTAGCTGAGTATGTTTCCTAGAAATTGTAAACACAGAGTTTTGAAAGGAATGGAATGTAGTTTGTTCTACAAAAAGACAAAAATGACAAATGGAGAAACCCTAGATCATCTTCTACAATTGTGGCCAAAGGAACAATTTCTACTCACAAAAAAATGAATACATTGGGGTTTCTTCATTTAACTTCAAATGAGGAAGAAAATAAACATTGTTTCTTTATTTTCAAGATTGGAGGATCGGAACAAGCTATTTTTAATTCTCAAAAAATTAGATGATATGGGTCGATTGAAGGCTTACCTAAAAGTTTGGGTCTTTTCTTTTTCAATATTCAAGGTTTTTTTTTTTGCATAGAGCCTTCATTCGAGCTTGGGAAAAACCCTCATGGTAGCTAAAACAAGATGAGTAAACACAAAAAAAGAAAAGTGAAACAAAATTGGTCAGAGATATGCTTATGGTCATGGCTTTTGCCAAGAAATGGCCTTCAAAAAATGGAAAAAATATAGATTTTGTACACAAAAGACCAATTACATGTCATTTTCTCTAGTTTTCATCAGGAAATTAGCCAAAAAACCAGTCTAATTCATGTTTCTAGAGCTTTCATCAAACCTTCATGGTGGCAGAAGCTTCTTCCAGAAGGCTCGTATCTAAATGAAATGGGTTTCTTTTGCTTTTCCCATTATTTTGTTTAGGGTTTGAACCCTACATTGTAGGCCGATGGGAATTTTTCCCATTTAAAAAATAAAATGAAACACATTTTAATGTGTAGTGTGCACCGAGAGGTGAGGTTTATAACTTAGGCAAATTTCACCTTATATTTCATATTGAATCTATGTCTTGCTTTTAAAATGTGACAAGTCTCAAATCGTATGCATGCCTTTGACATTTAATCATATGGTGCCTTGATGACTTTAGCTTATTCCTTCCAAAGTTTGTGGAGTTGTGACTTTGACTATTTTGGAGAGAAATGTGCTATTTTGGCAGCAGTTTTGTCACAATTTTTGTGTGACTATGGTCTTGGATTGACCTTGGGCCATTTGGAGGACTTTTTGGAGTGATATTAGAAGGTTCTTTTTTGGCCTCAATGTTGCATCTGACCAAAACCTTCTAGATAGAAATGTGAGAGATGTGTTGGTTGTTTTTTTTGCTTAAGTAACTTCAAATAGTGTTTTTGGAGTTAGTTCTTTCTTTCCAGCAAAATGATAGCTTGGTTTTGGAGTTATTTTTTAGTAGGAGTAGTATTGTAACTTAGATGGACTTGTGATACAATGAGTACTTTGAATCAATAAAATAGAACATTTACCTTATTATTTCATGTTTTATGGTGTGTTGATTAGTGATTGATCAAATTGTTTGTGAAATTTACCTTTCCTTGCAATCTTGTCTCATGTTTAAGCATCTATTTAGTAGAAAATGTATTTGCATAGGTTTTAAGCTATGTTAGTTAATCCAAGTGTTGTTAGTTGTGATGTTTTTTTTTCCTTCTAAGAGTCTTGTTTAGAAACCTCCTTATAAATTAATTATGTGAAATGCATGTGAAAATGAGTTGTGTGAACAAGGTTTTATGACATTGTTTTGAATGTAATAGGCTATTTACAGGTCTTAGTCAGTTTTTGGTGTATCACTTTAGGTAGTTTTAGATAAATGTTCATTTTTATGCATCTTCTACCCCTTTTCTTCAAAAATAATTAGTTAGGTGGCATCAAAAGGGGAGCCAACCCATAATGTGGAGGTCTTCTTTCGAATAGGACACCCACAACCTGAAAGCAGACTTATGTTACATCCAAACCTATTGAGTTCTTTCATAGCTTGGCATAAAAGGTGCAGATTTGGATCACTAACAATTTTGGCACACCCGGTGGGACACTTCTAATCAGTTCAGATTAGAAAAATACATATGTTTGTTGGTTTTGATTTGTGGCCAACAATTTTTTATACTTTAAGAGGTCACATAAGCATATCTAGTGACTTTGAATGTGGAATTTAGCAGTAGATCAATGTTGTAACAACACATGAAAAAGATTCAAACAAGGGGAAACTATGTCCCATTCGATTATTTGCAACTTTCACCACCCCGAAGGAGAGTTAGACCAACAAATAAAGATGTTGTTTCATTAAGAAATACATATTTAACCCCACCTACAGTGAGAGTCTCAAGTCTTGTAAGGCAACAAACCTTGGTGTCAAATATGGTTGTTCCAAGGAATTAACTTTTTGTCACTTTTAATGGAGGTGGCCCACTGCAATTGACTGAACATGATGATATTCCCATGGCTTCCCTTAAAATTGTGCCATGTTTTTTCAAGTGAAGATCAAACCACACCAATTGAACACATTAAGGATATTTCTAATCTGTGTTCGGTGCATCATATAACTCAAGAAAACATTGCTTTGAGGCTACTAACAACATCATTTAGAGGGAAAGCACTCTAATGGTTTAGGAGTTTAGCAGTTAATTCCATAAGAACATGGGATGAGTTGGGAGAAGTATTATGCAAGAAATTTGAGGAAAAGTATGACAACTTGTCATTAGTGGAGTAGCTGACCCACATCAAAAGGGCTCCTCATGAATGAATAATAGACTTCAATTTCATTTTTCAAAGAATGTGGGCTAAAATTTTGGAACCCACAAGGCCTCCAACTGAGTATGCATTCCTTTATTTTTTGAGGGCCTTAAATAGTGAGGTTGTTGTTTTGATATAGTCAATCAATGGAAATACCTTACCAATAGCTTATGATATAATCGTAGGGGCTGAAAACAACCTCATACAAGCTAGAAGGATTTCCCCTAGGCCTCCTATGCCCTTTTCCCTTGATATACAGCCTCCTACAACTTTTCCAACACCTCAAATAGCCACTTTACCAGTTGTTGTTATCCAAGAATTTTTTTTCCAAGGACCATCTCAAGAGTTACAAGAGAAAAAAAAAGCTAACAAAAGATTCAAAATCTGCTTCAGAATTATGGAAATGAACTTATGAGTATTAATGGTGCAGGAGCACCTACACCACAAACTAAATTTTTGATTATTTGAATGAATGGTGGGTCATGTTAGTGTGTTTGTGTTTATTCTAGTCCAAATAAGTTCTAATAGACCAATATTGTATGTATTTATGGAATCTATGGGCCAAGGTGGTCAAATGTGCACAAGTGCACTCTTACATAGTTATGTCAAAATTTGGGTTTTGTAAGCCTAAAAGGAAAATATGTAAGATTGTATGTAAGGGTGAAATATTCATGATTGTAATGGGGCTATCTCAAAGCCTTGGAGTGATTTTAGGGTTCATTTAAGCATAAGTATATAAAAAAAAAAATCACACACTTATGTGTCAATGAGTCAAGTGCAACATTAAAGAGTAGATTAGGGGTATTAAGGATTAGTTAACAATTTGTGGATAGTTGAGGGACTTAGGTGTTGGTTTTCTATTCCAAATGTAATTAAGGCCTTGAGAAGGCTTGAATAAGGGTTAACAAGCATTTTTATTGAAGATTGAATAAGAAAAACAATGCTCTACTCTACTTATTTCTGATATTTTATGTGTTTTCTCCACAATTTCAATTTTGTACGGCCCGTACATGTACATTTACATTCTAAGGCTCAAAGTAGTTTGTAATTTTATGTCTTAACTTTCACTTGGAGTCTCTGTGGAGGTCTGATATTCATCTTGAAGGAAATAATCAAACATTTTCTCATTTTGACTGGTGAAAGCCAGTGAACTGTTGTTTTGTAAAGTAATTTTGGAAATGGCCATTTCTCTTGTTGTATGATTCTGTGACTCAGAGAAATGGCCTATCATAAGGTAGTGTAGGGGTCTGTGTGTCATGGGAAGCAAAGATAGAGTGAGTTGTTTGATTTTTGGAAGGTACCTTGGTTGGAAGTGTCTATTTCCCTATGAAAGTGATGGTCTCAAGTAGAGTCTTGATGTGCCATGAATGGAAAGGACTCAATGAAGGTTTAGAAGGTTTGTGCAGACCCAAAAAAAAGTGTTTGATGCTTTGGTTTAGTCTAGAAAGGCGTTGTGTTGTGGGTTTTGAAAAACCCTAGGTGTTTGGTAGAGAAATGAAACCTATGAAATTGGGGGTTTTGTGATGTTTTTAATGACTGTCCAAGAGTTCATGGTGATTGAAGAAGCCTAAAGAGTAGTTTGTTTGGAAAAGAGGGCTAATCTTGTAGCCTTTTGAGCAGGGCCGTCTAGTGAAACTAGGTGTTGGCCTAATGAACCTTATAGAATCTAATTGGAATATTGTATTGGGTCTGAGTAGGTGCCTAAATGATGTTGAGATAAGTCTTGGTGTGATCAGATTGTGTGGTCATAATTATCATAACATGTATTATGCCACAACTCTAAACCGCTAATCAAGAGTATACCATGACATAATAACAAAACCATCCTACAACCAAGGATCCACATCATTGCCAAATGCTCCCATTGAATCATGATACTAAGCAATCCCATGGCATCATGATGCACATAATCAAAACCCCATTTATGTCATAAGCTCACACCAAAGCTATGAATCCAAGCTCTCAATGACACATGATAACAATCCTTTTAAAGCAAGAATATATACCTCTTTGTAACAAACTTATTTTAAAAATCAGCAAATAACAAAAGTAATAAAAGCTCCCACTAAGCCAAAAAACTCCAATCTTTTAAGAGAAAGGCATCCCAATAATCTACCCAACCTTAGCTCTGATACCAAATGTTGAAAAATGAGGTGTTTTCTTAGCTTAATACTCTATAAAACTTTAATATTGCTGATCTAAGTTTTTTCTTTGTTACGTATTTTCTTTGTGGGTGATTATCTTGATTAATCCATTTTTTTGTTGTAGAATGAAGAGAGAAGTTGATAGAAGAATTGTACAGGATATTAGAAAGATTACACAAGATGTACCATGGAGAAACCCTTTCGGGAAAAAAATCCACCAAGAATTATTCTATTATTCAATCTCTAAATTACAATAGCTCCAATTCTTGCTTGAGAATGCTTCTTCTGTCTTTTCCAATCTTCTTCACAACCTGCAATAACAATTCTCACAACTCTATTCAACTTGCTTGAGATAAATAGGCTTTAATCAGCTTTGAACTCAACATGAGTTACAATTACAATGCACAAGCCCTATCCCTAAAAGGTACGCCATATCTCATCAAGTTGAGTTATTCAGTGAAGACTAAAGCTTACAACATGTGCCTCATGCATTTGGGTGTCCCAAACTAAAGCTACAACTTCTCCTTCACTTTGGTGATAATTCCAAAGCTCTTCCTCAAAGTTGGCACCCTTAAGTAATCCTACTTAAGAGCCTTTAGAAATATCTTGTCATGCATGAGAGGTAAATCCAATAAAGCACCTTGGTGCCCAAGTTGTCTCCAAGTGATTTCTAGTTAACTAAAACATTTACTCAACACCATTCCCAAGAATAGTCATCCCCTATTAACTAGAGGTAGTTCCTGTTATCTGTCATACAACTCAATGTTGTTAGCCATACATTCCCAGGTTAACTGAAGCTTCATGCAACTCAAAATAACCAACATGCATGCAACGAAGATAATGAAATGAACTAATTGAACCAAACTAAACTAAACTAAACTAAACTGAGTCTGAAGCTAGAACTAAACTAAACTAAGCTAAACTAAAGACTAAACTGGACTTCAAACATGCAAACATTAAATCCTAACTCCTAGGATCTTTACATGCATTCAGAAGTGTTAACTATTACTCCGTATAGTTAGCTGAACACAAGGTGAGTTTCACCTTACCATGTGTGCACCCACATGCTCCTATTATTTAGGAATAACTACAAATGCCAATTTCATGATTTATTTTATCAAAATAATTAATCTCATCCTAATCTTAGTGTTGTTGAACACATTGCAAGAAGCTAGGAGATACATGAAATAATTAATGTTTAGGATTTGCAATTAAATGGCATCATATTTCCAACATGTCTAACCATCCTAACCACAATAATATGATAATATTTTTTTATAATATTTTAGATATAAGTAGAGGACTCATGCCTTGATGTGATGCCTATTTTTTTGTAATTCTTTTCCAAGTAAATAATTAATTATGAATTTTTTATTACAACTTTTTAAAAATATAAAAACTTGTATGTCTGACCACCTTAACTTGGTCAAAACTTCATGAAATTCATATTTTTTTTAAAATCTTATAGTATGCGAAGCGTAGAATGTGACGCATGTTTTGGATTCAAAAAAGTGATACCGTTTGAAAGCTATAGATGTTTTTCAATCAGCCTATCAATCAGGGCTTTAGTAGTAATTCAAATAGAAAATGAATAATAATTATTTATTAAATTCAAAGTAAAGCATAATTTATATTGGTGGAAAGTTGAGAATCTCCTTTAAAAACCCTTTTTGCTTCATCAATTTTGGGTGTAAAAAAAGTCGTCAACCACATACCCTACACATACCCATCATATTGCCACTTTTTGGCCCATTATGATCTTATACATACCCCATATGTTAAAATAGTTATTAGACCTTCTATTTTGGATAATAACATTCATTAACAAGTCTTTGAGAGTGATGTATAGGTCTTGAGATTTATGCTACAAGAAGATGAATTTGTAGCTGGTCATCGATGCTGAAAATGGATTCCAAGGTGATTAGGCCCTTGGGCAGCTTGTTAGACCTTAATTGGATGATCTAATCATCATATTGTTGTTTGATCTTGTCTTAAGATGTATTTGCATGGGAATGTTCTATTTTAGAGGGTTTTGATCCCCAAATTTACCAACATACCATAGAGCTTGAGCCAAAATCAAAACCTGTTAGGAAAAAATAGAGGCCTTTAAACCCCAAACTTGAGCCTCTTATGGTCAAAGAGTTGACCAAGTTGATTGAGGGAGACATCATTTTTCAAATTAAACATACCTCATGGGTCTGTAACTTTGTCCTAGTTAGAAAGAAAAATGGCGAGATTAGGTTGTGTGTTGAGTTTAGGGACCTCAATAGAGCCTCATTAAAGGATCATTATACATTGCCCTCAATGGAGTAGAGTATGCAAACTATAGCTGGCTCATAAAGATTCTCATTACTTGGCAGTTATTCAGGATATAATAAAGTCTTACTCAAAGAGGAAGATCAGTACAAGACTACCTTCACCACAAAATGGGGCAACATGGCTTATAAAAGGATGCCATTTGGCCTGTCCAATGCTGGTGCCATGTTTTAGAGGGAAACGGACATGGCATTTCAAGGTTTGATTCATATACTTTTACTCATTTACCTTGATGATGTAATAGTATTTTAAAGAAGGTTGATGAACACCTTGCACATCTAAAGCAAGTATTTGAGAGGTGTAGGGAGTATGGTATATCCCTCAACCCCAAAAAATGTATCTTTGTTGTCCATAAAAGAAATATTTTAGGACATATTGTGTCAAAAAAAGGGATCTCCATTGATCCAGAAAGAGTAATTGCCATTTTGGATCTACCTTTACCCAACCATAAAAAGGGGCTGCAAAGTTTTTTTGGTAGAATTAACTTTGTTAGAAGATTTATTCCTGATATTGCAAATCTTTTGAAACCACTAACTGCCATGTTAAAAAAGAATGCCAGTTTCAGCTAGACCAAAAAGGCCAAGCATAGTTTTGAAGTCATAAAGGAGGCCTTATTAGCAGCTCCTACTTTGGTAAACCCGAACTTCTCAAAATATTTCATTTTATATGTTTTTGGTAGCATTGATATCATTTTTGCAATGTTGGTACAACAAAATGATGTTGGCTAAGAACAACCAATTTCTTTTTTTAGTCAACATTTATAAGAGTACAAACAAAGATATACTTTTGTAGAGAAACATGTGCTTGTTTCCATCAGAAGCTTGAAGAAGTTTAAACCTTTGATTTCTAACAATAAAGTGCATTTAATGGTTTCCCACCCTAGTGTTAAAGAGTTCCTATTAAGCAGAGACCCGAATAAAAAGAGGGTTGGCTAGATTACAAAAGTTATGGAGTATGATGTTGACATCAAGGTAACAAGGCTTATAAGAGGTAAAGGGTTGTGTGAAAAACTAGCTACAAGGGCTGAAAATGAAGAAAATGTAGAAACAAAGGTTGTTATGGTTGCTAATAATGAGCTTACAACTGATACACCAACAAAAAATGTAGGTTGGGTGCAAGATATGACTCACTTTTTACAAACTGGTGAGTGTCCACCAGGTTTAGATAGAGCCAAATGGAGGCATTTCATATTCTAGTCCATTCCTTATGCATTGGTTGGTAACATTCTTTTTAGAAAAGATCTTAATGGTGTCCTTTTAAGATGCATTGATCAACATCATGTTGACAAAGTACTTCATGAGTTCCATGATGGAACTGGTGGGGGTTATTTTTCCCCAAGAACAACTTCATGGAAAATAATGAGAGTTGGCTATTATTGGCCAAGCTTGTTTAAAGATTCCCATGCTTGGGCTAGAAAGTGTGTAAAATGTGCCATTTTTGCAAGCAAAGAGAGGCTACCAACTTTACCATTGCAGCCCATTCAAGTAGAACAACCCTTCATGAGATGGATCATTGATTTTATAGGTGCCATTAACCCACCTTCAAGTGAAAGACACAGGTGGGTACTTACTAAAACTGATTACTTCACAAGATGGATTGAAGCAATGTCCTTGAAAGAAGTGAACGAAAGTGTTGTTTTAAATTTTTATGATGATCTAGTAACCAGATTTGGGGTACCTGAATCAATCATTTCTGATAATGCTTTGGAATTTTTTTGATTAAGGGTAAGTGAATGGGCTATAAAGAATGGTATTCATCTAATTACCTACTCAAATTATTATGCTCAAGGTAGTGGTTTGGCTTAATCAACCAATAATAACTTGATCATAATCATCAAAAAGATTTTGGAGGATAGCCAGAGAACTTGGCACAACAAGCTAAAATATGCCTTGTGGGTAGATAGAATAACTCCAAAGAAATCCATTGGAAATTCCCCTTATATGCTGGTATGTGGTAAAGATTCAAGGCTGCCTTTATCTACTGAGCTTCTAGCTCTTGATATAATGAACCAATTTGAAATGCTTGAAGAGGAAGATCCAATGGCTGTCAAATATGCACAACTCATGGAGTTGGATGAAACAAGAGATAGATCCATGTAAAAAATGGAGTTGCATCAACTCCAAACAAAGGTGTTTGATAAAAAAGCAACACCCAGGGTGTTCAAACAGTGAGATGTCCTTAAGTGGGATGAATTAAAGAGAAGGCCTGGAAAACACACTAAATTTGATAGCATCTGGAGTGGCTCATTTGTCATCACTAAATGCAAAGAGCACAATTCTTTTCAAATGTCATCAATGGATGGAGAAGATCTACCTATCCCTGTCAATGGGATACACCTCAAACTCTATTTTGAGGTATCATGTAAAATCTTCCTTGTATAAATTAGACTAGGTTTTGTTTCCTCTAAGTGTTGTTGCACATTAGTTGGATGCTTTTTTTAGTTTTCCCTGAGTGTTGTTCTACACAATTGCGTGGTAATTTGCTTTGTTTTCTTTCTACTAGGTTGGGTTTTCAATAAGTTTTCAAAGTGTCTCTTGCTGGTTTAGTGAGTTACAACAACATAAAATGTTGTTTTCAAGTGGTGTCAGCCTTTAGATAACTCAGTGCCCACTAGATAAGCTTTAGGAAACTGGTCAAGATGTTTTGCAAGAAAACATATAGCAGATGTCGCCAAAAAAGTTACCTAATTTTTAGCTTTCAGATGGAATTAGGTAACTTAGTATTTATTCTTTTGGTGTTTTCATTTAAACATTTAAAAGATAAACCATATTCTACTAAGTTCATTAATATGCATAAAAGAGATTGTTAAGAACAAATTACATTTTTATTCCAATGTTGCAATTATAGATAGATAACACTACTGAATTTGACACCATTTTCTGACGGTCGTTCATCGGTCATTCGACAAATCTTTGTCGAAAGAGCGACGCAATGGAAAAAATATTTTCATCGATGTTTTTTCGTCAAAAGGCTGACAACGAATTAAACGTCGAAATAACGGCAAAGAATCATCGATCAACGACATCGTGAAATACCTCAGAATTTTGTCAAAATATTGACAAAAAGTTTGTGTATCCACTGATGAATTACACCAGAAGTTCGTCACCAATTCGATGAAATGGGCAAGCAGTAGTGTCGAAACAAGAGTAGACGTTCATCGCCATTGCGACGAAATGGATGAGTAGCGTCGAAACAACACCAAAATTTTGTCAAATGTGCAAAGAAATAGGCAAGTAGTAGCGTCAAAACAACACCAAGAGTTTGTTGACTTTTCGACGAAATTAGCAAGGAGTAGCGTCGGAAGAAAACCAAAAGTTCATCAAAAGTACGACGAAATGGGCAGGGAGTAGCATGGTAGGAATGCTGAAAGATCGTCGAAATTGTGATGAAATGGGCAAGGAGTTACGACGAAAGATTCGTCTTAGCAATAGAAACTTCATCGAGCCTTTTTGTTGATTCGTCAGTGGTTTTCGTTGGTGGTTGTCATCGAAATTGCGACGAAGAATCATTTTTTTTTAAATATTCATGGAAATATACCATTGCGAAGACTGATGACTAATCATACATACAGACTACATATTGGTTGGATGCTTCAAACGATGCATATCTTATATTGAAAAGTGCATTACCTTATTGAGCTTCTCTTTGTTTCGAGAATAGTTTAATATTCTCTACTTAACAAGGCCAACCATGTGACGGTGGAAGCTCATTTGGCCCCTCCCCCCCTCACATCACTCTTAATTCCCCATACCCAATCATATAACATTAATCATTGATTCATCTATTAATAGCATATAAAATTAATTCATTCATCTATTAATAACATATAACATTCATTCATTAACATATAACATTCATTAATTAACATATTCACATTCATTCATTAACATATAATATTCATTCTTTCAGTTTTTACATATTATCAAAAATATGGTTGTCATGATATGATTACAATCACTTTTTTTTTTTTTCTTTTTGAAAGATACATAAAGCTAAAGTGGAGTATCATTTTCTAAATCAATATTTGTCCCCCCTTTAGTTGTTCTACCCTTTTCTTGTGATCTTAATATACGCGTAGTCGTCTACTCATGACATGGATGTCGCTTCAAGGGGGGATCTGCTACAATAAGAAATAAATGTTAAACTGATATGTTTTATTATTATTGTTACAAGTATTTCATTAATTAAAAGAACATTAGAGTGGTTCTCTTTACCTGATGGGTCCACATCATGTTCCTAAACTTTGTTATAGACTCATGCTCAACATGTTGAACACCTTCTAAATCCTCTGGAGTTGAAACATGAAAGGTTACATTAATTAATACACCAATTGCAATTAAATATGTTTAAAAGAACTTTAGAGTGGTCCTATTTACCTGATGGGGCCACATCATATTCCTGATCTTCTCTAGCCCGATCATGCTCAACATGTTGATCAC